>JAAGVU020000044.1:7225251-7245266 GCA_011763525.2 Mormyrus iriodes | reverse complement strand
TCCCCCTGGGTGTCCGCCAGCCCCGTGATGTCCAGCATGTCCTGCTGCTCTGCGATGGACTGGCATCCCGTCCAGGGTGTCCTGCTGCTCTGCGATGGACTGGCATCTCGTCCAGGGTGTCCTGCTGCTCTGTGATGGACTGGCATCCTGTTCAGGGTGTCCTCCAGCCCCATCAATGAATTATATCCTTTTCTTTCTTTAACCTTTATCTTCCCAGGCAAAGCATTATGAACAGTCCCTTATTGACGTTGATAGCCTGCGATGTGCCAGTAGGCACTTTTAAAACAAAACTAAAATGAAAACATAAACAGCAAGTCAAAATAATAATGCAATAACATCCATCCATCCATTGTCTAGAACCGCTTATTCCATTTCGGGTCGCGGGGGGTCCGGAGCCTATTAATGCAATAACAGTCATAACAAAATAAACATAATTATATTCGTGTTCATAAGTTTGTATTAAATTATTTGTAGGTAATTGTCTTGTGATAACTCATTGCTGCATTCTTAATGATGGTCCCATAGTTACCCGGGCATGGGCTCAGGTGCCCCTTACTCCCACCCCCCGTTTCATGGTCCATGATTGTGAGGATAATTAAAATACCGTAAAGCAGACAAAGGAGAGACCACGTTTAGTCACCCTGCTCTCTGCCTATTTAATTTTACCGTAATTTACATTTTCACTGGAGAGTATAATAGAGAAAAGCAGAGTAACAAACTGATGACATCCTGAACCTTTTAATTAAAATAAGAAAAGAGTGGATGTGGCTGTGATTCGAGCCAAATGGTCGACTGAATGTTTCAGGATCGCCTGTAAGAGAGACTCAGAGAGGAAATATAATTACTCAGATTGCCTCCTTTGTAATTAAGCTGCTTGTGTCTCCTGGCCCAGTCCTAATTGTCATCCTCCAAGGGGATCTCACTTAGACTAATGTCATTGGGGAGATCAAGCACCCTAATCTCATTGGGCGCGGAAGTTTGTCCCACAGACCTCAGAGAGGGTGTTGTTGAGGGGGCCAAC
Source organism: Mormyrus iriodes (assembly GCA_011763525.2). Classification (NCBI taxonomy): domain Eukaryota; kingdom Metazoa; phylum Chordata; class Actinopteri; order Osteoglossiformes; family Mormyridae; genus Mormyrus; species Mormyrus iriodes. The sequence goes on along the minus strand of JAAGVU020000044.1, from coordinate 7,244,245 downwards.
GAGGTGTTTAAGCAAAAGACAAAGATCCCCCCCTTTGTGGCTACACACTTCAGAAACCCTGTTCATTGGACACCACTGCAGACAGTAACCCCTCACAGCTGGCTTTGTGGCCCTCACAGCCAAGACCCAGCCACAAAACCACCCCCATGTCCCTAGGACGGCCCAGCTTCATCCCTTCAGATATATCTCACTCACATGCTCACCCTGGGGAGTGGGAAGGAAAAGCCCCACCCCCTAGCCAGCTGCCGCCCCCCCAGCCCAAGTCCAGCTGCATGGAGGTGACACCGTGAAGAGCAGGCTGAGCGTAACCATCTGCAGGGAACCCCAGGCCCACACCTGCTGTCCCTAGGCCCCGCCTCTAACGACACACTTCCCTAATTAGCCATTTAACCTTCTAGGAGAGCTGGCATCATTACCTATCGGTGACGGCAGATGGCTCGGGGGGGTCTCTTCACAGCCAGAAATTACACAGGCAACGGGGTGGGGGTATGTAGGGGGGGCTATTCCATTAATTACCTTCAGTTCAGTCATTACCAGGTACTCAGGCTACCCCTGAGGCTTTATGGCCCAATCAGGACACTTTTAACGTCAGGATATCAGCCATATTCTTTCATGTCTCCCACTGACCTCCCTTGCTCAGGTTCAGCAGTTTCTTATATGAAGAACACATACCATCAGACACTTTACACCTTTATTTAAGTGTTCTGAGTTGGACTTCTAAGCCATTTAAAATCACTCCCCCGCTATTCCTGTAGCTCCTATAGGCGACTTCATCGAGTCCACGTCAGAGCCCGTCGACATCAAACACGCCTCTGCGATCCATCTGCAGGATCTTATCCAGTGGTGTGAGGCTGATAAGGGGTGAAACATACCAAGCAGCTCCTGGCCAGGCTAAGATAACCCTTAAAACTGATCCAGATGTACAGGAAATTACCAGAATTCTCCCCCGTCCCCCGACCCAAACTGATTTACCCAACAGGAAAGAATGTGAGGAATAGGTACAAACCCATCTACTGTCCTCATTCCGTGAAACATTATACAGACGTGGCATACTTAAGCAACATGCAGCGGCTACAGAAATGTGCGGACAGTCATAAAGACCAAAGCCGCTGTACAGTAGCTGCGTTAATGAGTCAGAAACACCAGATGACGGGAGAAAAAACATAATGCAGTGAGACAAAGGCTGGGATCCTCATTTAGGCTGCGCAGACAAAGAGCTTCTGCAGGGCCCCCAAAGCGTACTTCCCGTCGTCGCCTGACACATTCACGTGGGGCCGGGCTTTGGGTGAAAGCCAACTCGCTGTGGCGTGGAATTATTCTAACCGAAATGCCAGTGCTTCTCAGCGGCGCACAGCCTCATTGTCCAAACATGTTATTCTGCTTGGCTCACCTCTGTCACTCACAACAACACTACGGGCGGAAGGAAACTACCTTTTCCAGAAAGAGCAGCTCTCATGCCTGTGCGGGAAGGAAAGAGTGACAGCTTCATACATGGAGTTTGGAGGGATAAAAGAAATATTTGTATTATTATTTAATGAGCATGACTCAGTTAAAACACACAGCGTAAGGCCTCCTGTTACCATGGCTGTTTGCTGGTCAGCCACACAGGGCTCCTCCCTTCCCTCGGCCTATTGACGCTTGTCCACCAATTACGTTTTTTTTTTGCCTAAATTTCTTGCCGTAACCGATGTTTTCTCACAGGTCCAACCTGTCCTTCAGTCTTCCCACAGTGTCTGCACCCATCGTCAGTTTATTTTCAATGTTAAATATCAATCGAGACCAACAACGGAGATCACCATTGGGGGATATCGCCAACAGCAACCGGGACGGGCCTGCAGGAGGCTGGCTGCCGCGTCCTGCCGCGTTAAACCGGACACCGCTCTCCCACCTTGTCCCATCCTGGACGGATCCTGTTTTTGGCTGCGGCGTCTGTTAGTCATGGCCAGGAAGGAAAACGCCGCTTTCCTGTCAGGATGACGGTTGTTGGGAGGGGTGAGGTGGCAGCTGTTCCGCACAGCAAAACAAACCCGTAAACTTTGACCCCCGCTGGCAGAGAGAGCCCATTTTTGCAGCTTGGAGGGATCCCCTGTGATTTCACCTGGACTATTACTGAGAGAGGCCCAGGAACAGGCGGAGTGCGTGTACCTCAGTGACCCCTGCTTTCTGAAACGTTCCTTTATCCAAATACACCATTAGGTCCCCGCTATCTTTGTCAGAAAATGAACAATTCACCACCGCTGTGACTGTCAGCTGAAGCAGGAAAGAAACAGAATGCAAGAAAGGGTTAAACTCAGGGGTCAGCTTGCCCCTAATTTTCAGAAAATACCCCGCTTTCCTGATATGGCACAGCCCCCTGACTCTGACAAGCTTCATTTGGCACCAAGAGCAGTGAATAGCGACAGCCGGAGGGGATCAGGAAGTCACCTGCCGTTCAGGACATCAGTCTGACGCTCATTTCAACACGCTGACTGATTTCTGTTTTGGCTGCCTCTAGACCATATAACTAGAAATAACTATTGAAGTTATATGTGTGGATGATATCAGCAGGTCAATAAAACATGAGACAACGTTATATACTTCTAAAAGCCTCCTACACACCTAGTGACAATGTGTTCACTGTGATCTCACTGGCAGGAAGCTCTACAGCGCAGCACTGGAAGGTCAATCAGGCGCCTCACACCAGGCAGTACGATCAAGGCGAGCCCCTGCCTCTGGGCCCAGAAAGGCTTCCGTCGGCTGGGGTCTTTGTAATCGGAGTCACAAAGCAGCTATTTTTAAAACTGGACTTCAAAAGACTGGTGAGGTTGTAAAATCTCAAAACACACAGAAGACCTGGGTTTGAGATTTATAGCTAGGAATTTAATCAAAAAGGGGAAAAAAATCTGTAAAAATCTGCACACAGTGCGGCGTCTAGGTGCGGGAGCCAAGGCACAACCCTGAAGGTGAAGGGTGCCCCACAGCATCTGTCAGATCGGGTCATCTGGGGGTAAATAATCACTTAAAGGGGTTTTGGGGGAAGGGGGTAGGGCTGCACCTGAACACAGGAACTAAGACAGTCTTTAAAAATACAGAAATCCAAGTGACACAGGAATGGAGACTGGGACGAGGGTCTGCATGGGGGGGGGGGTAGCAAACTGGGGGAGAGACACAGAGGACAGCAGGGCGGGAAATAATACAGGCATCTGGAAGCAAGGCTGAGTGCATTCTGGTCTGTCTGAGGTTACAGCGCTAACAGAAGATTTATAAATAGCGGTGAAACGGTTGCAAGTGAGTGAAGGACACATCACCTGACAGCCCCCCCACCTGACAGTGACAGCTTGCTGATAGGGGTCAAGGACCCGCATCACTATAATGTTGTGTTGGCATAGTTAAGCTAATTATGCATGATTTGAACACACTCGAAATTCAGATGTCTTATGTTAATTTTCCCTGTCACAGCCAGAGAGCAAGATTAGGTCTGATTTAAATGAGTTTATACTGCAGTATAAGTCCACCTGTCCCTAGATTAACAAACGTCTGCTATCTGAATACCTACTGACATGGACCTGAAGAATTTGCATCTAAAGTTTTCATTTCAGAATGTCACTTTCCGTCTCCCAAACTTTTTAGTTTGGAATTTTGGTATGTTTAAGTTTCACCTGCAGGGTCAGCCAGTCCCGGGAGCAGTAACTGTTTAATATTGCATGTAAGCCACACCCAGAAAGGTGTCTGTTGAGGGTATCATTATCCTTTAATTACTGTTTGTATGTTATTTTTGATAATGGTTTGATATACAGAGTAGTCGTCTTAGCATTATCAATCTCATTAAGCAAATGGATCAATTCGTTGGCTTTCGGAACAGACTGCCTGTTTGCATTAGAAATTCAAAATGGCCACCTGCAAGGCACAGCGGCTAACGAGCGCCACCGAGACCCCCACTGGGGGAGTAATACGGGATGTCTGACCTTGAACAGGCACAGAGGAAACTGAATCTAGGGGTCGGTCGCTTTTGAGTCTTTCACCGCATTCCTGTGCCCAGTTATTAAGCACATGGTTCACAGTTTAAATCTCAACAGATCCAGAGCGCAGGTCTGATGTGAAGTAATGGGAGACGCTGGGTCCACAATAAATGTCCTTCAGGAGTGGAACACACCTAACGACCCTAACCCCCTATCCAGCCCTTACCTTAACCATAAGTAACCAAACAAAATATGAGACTTTTGGTATGTTTAGTTTCTTGATTGCATTAATAGTTCTTTGTGGGGACACAAATGGTCCCCACAATGTCAAACTAATAGGTTTTTGTGGGGACATTTGGTCCCCCACAATGTAATGTATCCACACACACACACACACACACACACACACACTGAAACACACACACACACACACACACACACACTCACACACACACACGCAAACACACACAGCTCATGTGTGTTGAATACCAGCAGGTCTACCGAAGATATGTGAGCAGGATTGGGAACATCCTCCTGGACCTTGAGCAGGGGATAGGTTTCCCGTCTCATCAATTGCTGAGAAACCAGTTTGTGAGTGCAGAATGCCGGGGTCCGCACGAATGTGCCACGCATCACTAGTGAGCCCCTTTCTGCAAGACAAGTGGGCGGGGCCTTGGCACCCAGCGCTGCCTCTCAGGCATACTCAGCTCTGTCTCTCAGCTCCAGCCAAACTCAAGGGTTTGTGGGGCAAGACCAGTCTTTGCCACCCCGTTGTGGTGCGGCATCATTACTGGCAGTGCGAGACATCCCTCCTCAGCTCGGAAAGATGCCAGGAATGTCCAGGCTGCCCAGTTAATCCGAGGGCGATGGGGAAGGAAGTGGGAACTAGGGGAGAATTTACTGATTGACATCAACAAATGCTGGAGAATCCCCGCTGACACGTGGGGGTGAGGGTACTGAGCATGTCCCTTGGATCAGCGGTGCAGCTGCAGGCATTGATGCAACCTGACACCTGTATCTATGAGCAGCCAGAGCACCGCCCCCCCAAGATGGACAGAGCTTACTGGGGAACCACAGTTGATGTGGACAGGTGCACCGCAAAACCGCAGGGCAGCCTCCGCCGACCACACAGCAGACGGGCGTCAGGGCCTACCCCAAGACAGGCCCAATAGCTCCACCTTCGACCAAGAACACCGTCTCACAGGAATCAATGATACAAACGTAGCAGTAATGCAAATCATTTCAATCAACTCTTAGAGCAGTTCCCCAAATAATTACGGCCTTCGCAGACAAGTCATGCCTGGCAGTGATTTAGGACGCGAGATTGAAATGTAAAGATACAATATATTAACGTTAATATTATTATACTCCTGCCACTCCTATTTCATCAACATTCTCACACTGCCGCAGCACACCATGACTTTTTTTTCACAGGAAGCTGATTGGAGCACTGTTACCAGGGAAACTACAACAGCTCACGGACAAAGATGAGCCCCGGTGTGAATCTCACTCTCGACAAATGCAGAGGCTATGAGTATGCTGTCATCCCAGCACTTTCTTTCCATCTATCTATCTATCTATCTGAGACCAAACAGCAGGGAGACTATGTACAGCTTTAACACCAATTACAAAAATAAAAATAGGTTTCTGCTATTGGCATCTTCTCATCTTGAGCAAATGGTGGGCCTGCTAGCAGCCTCCACTACTGATGATGGAGGGAGGAGACGGCTGTGGTATGCGAGCCCCTGCTCCCTTGCAAACAAACGGACGTCTTTCATCATGGACAAAGGAGCTGACCATCTGGAATGGGAGATAGCACCCATGCAGAAAGGGTGAAGGGGCAGGATGGGGGGGGACCACGTGAGAAACTATTAGGGTCTGCACTCTTTCACATACACACACACACACACACACACACACACACACACACAGCTCCACTCAGCCCCTCCTCCACCAACGTAGCTACTGTGGAACCTTCTACAAGGTCTTTTCGCTGAGGGTGCTGAAAAATTAAGCGAAGCAGGTGTTGACGCCAGCATGTAAGCAGCACCGAACCCTGGACGATGCATCCCGACAAGCGAATACTCCCAGCCCAATCGAGCGCTGCTCCAGAGCTGGAATCCACAGAGGAAGTTCAGCGAACTCTTCAGAAATGCGAAATATGTCATGCAGCTGTCTGCTGCTGGTCTCTCAGCTCCATATCTACCGGGGGGTACAGGCAGAGGTTTAGAAATGTATCGCAGTATGAGCAGGACAGATAAAGCATTAGCTACATAGCTAACACCATAACAAGAGGAATACCAGCAGCTTTCTGCAGAACATAGCAGAAGGGAAATCACGTCAGGAGAGAAGGGGGAGCACACAGAAACAGCCCCCGGTGATATCACCATCCTGGAGGGTGGGGGAGGAGGGCTCCGGCCTCCCACTACTCTGACACGCTCCCAGCCAAGGTGTTGGAGCCGCTGGCTACCTCAGCACAAACAGACACTGCTGCAGAGTCAGATATCTGTCAGACACACTGGCCTTTGATGGATGCTTGGCTCTGTATGATCATCTCACAGAATATGTCACCATGTTGGGCCACTGTGACTTCACTCGCATCGACCCCCCCCACCCCCACCCCCCTGACGAGATCTCCAGATAAGCCACTCTCAACTCCTCATCTCACATTATCCTGGTCAACATGTCACACATAGTTAGTCACCCGTTACAGCAGGTCCATTCCACGACAGCAGGCAGGCTCTTGATTTGTGGATGATAGCAGTAACTGTCATCCAGCGACCCGTCCTAGCAAACATCAGCCTCTTGGTCACTTCATTCACACTCTGTGACATATTTACGATCCTATTCTTCAGTGGAGACTGCAACGGGGCCCAGCTTTCAATGCTAATTCTCTCCATTTTTTGTTGATTAAAAACATTTCAGTTCTTCACTCTAAAAACTCACACTTGCACAATGAAAAGTAACACAAAGAGACCAAAATAACAGCACAGAATAATATACTTCAGTAAACTAAAAAAAACATATTATTTAAGAAACTGAAAGCATCTAATAAGACATAGTAGCCTACACCCATTGAAATCCCGAACCTTTCATGGGACATATTGAGAATTGCGGTAATCTCATAAAAGCTGTATTTTATATTGTCAAAGTTACACCAATATTATGTGGACGGAGCAAATGTATGCCGGGCACAATCTTCTCGCCTTTTCTGAGCAGCCTTTCACGCGTATGAATAGATCATTATGTGACCAGACACACGGAGTTTTGTCCTCCTTGTTTTCTGTCGCCGGTGCGGGAGAATATATCTTAAGCGACACGTTCTTGTCACACGTCTGTGCATCTACTGGCATTCATGCGTGGTATAAAGCAACAATAAAACAAGAAACAACGATCATTAAAAACAGATGCAACAGAACACTCTCGATTTAAATTCATTTCACGCAGATCACCCTTCACTTTTAACGTTTCCCGGTGACGCAGAAATGCTCGTTATCGGCGCGCTTTCCGTGCATCAGGATCACTTCGTGCCCAATTCATTTTAGGGCAGACACATTGCACCGGTTTTCAGGGGACACACCTAGTGGCGGAGGGGAAAGCTCCTGCTGACAGCGCTTCCCTGCAGATCATCGGCGTTTTGCGGCAGATTTTTCCTCCAGACTCCTATTTAACGCGGAGGCGGAGCCGGCATCCTGACATCACTCGTCCGTATAAAAGCCGCATCTGTCTGGCTGGGCATCGGGCTGTCTGAGGCTGCTGTTCAGTACGCGCTCCGGGTTTGGACAAAGCATCCGCACAAGCTTCGCATCCACCACGCAACCTGATCAGACCCAGCACCTTCGCTTTCTGCCCTAGCTACAATCATGACGGCAAACGGAACCAGCGACATGCTCAAAATCCAATTTGGGCTCATTAATTGCGGGAACAAATACCTCACCGCCGAAACGTTTGGCTTTAAGATCAATGCTTCGGCCACCAGCATGAAGAAGAAGCAGATCTGGACCCTGGAGCAGAATGGCGATGACTCCAACGTGGTTTTCTTCAAGAGCCACCTCGGCAGGTACATCGCGGCCGATAAGGATGGCAACATCACCTGTGACAGCGAGACCCCTGGCGAGGACTGCAAGTTCACCATCACAGCCCACGACGATGGGCGCTGGTCCCTGCAGTCGGAGCCGCACAAGCGCTACCTGGGCGGCACCGAGGACCGCATCGTCTGCTTTGCCCAGACTATCTCCGTGGCGGAAAAATGGAGCGTCCACATCGCCATGCACCCTCAGGTCAACATCTACAGCATCACCAGGAAGAGGTACGCCCATCTGAGCTCAAAGGTGGACGAGATCGCGATTGACAGGGATGTCCCCTGGGGCGTCGACTCCCTGATCACTCTCGTCTTCCAGGACCAGAAGTACCACCTCCAGACATCGGACAATCGGTTCCTGAAGAGCGATGGCTCCCTGGCTCCGAAGCCCGACAAGACGACCGGCTACACCCTGGAATTCAGGTCGGGCAAGGTCGCCTTCAGGGACTGCGAAGGGAGGTACCTAGCTCCCTCGGGCCCCAGTGGGACCATGAAGTCTGGCAAGAGCAGCAAGGTTGGGAAAGATGAGCTCTTCGTGCTGGAGCAGAGCCACCCACAAGTGGTACTTACCGCTGGAAACGACAGGAATGTGTCTACCAGGCAGGGTAAGACCTCCAGTGTCCATTCATCCGCGATGTGCATGTCGTATATTATCATTAAAGCGATGCGTCGGAAAAGACCCGATCCGCTAATAAGATTTAAAATAAGCTTAGACAAATCGGTCAATGTTTTCAAGTTAATTTACATTAAAGATAACGTTCGGTAAACTAAAGGAACATTAAGCAAATAGCTTATATATACACCTTTCAAAAGGACATAATGGGCACATACGTGATTGCAAATCTGATTCCAGAGAGCACAGCTGTAAATCCAGCCATGACCTTCTCTCTCGGCCTCTTACAAAGCCTCGGAGATAACGTGGTTTTATGATACTCCCCCTTGGAGGGGAAAATAAAATAGAAGTAAACTGGAAAAAACGCTCGAATGCGCTACAGTTATAATCATCCAAGCTTTGATTAATCAGGGAAAAGTCAGCAGTTGCAATGCGTTTACCTTCCGAAAGCCTTTGTCTCCTGTAGCAGGAAAGAGGCTTAACATTTTTTCGCTTTGTAAAAAACGTGCAGACGATTGCATTGATTTCACGTTAGTAGCCGAAGTGATTTTCAGGCATTTGGCATGAGGACTTCCCCTTTGGCTAGAGATTGCAGTCATATTTAAAATACAACAGAATAAAACATACTCCAAAAGGTAAGAAAAATTGGTCTTTCTAGCACATTACCAATTTTTAGTCTCACCATTGGTTTTTAAAGATTTTTTTTTCATATTTTTGCCTTAAAATGTGATCTCTGTATTGAAAATGTCAGTGCAGTATTACCAAAGTTGGTTGATTTAATGTCTTGCGGTTTAGTAAGAAGTGGGTTCAGGGAGTCTTACTGCAGTATTTGTGACACTTGATTTGATGCTTGTTGCTTAAACGATAATAATGCTGCTAAAACTGTATTGCTATGGTTCAAAAGGAGCATGAAATGGGTGGTCTTCATATTTTTCTGGAGAAAAGGCCAAACAGAATTATTTAAGAACAGACATGCAAGATTTTACTAAGGGAAGCTGAATTCTTCTTTTTGGACTTATTGCTATACTTAATTTTATAACATGCCTTAGAATCATCCTAATACATCAAACAAAATGTCTGACAAAGGCATGAGATTGTAACCAAGTCTAGCACATGTTGCCATACCTCCTGACTATAAAACACATTCCCGACCAATTTCCCAGAATGCCCTTTGATTTCTTAAGAAAAGAACTGCTCTCCATTTGGGATGATAATGTGCGAATGGTTTGGCGCGGGATGCGGCCCGGCCTACCAGGCGGCCGATTGGATGCCAGGAGCCCGGTGGCTGCACGTGGTCGCTGTAGAATGGAGAGCGACGAGGCCCCTCGCTTGTGCACACTCCCCTTTGTCAGTCAAAAGCCTTTCATTTGCCCAGCCGAGGCTTGAAAGACTCTAATGAGACATTTCTGTGGACCATTCTGGTTTCTCCTCTGAGAGGAGCAAGCGGGGCGAGCTGCTGTATAAACAGCCTCTGTTGCTGGCTGTTTTGTCCAGACGAGCGTCGTGTGCCATTCCCCTTCGATTTCCTGGCCGAACTTTAAATAGATTTGCAAAAAAAGCAAACAGGCAGACCTAGCTGTCATCTGCATAAGCAAATAATCAAACAACGGCCGGCCATTTATGTAGCCTGCAGAGACACTAACCGGACGCTAACCTGACGGTCACAGACCCGTCCTGTTTACCTAGCGGCCTGGTTGGGCCATTTATCCACAGCTCATTACATTAGCGGCTGGCGTTCTCTGCCCGTGTGTGAGGAGCCGGTTGCGGCCAAAGAACAAAGGCAGAATGCACCCCCCGAGACTCCCCCGGCACCCCCCGGCAGAAAGGCCCCAGCCGCCCTGAACAATGGTGGCCTCTTTAGGACATTAGTCTCAGTCCACCAATAAGGGAGAATAATAACCTGCTTTACAAAAGCCTTTAAACCTGCTGCAGGTTAAAAGCTCCCATAGCTGTACTCCTGGTTTCCTAATGATGTATAGGAGCCTTTTCATGCGGACGTCTAGCTGTAATGGATTTGGTTTTAGCGTTGGCTGCAGCACATGTCAGTGTTTAAGCCCGCCGTGAAGCTGCTGTTTAATCCCCAGGCTCTGGTGCCAGTGGCTGGTGTGGCTTTAAAATGACAGGCTGCACTGTGTGGACTCTCCTCTCACATTTTCCCAGCCCTCCAAGCTTTTTTTCCCCGTAGTTCCTTGCTGTTTTTTTTATAGGCATCAAAGAGTGAGCATGGACAAACTTGATGTCACGCCCATTCCTCTGCAATACGCTCTTATTTCACCCAAAAGCTTGGGTCCGCCCTGCCATCAAAAAACGCGACTCGTGGTCTGTTTGCAGGGGCCCCCAGGCCCTCAGCAAGCTGCCTTAAAGGACAGAGACACCATATCTGTTCGGAGATCAGTGGGGATAAGTCATCTATGCAGACAAAGGATGCCGTAGGGAGCTTAAGTGCGTTAAAGGAGTTCTGAAGATGTGTTTGTCGGTTAGTGGTGCTGACGCTGCCTTCCGCACTCTGCGAGCAGAGATGTGATGCGATACAGACTGCACTGCTTTATCTACAGATGCGTAACAGCTGCCATTACTTTCATGGAAGGCTTCCATGTTGAATTTAACTAGAAGCTGACAAATCAGAAAAGATAATAGAAAAGCCAATAATGATGCAGCTTCGCCAAGAAGCGTGTTTTTCAAAAGGTGGTGTGGAGTGAAGAGGAGTTTCTCTTGCCCAAATGGATTTACTGCTGGTTTTAGACCCCTGCGTCCACCGCAGCAGCACTGCTAAACAGCCATTTTGGCCCATGTGTTTCTCATCACCCCCCCTTCCTCCCTCCCTCCCTCCCTCCCTCGCTCGCTTAGTCATATGCGCATATTTCTCTGGAAACTTAATCTTCCTGAGGAGGCCATCTTTTGCCAAAGTAATTAAAGGCTGAGATGGGGACAGTTTGAAATGATTGGACAGAAGAACGAATGATGACAAGACTGCAAGCAGTGTAAGATGTCGATTAAAGATGGATTCACGACGTGAAAAAAATTGTCTTTCCAATAATAGCCCCCTCCTTACATATGTGCTTTTTCCATCTTGAATTTGGGAAGCTGCCCTCTGTTACCCCATCCAGGCTTTTATGCTCTACATGTGCTCCATACAGAAATATGTATTCTTATGTTAACTCCTTATATATCCTGAGCAGACAGAGAAAGAGGAGCCAGACGGTTAGTACCTCAATGGCTCAAATAAAATGTGGCTCTATTCAGTGGTTCAGTCAGGGCAGAATTTTAATGTAACTGCGGGGTCTCCTGTAAATACTTCCAGTGTGGCATAGTGATGTGGTCCTGTGAATTAAGACGTATCTAAACCACATTTTCCATTAGGTATCAGCTGTGTCCACACTCTCTGTAGTGGGTTTCTGTAGCTCTCTCACATTCTGCTTTCTAACAGTATCAGGAGTCAGGTTTAGCTTGCAGAGGATGTGGTCTGGGGATCAGGCTGCTGTTGCCTGACTAAGATTTCTGGCATGTGTGAGGGCTGGGAATCCCAGTGGACGGTTATTCCCCCCTGGGGAAGCTGGAGGCTAATCCTTATAGGTCTGCAAAGGTCACTCAGCAGAGGAGAAGGACCAGGATTTCCTACTGAGCCTCTAATGAGTTCAAAAGATGTGGGCACGCCTGGACTCCATGGTCATTTTTCACAGCGATCATTATTCATATAAAAAAAAGAAAAAAAAACACATCACCATGTCTACTCAACTAAGATCAGGCATAATTGCAAATCTCTACAAAAGTATGTCTGCCAATAATTCGTTTTTTTGTCTGACTTAAGTATCTGGGTGAGATTTACAGTCAGCCTTCCATTTGATGTTTCCTTGTTTGTGTTAGACCAACACAGGTAGCCGATTCTGGACGTGCTTGTCTTTCAGGAATGGACCTTTCAGCCAACCAAGATGAGGAAAGTGACCAGGAGACCTTCCAGATGGAGATCAGTAAGGACACAAAGAAGTGTGCCTTCCGTACCTGCAGCGGGAAATACTGGACCCTGACTGCCAATGGTGGACTGCAGTGTACGGCTTCTACAAAGTGAGCCCAAGCCTAGTGTGTGTCCTTAGCCTCCTGCTAGGCTCCCTTAGCTTTCGGAAGAGGCACCAGTCCTCACAGCCACATTCCTGCTGCAGATTCATTGTGACGAGCTGATCAATGTGTCTGGTGTCATGGAACTACTAATACTCAGAGCTGAATCAGGTTATGCGTCCACGTAACCCTTCATTTCAACTAAACTCCCGTCCCATGTCATGTCCCATATTTCTTGGGTTGGCCAATCTTCAGCGTACTGTAGTGACAAGTTTAAGTCTAACTCTTTCAGTGAACTTTTTAGCTAAGGCCTTGTAGAAACTTCAATGTTTTATAAACCACAAATAAGGAAATCAGAACTATGCATCTGCCAGTTGGTATCCTGATCAAATGTATCTTATTGGTACCTATGAAGATGATCTCAAGCTCATTGTGAGAGATCAAAGTGCATTCCATACGAAAACCTGGAATCACCTAAATGACTGCACATGTTCCTACTCTGTCAAACTGGTCACTGCCAAAAACATGGGACAAGTAGGGGATCAATTATGATTCGGGAGGTCATCACTTTGCTCAAATCTTTGCTATTACAGTGGACTAGTGGTGCAGGTTCTATAGTCTTAAATGTAACTAAAACTCGTGATATAGGGATTGGAGGTATAGGGATATACAGAACATGCACTACCCTTTGTAAATAGAAAAATATGGATTTTGTATGGAAATAGAGGGATCCGTCTACCAGCAATGAGATCACTTTCGATCGAACGCTTGAATCGTCCTGCGGTTTGTGCCTCCAGGTCTGCCAACTGCTACTTCGACATCGAGTGGCGTGACAGGAAAATCACTCTGAGAGCTGCCAATGGGAAATATGTGGCGGCCAAGAAGAACGGCCAGCTAGCAGCCACCGTGGAATCGGCGGGTGAGTGGGGGGGTTGGTCTCCACAGCTGCCTTTGGTGTTGTGTTACCATTTGTTGGCATCACCAAGGTCAGGATTTTGGGGCCTAGAGGTCAGACAGCTGAGCACAGCTGCATTTGCAAGAGGCTCTCGAATCACACCCTTCCTTCAGCCTAATGTGCAAGCTGTATACTAAAATTCCGGTACGTTCTGCTCCATTCATGCCTAGGAGAGACGGAGGAGTTCCTGATGAAACTCATCAACAGGCCCCTGATTGTCCTGAGAGGGGAACATGGTTTCATCGGGTGCCGGAGAGTGACCGGGACCCTGGACTCCAACCGTTCCTCTTATGATGTGTTTCGGCTGGACTTTGACAATGGGGCCTACAGCCTTAGAGGTCAGTCCCAGGAGGACTAATCAGCTACCAGAGGTAGATAGTTCAGGGCCAGTAATTAAAAATCCTGGCCAAGATTTTGTTTCAACCAACCAGTTCAGTATAAAGAGTCACAGTCACAGAGTACTGGTTGGTTGAAACAAAATCTTGGTCTGGATTTTTACTTTCTGGACCTGAACTATCCACATTTGTTAGCTACCGATGTGTAACTACATGCTGGTCTTACGCTTGGTGTAAGATTTCACTCTGAGTGCATGATTTAGGCAATTTCAACTACGCATGAATGCATCTAATAAAGATTCCAAAAGCCCACCGCAAAAGCTGTAGCATCAGTGACTCTCCTCAATTGCTGATGCTGTCCTGTTACCTCAGGCCTGTTCTCTGCCCCCTCCCAGATTGCACTGGAAAGTACTGGATGGTGGGGAGCGAGTCCACAGTGACCAGCAGCAGCGACACTCCGGTCCACTTCCTGCTGGAGTTCTGCGACTACAATAAGGTGGCCATCAAGACCACGGAAGGCAAGTACCTGAAGGGGGACCACGCCGGGGTCCTGAAGGCCAATGCCGACGCCGTGGAGAGCTCCACCATGTGGGAGTACTAGCAGCACTTTAGTCACCACTGTGGCTTCTCATTGTTCATCTTATTCATTAATTTTCCATTCTTCATGTTGATTATGAGTTCTCTGTAACGTGCATGCAAAACAGACTCCACACGCCGACATCTGTGTGGTTAAAACGGACACCCGCCCCCCCCACCCCAGCACAAAGCGACCTCTGACATGGCAGAGCTCAGAAAACAAAACCACAAATCTGGTTTATTTAGCAGTAACTTTGGTAGATGCAACTCTGCACTTGCAGTTTGATACACACAAATATCAAAATGTAGTTTAGGGGAAAAAAACAACTATCTGTAAAGGTTTTGGCAAGAGTGGATAAGGTCACAGGATCTGCCCACCAACCCAAACAGAAATGAAAGTACTCACCCTGGCCAGAGCCTCAGTCATAATATCGACGGCCTCCATACAGATAGTCGGCTTTGCGGTTACAGCAAGGTCAGTGTCCTTTTGCATTAGAAGGCTTGGTGTTACACTGCCTTCTCTGTCGGATTTGGTCCTTTGAGCTTTCGGCAAGCCTGTCCTCCGTGTGCACGTTCACAGCTCTGTGAGATCTAGTCATCTCCTCATCAAATCCACTGACATTTGAGTTTCCTGCAAACTATCCCCTCCCATCATAAACTAACTCTCAGCTCTGCCTCCGCTTTAAGAAAGTTTAAGCCTCTCTGTATATTGCCAGCGCTCAGTATTTAAAAGCCAGAAGACTGATCATAGTATTTCGCAGTAACCGTCTGAGGTTTAATGTTCAGTCTGTCTCTTTTGTTTCTTGGTATGTAAGGGATCTAGCACTGCTTCAGATATACAGGCCCAACTGGAAACTGTATGCACAACTTTCCTTGCAATATTCTGTTTATTTTAGTGGAAATTCATAAAGTAGCACCTCGTAAAATATCACGTAAACCCTCAGTGTCATTTGGCCAGATGGAGTGCCAACTGAAATGGA
The DNA here is from genome assembly GCA_011763525.2 of Mormyrus iriodes. Taxonomy (NCBI): domain Eukaryota; kingdom Metazoa; phylum Chordata; class Actinopteri; order Osteoglossiformes; family Mormyridae; genus Mormyrus; species Mormyrus iriodes. The sequence continues at coordinate 7,228,714 of JAAGVU020000044.1, read as the reverse complement.
AATGGATTTCCTAAAAAGTCTCATCTCAGTTACTGCCCAAGACCTGGAGCAAAACAGTCTAACCCAGAAATGTTTTATTTTTATTTAAAAAAAAAATAAAAATCATTATACAATGTGAATCGTCAGTCGTCAGTTTGAGCCCATCCTGCGGTGGAGTCGCCTCTCCATTGCCGCTGTGCTTATTGTGTATCTGTAAAACTAAAATATGTATTACTAGCAGCTCTAAGGTAATGTTGCAGGTTCAACACTTTGTGGATGATGTTTCAGAACATCAGATGACGAGTCCTCCACCACATGCCAGACACTGGTGGGGAGTTTAGTCCTCTTCCTTTCCCCTGGAGCTGTTGCACAGCACATCACTTTGTTTACTGGAGTTTACTGGAAATGCACAAATTGTTTTTTTATTTTCTGGAAAAATCCCATTCCAAGGCACAGGCATTATCATTGTCTGGGGGTGGGGGGGCGGGAGTTAAAACCCTTTTTCAAAGTGACCAATAAAAAATACTCCTGTAAAATTAATTTGCGCAGCCCCATGGTCGTCTCACTCAAGGGCCAATGGCGAGTCGGGAAGTCTGAACCGCTTCAGAGCCAAATTGCATTCCGTAATCACGGGGCACTCCTTCATAATCACCAAAAGGGGGCGGGGCATCACGGACACAAAGATGATAAACCAATGAGAACAACCTCTTGAAAGCACCCTCTTCATGGGGCTAAATTCCTGCCTGGAGCTGCACTGCCCCCCAAACCAAACCGCACATCACACTGCTCGAGCCCCAAGGTGCTCTTAAAACTGGTGCTACGCCTCTCTGAAAGCCAATGTCACTCTTTAACATTGCCTATTTTGACCTCAAGGGCAGCAGGTTCGATCAGAACAGGCACCCTGACGTGCGGAAGCCGCCAGAGCGATTTGTGTCCTAGGAAACACAACGCAAGCAAAAAGTATGGGGCAAAGCCGGCTTGTAATGGCAAGGAAGAAGGATGATAATGTTTGTGCCTTTCTTAGAATATCAGTCAGTTAAATAAAAAATCCCCTTTATTTCATAAAGGTAAGACTTCCTTTTTATTTTTTTAATCATTTTGATAATGTGGTTATTTTTTTCGCTTATGTGCCATTTGTATAACTTAAATCTGATGTCAAATAAAGTTTGCATATGAAACTACAGCAGTTGTCTGTGTAAAATTTACAAGCATGCATGAAAAATGGACTAAGAGCTAACACTTCATTAGCTGCCGGTGATCCATCAGAAATATGATCACAGCCTGATCTCAGGGACCACTGCTTTTTCCTTCCTCTCCATTCTGGCCTGACCCAGGGCTCTCTGTCTGTAAATAAGCATTAAATGTCCTGCCCCAGCCGTCTGACGGACGTAGCCGGGCGAAGCGGGGAGGTGTGGGGCCTCTCTGAATTTACTTTGGAACCAGATCTGCTCACATCTCACTGCAGGAATGCGATCTCCTCCCTCCCTGAAATGCATCCGAGCCCTTGGATGTCGAGCAGGCTGACCTTTCTCATCAACGACGCTTTTCTGAAGCGCAATTTATTACCGGCGACGGCTTACATCCCATATTTCTGGCTGCCCAGTTACCACAGAGATATTGCAGTAATGCCATCAACTCCACTGAAGAAAGTAAACCCATTAACACATTTTAATGTGCTTCTGTTTGTTAAATATCTAGCATCACAGTTACGGTGATTAAATATATCAGGTATAAACAGCCAGTCATGCAAAGCTGGTTTGTTTGGTTGTTTGACATTTTATTTCAGGCAAATTGCCAAACGGTCTCTTTGACTGTAAAGGTTGCCATGTATTTCAAAAGACGTCCAGACAAAACAAAGCCGAGCATGTCGGTGAGAACAATCTGTCGCATACTTCAAACGACGCTGTCACCTTGTTTGTTTTTTGTCATGTCACAACCCTAGAGGACGCAGAATGTTTTCGACGCAGCAGACCCACATACAGAGGGAAAATAACGGTATTGTAGCGAGTGCCTGACAGCTCTTTCAGAATGGAAGTTGCTCTATCACTTTTAGTTTAACACTAGCAGTGGCACAGACAGGGAAGTCAGTAATTTACATGACACTTATGGTTACACAGTAACAAAATGAACGCATTCCACGGCAAACATTAGTTATTACTATTAACAGAAATACACAAATATACATATTAATTTACACTATTTAAAGTGACATGTTCTGATTTTACCAAGTTTGATATTCCTGGGTCAACAAGGGAGGGGCTTGTGTTTCACTTTAACCAATCACAGTCTTCATCGTATGACATCACCACATTAATTAAAGCCAGTGTTTTCTGTTAAGCGGCAAGGTGCACAGATTTATAAAGTACTTGTTTTATTGTGTATGCCAATTGTTAAGGGACATGTCATAGATACAAAACAAGAACATGCTTACCTGTAAAGGATGCACCAAGAAATGCTTCATATTTCATGATGATAATGATAATAATAATAATAAGAAGAAGAATAATAAAAAGACTTCAGCCAGCAACCTTGTGATCACAAACACTGAGACGTAGCTTGCTAAGCCACACACTGTGCCAGGTCTGATGGCTGGAAGTCTTGAGTTTGAAAATGATAAAAAATGTACTAATGTAGTGATGTCACTCGATGAAGACTGTAATTGGTTAAAGAAGTGAAACATAAGTCCCTCCCTTGTTGACCCAGGGACACTTTGAACCAAAATCAGGATTTCCATTTAAAGTGCAGTGAAGTGCTGTGCAAAGCATGCTGGTCACTACATACTTAGTTCTGCTGACCAACCCTGCGGCTTCTCATTTATGTCAGGCTATCATGGACAGTGGGTTGTATCAGACCAAACGAAAGAGTTCGCCTTGGGGACCCTGCACAGGTGGTGTGGCGAATGGGGACCCTGCACAGGTGGTGTGGTGAAACACTCTCCAGACCCCCAAAAACTCCGGGATGCAAACAGGCCCCCTACTGCAATGTCCATTCCCACGCAGGAGACAGCCTCAGTTGGCCACTCCACACCCTGCCCCCGGTAATGAGATAAGAGCCCAGCAGAGCAGCCCCCATGATTTACTTTGTTTTATTTACAAAAAGCAAGGCCAAAGGGAATGTCACCAAAGTTACACAAACATGTTCTGAGGGTGGAAGGAACAATGATTGGTTCAGAGTGAAAACCAATCAAATTGTAGAGGAGGTGGGTCAAAGCTACTAGAGGAGGCAGGACCAAGACATCGGATTCCTTTTGCCCTAAGAACATGTTTGTGTAAGTAAAACTCCCATAAGCCAAAGTTAACTGCAGCTGGTCCCAGTGACCTATAACGTCCATGACATTCTTCTCTGCTAGGCGTTTCAGGTCAGAGTGGGCCTCTGTCCGCAAAAGCCAGTTAGCATGGTAGGTAAACATATAAGAACATAAGAACATAAGAAATGTACAAACGAGAGGAGGCCATTCGGCCCATCAAGCTCGTTTGGGGAGAAC
>JAAGVU020000044.1:7201274-7216945 GCA_011763525.2 Mormyrus iriodes | reverse complement strand
GGCCGCCCCTCTGCCTCTGCCCTGGGAAAAGCGTGGCTGCCACTCTGCCTCTGTCCAGGGAAAGGCGTGACTGCAACTCTCCCTTTGTCCAGGGAAAAGCGTGATTGCCACTCTGCCTCTGTCCAGTGAAAAGCGCAGCCGCCCCTTTGCCACTGCCCTGGGAAAAGCGTGGCCGCCACTCTGCCTCTGTCCAGGGAAAAGCGTGACCGCCACTCTGCCTCTGTCCAGGGAAAAACGCGGCCGCCCCTCTGCCTCTGCCCGGGGAAAAGCGTGGCCGCCCCTCTGCCTCTGCCCAGGGCTGGCTAGCAATGTGAAAGGCCCTTTTCAGGGCTCCTCCCAGTAGATCACTTCTGCAGATAAACATTGATATTTATGGGGCACATGGCTTTGGCAGCTGCAGGCATAATGTGACTTTGTTGAGCTGTGTGATTGCCGGCCTGCCCTCTGCCTTCTGTGTGAACTGGAAACCAGTTGAACCGGAGGCCCCAGCCGCCGGCCGAACCCTGGTGCGTGTTTGGAAGGTAAACAGCGGGCAATCAGTACAGTTTACATTCTGAATGGGTGTATCTGGGTCTAATCAGAATAAATAAAAGTGGATAAACTTGGTTTTATTCATTAGATTTTTGCACAGGTTTGCCTCAGTGCGCTCAATCCTGATTTAGCATTTGCTGTCAGCTCTCCCAGCAGGGGGTGCTGGGGCTCACAGTTACATGCTATCTATTTGAGTACAGATCCATGGTTTGGGTGCTCGCGGATAGAGCTAGCAGAATTCCAAACCGAGGCTGGCCTCCAGGCCTGCCATGCCAGTGTGCTCCAACTTTGTTTTCCCTGATGGTGTTTGACTCTCAGAGCGCTTGTTCCATATCTGTGGCTTTCAGGGAAATACAGATCCTCAGCAAAACACGCTACTGGCTGACTTCAAATGTCCTGGGTGAATATTGAAGTAGAGGTCAAAAAGAGAGAGAGAGAATAGCTTCTAGGGATGACAAAAGAGCCATGAAAGCAGACTGGAGACAGTGTCCTTGCACACTAATGTCCCCCAGGCCAAAGGAACCATGAAAAAGAATGTGGAATGGGACATTACAACACAAAGCAGGGTGCAGCCCTCAGCAAAGGGGTCAATAGTTACCCCAGACCAGCAGGTTGCACAATTGTTAAGGACACAGGCTCAGAACCTAAAGCTTGTTGGTAGAAGCAGGTTTGTTGTTTCTAGGGCCCCCTCCACACCCTCCCTAGTGAAGTAACTATTTGTGGCCAACAGGGGGCCTCCAAACCTTGGGGGGCCCACATAAACACATGGTTTGAGTGGCGGTAAACGTCGTCGCTGCTTGTTGGTTTAAGTCCCCTCCCTTAGGTTCCAGTTTGAGTCTCACATGTTTCACTTCAGTCATAACAGCTCAAAGGTTCACATCCCCCCCATGGACGCCTCTGCTTCCCGCGCGGAGCCACATGCAGATGTAAATCCCCCACTGCTGCGCGGCGGTATTTATCTGAGAATCATCAGCAGGAAAAAGAGTTCCCCTGCTCACAGAAATCACGTGCATGCCATTTGCTGAAAACCTCGGCTAAACAAATGAGACGGGAAGGATGGACAGGCAGGAGGAGAACCATGCCGGTCACCGCCAATCCCAGTCAGGCCATTTTAAGCCAAAGCCCCATGACTGACCAGCGCCACCATCCTGCAGCCCAAATAATAGCATAACTGGGATCTGGATGGTAACACCCCGCGGCTAATCGCAGATAGCATAAATATTTGAAGACGCTTAGAATATTAATAAGAGCGGCATCTGTCAGGTAGCAGGTGGCAGCAGCTGTGAGGCTCTGCCGAGAGCGACGATAGGCTGCGGACGCGTTTGCGTGCCGATCTGGGAAAGCCGGCTCTGCAGCATGTGTGGACAGAAGCCACCTTTCCAGTTAAAACAGGAGGATGTACCAGAAATAATGAATGATTAATTACACATTTAGGGAGCAGTGTATAAACTTCATTGGCCATAGAGTATGAGCCAGAAGGTTCCACAGGCAAATGGATAATAGGTGTCTGTGCTGGGTGTGTCGGGGAGGGAGGGACCTCTGCGGGCTGTGACAATGGTGAGAGAGCTCACCCTGGTGGTGACACAGGGAACTGCATGTGACGAGGCAGTGGGTCACACGTCTGCTTCGCAATTAACCGCCCATCACGGCCCAGGTCACTGGAGACAGGGGGCGTGGTGGCGTGATCCGTAAACTGTCTCATCACCATGGAGATGTATGTGCAGAAGAAAGGATGTGGGGTGGATTGGGAATGATCTGTGCATCGGTCACATGACATCAACCCCTCCTGACACCCCGCCCCCCTGCCCGCCCACTTCTGTGGTCTTGGATGCCTGAACACAGACAGTAGAGGGTGGATGCACGCTCGCTTCCAGTCAGGCCGCTCTGGATTCCGGAGAATTCTGATAAGGATGCTCTTTGGGTGGCGGGGTGGGGTGGGGTGAGGTGGCTCACGGTACTGTGACAATTCTGGCAAAAGTGAGTCAGAGGTGCTTGTGGCTGGTGCCTTGCAAGATCTTGTGACAGTTCTGTAGCCCCGGGGTTAGGATGTAGTATGTCGGGGTGGCAGGTGGGCCTGTAACTGATGGTGCATCCTTAGCAGACCCTCACCAAAGCCACAAGGCAAAGCCAGCCTCTAGCCTAAAATCTGCTGTTAATGCCACAAGGTAACAGGCGCAAAAACATAAACACAAAAAAAGGTCACACTCCGCATATCCACCTTCAGCTTTTTTTAAGGTCTTTGGCATCTCACAGTAATTCGTACGTCTGTTATTTGTATATGGGATTGCGGCCATGAAGCAGGTTTGGAGACCTTCACAGCCAAAAGTCATCAACCAGCCGAAGAGAGAAGGGGCCGTGGGGGGCTGTGGCGTGAGGGAGCGGCCCCACCGAGGCAGCGTACGATGAGCCGCGCGTGGGAAGTGAACATGCCACATGAGGTGCTGTGCTGGCTTTTATACGCCATCCGTAAATAGCGCGGCGACGTCACGGGGTCAGGCAGTCACTGGTGGCAGTGGGGCATGGTTTCCTGGAGGAGCGCCAGAGCAGGGAGAAAGAGAAAAGAAGAGAAAGAGGAAACAGTAAGAGGAGGGGCTGAGGAGAGCAAGAGCTAAACCAACAACCTGCTTCCACGAAAACGGCACCTAGAGACAGGAAGCATTTCTCTCTGCCTGCGACCCACGTAACGCAGTCAGCAGGGCGGACGAGCAGCACCAGCAGAGAGCAATGCCCCTGGATGAGACACACGGACTTCCTGTCTGACATGACGCAGGCTGACAGTGTCGCTTCACAGCTCGTCATTTTTACCCCCTTCCATTCTGAGCCTCTGAACTGCAACCAAATTCATTAATGACAGTTTGACAGAACTCTAGCTCTCGCTAAGTGTAGAAGGACCGGGTGACGGTTCTGGAAGATTCCGGTCCGTGCTACCTGCTAGATCGACGCGCTCAAGAGACTAGTTTTGGTTTATCCAAAAGCCACATGTTCTCCCCTGTATTATCAGTGAGACAAGCTTCCAGAGAACAAAACGTTTGTTTCCAGGACATCGTCAAGGTCATATTGGAGCATTTTGCATGTGGAGTGAGCTGATTAAGAAGAAGGTTCAGCCACACATTATTTCACGCCTAAACCGGGCCACAAAAAACCAAAAACCCCAGATGAAGCCCCCCCCAGTCACCCCCTGGCTCCCACCTCCTTTGGCTGGATGTGTTTGAAACACCCCCCCCCCCCACTATCCATCCTTCTCTCCTTGACAAAAGGCGGCTGAGCTCCACACACAGCCTTCAGGCTGATTTTGGGAGCTGCATTTGGCCATATATGGTAGAAGAAGACATCTGCGCTGTGGCTCCTGACTCCCCACTACTCCCCCTACTGGCTGCTTCTGGTAATGTAAGGCACAGCCATGGACTCTCTGTGGGTGTTGGTGAGTGAGCGTGTGAGGGTATGGGGGGATAGCCTAGCCCTGTCCACACACCTGAGGGGACCTGAGGGAGCATAACACGTCTAAGCCATGTGGCCTGGGAAACACTACATGTGCAGAACGGCGTCGTTAAATCACAACATGGCAGTGTGTGTGTGTGTGTGTGTGTGGGGCGGGGGGCAGCTATTAGCACACACACACAGGGAGTGTGTGACGCCAGGGAGTGTGTGCCATTGCAGCTACACCAGTCCAACCACATACAAGGGATCTCAGAGGCCTCTGGAAGTTATGAGACAAGTACAGACTAGATTTGACAAGGCAGCGCCACTTTGGAGTTGGGGTGCCATCTTTTTTTTCATAAATAGACTGAAATCTACAGTATTCTATGTAGTCATAAAAGTAATGATACCACTCTCATACATACAGATCATTTAGAACATGGAAGATGTCAATTTTTGTTCAGAAGGTCAGAAAGGGGAACAAACTGCATTTCCTGCATCTTTTGCATCTTCTCCCCATTTCAGTGTTAAAATTCCCTCAGGATGGTGGATGAATGGACAGATAACTTAAACATGTGTCCCATTTTAAGATGCCCCCAAAAAATAATGGAAAGATTCACCAGATTCACCACCGAGCAAAATATACTTCTACCAAGAAGCGGGACAAGAATAAAATATCAAAATGGCAGACACGTAAAATTTAAACACTGCAGAGGCTTTGAAGGGGCTGTCGGGAGGGATCCGGGGGAGATGCACCGATCCAGGGCAGATGCGTGCTGTAGAAGCTGCAGTAACGTGCTGTAAAGCACTCCCCCCTGTAAACCACCCCCGCACATGCGGAGCCCGGGGCGGCTGGAGGTAGTGAAGGCGCAGGATAACCTCTGCGATCCTGCGGCACATCCGCAAGCACTCTCCGCTCGCCCGTGTGCAGAATGGAGGGGCACTTCTGGGGCAAAGGGCTTTTCTGTAACACATACACCCTTTGCTGTGCCAAATAATCCTCAGCAAGGGCGGAGGTCTGACAGAATAGCTCTCACCCCCCCCCATCTCCACCGTTCATGTTCAAGCGAAAAAAGCGCCCCGAGGATACAGCTTTAAGTCTAAGCGAAAAAATTGTCCTTCCTGTTGGCTCACCGGCTCAACGGACTAATACAAAAATGGAAAGAATGAGGATGTGAAAGTAGGTCACGTTATAAAATTTTGCCAGACTGCTGCAGATCACTCTCGATTTTTCCCGGTCACACACAATCAGAAACGGAAAATCAACAGAAAATTAAAAAGTCCTTGAAAACGATATGCTACCCGCACGTGTCGAAATAATAATGTGAAGAAAGCATTCTGGGATAATCCTCTCCAGAGTTTTCCTTCCATTTCCTCTCCGGCTGCTGTGCCGGAGGAGAAGAGGGGCGTGTAGATCAGCAGCAGCTGTGCGAAGGAGCTATAATGGGCCTCTGCTGCCACCTTGTGGACAAATATACGAACGGCAAGATAAACCTTCTGGGTTTGATTGCAGCAGTTTAGCGGGCGCTGTTTATGGAGTTGGCAAATCCAAATTTCCTGTTGGAAATTAAAGCCTCCCCTGCGCAGAACGCTTTTCTGGGTAGCCACTCCATGCCACTCGGTGGCCACCACCACCACTAGCACCCCTGGTGTGTATTTTACATGCTTGCCATAGGTGGACCAGAGATATATATACACACATAAAACAATCTTTTTTAAATCGGCGAAGGCCAGGGGAGACAGCAGGTCTTAAAGTGACCTAATTATAAACTCATCTGTCTTTTTCTTTAGAACACGGCCAGTGTTAAGTGAGATTTTACAATCCAATTTCTCTAAGCATTGAGTCTCATTGTTGTATTGTAGTGACCTTGCTTTTATCCCACAGTAAAAATTGGGGGGAGGGGGGATTATAGATCATTCAGCATCCAGCAGGCTAATCTGACAAAGAAAAAGTATCCCATTCCGCATGGGACTGACTGCCCACGTTTAAGACCTTCAATGTCAACGAAAAGCGTTAAACACGATTGGTTTTCCGCTCATTACTTTCCTCTGCAACGTTGTAAAAACGCATTAAAAATAATCGCGAATACCCATCTTATCGCATACTGTAGTATAGGGCTGAGATGCACACAATGTTTACCTTCCTTTAATTGGCAGACATGTTTCTCCAAATCATTATAAATATACATATATTTATTCGATCATGGTTTCCTAGTACCGATTTCTTGACGCAAGGTCAGTAAGCAACAGAAAACGAACGCGGATTTAAGACGATAATCGTAGGGCTGCAGTACTTGAGTAAGCTCTCCAGATGTTTTCCTATTGTCTTGGATGCGTTGGTATTTGAACTCAGACTTCTCTCAGTGTCACCAAATGTTATATTTGGTCTCAACCGAGTCTAGCTACCTTTAAAAATGTATTTTATTTTTTGAACTAACTCCTCCTTCAAATCAAAATCATCGATTAAGCAAGCTTGTTCTGAAAAGGGGGCATTGATTTTATGAATTCAAAATCCATCTAGAATGGGTATTGACATTGGCCAGCTGGTAGCCAATCGTACGCCGCCTGAAACTCATCTCTGTGATGTATCCATGCTCATTCTACAGTGTTGTTACATTACTTGCTTTGATCATAACAAATAATAGTGGAAAATGATCGTCTTAAAATTGATGATATTTTGTCTTTCTAGCAACACACAAAAATTATTAACAGGTAAGTAAATGTTCTCTAAGTGTATTTATTTTCTGTCTTGGTCATGACTGTCTCTCTCGTTTGGACTGGGTCTTGACTTCGACTCGAACTTCCTTGTACTCGGTCTTGACTTCGACTCAAACATCTTTAGAGTCTCACCTTGTCCTGGTCTTGGACTCAACACAGGTGGTCTTGACTTCAGCTCTGCATAATCATTGTCTGATTATGTATGTAGGCAGAATGAAGTTTCAGCTGTCTGTAGAGCAGGGGCACCAATGCACAGATCACCCTGTCATTTACTGCAAACACACCGCCTGTCAAAGCCGCTTAATCGCAGCGCGCCTAGTGTGATTAATTATTATTTACAGATGACGAGGGAATTCAGACTTCAGTTTGTAAGGAAAAACAGAAAGAGACTACCAGCAATAAATATTAAGTGCCTGATACTCAATCCAACCTCTGTACCTGACAAGCACATACTTCCAGCTGAGTTTATTCACAGAATTAAACCATAATGTTGACCAAATTTTCCACTTCCCATTACTAGACAAGTCTGTTATCGTTTTTCTCAGTAATTATCACCCCTTTATAGCAAATGCTTTGCTACAAAGGAAAGCAAATTTGGATAAAATAATCACATAAACAAGACTGTCTCTGCTGGTACTCTAAAAACATCACATGAAAACACCAATGTTCTTTTCCTAATCCATATGAGACTGTTAATTCACATAAATTTATTTGTGATCGGTCTTTCACCAGCAGATATCTGACGGCAGTTGCACACCACTGTGTGAGCTATGCTCTCTTTTTCAGGGCCTCAAACCCCCCTGGCCTCGCTTGAACCAGAGACCCGGGCCATACTTGGGCCAGGCTGAACACGGATGGGCTCTCGGCAGGCGCTGGACTCCCAGCCGCAGGACGCCCGTGAAAAGGCTCGCCCAACACCCCTCATTAGTAATTGCCATTCAGCTGAACTCTATGGTTTATTTCTCTACAAAGACCTTCCTGTCCTCCCCCAGAAATAAATGAGGACTTTGCAGTAAGGCTACTCTCGAGCATTATTAAAGGGCCTTGGAAAAAAATAAATGAGAAGGGGCCTGGTTTGTGTGACGCTTGGCTTCTCAGAGATGGCGGGGGGCTAATATGACTTGGCTGCATTCAGACTGATTAAAAACAACAATGCTGATGTTCACCAGCAGTTTCTAATTATAGCTGCAGATTTATGCATGAGATCATAAATAATCAACCGCTTCACGAAAACAAAATGACAAAAATAATCATAACAATGATGCTGATAATGACTGCTGTTTATCGAAGTCAAACTGACGCTTGGCGATCCTTTCATCCCTGCACTAATTATCAAGCACAGCACAACACAGCTTTGTACGGTGCCAAAGCGCAAAGCAAAGCTGATGGGTAAAGCACAAGCGCTTCGTATGAAAATGTCACAGCGTGGAATCCATAGACAAGCAGCGAAGGTGAAAAATATCAGCAGGGCATTGAGGAGTAAACGACAGTAAAGGATGCTGCTGAAAGGGACCGGCTCTCGGCCACTGCCATTAAGGTGACACTCCACATTCCTATGGACCAGACACACAACACTAATTTTGAGGAACTGAGCATTACAGGACACACAGCAGTGACAGAGTAAAAAAAAAAAACACAGCTGAGAAGTTACGTAATAAGAAGCCAAGAGCAAAGCAAAGAAAGGAAACATTTACAACTGGCTAAGAAGCTAACCCATCATCTAGTGCAGGGTTCCCCAATTCCAGTCCTGGAGGGCCAGAAAACAACACAGTTTGCAGATTTCCATGTTCAAACATACCTACTAAACAGAACCTGGTAATTATGTGTTTGAGGAGGGAAATCTGCAAATGATATTGGATTCTGGCCATCCAGGACTGGAACTGGGGAACCCTGATCTAGTACAATACATTTACTGTGTATTCTTTCTGCATGTATGTATGTATATATAAATGTATAAATATGTGTATGCATACATGCAGGGGCGGAGCTACAAATTCTGGGCCCCCTGACAACATGTCACTTTGCCCCCCCCACCCTGCTACCATGGGAGACATGTTAAGAAACACATGTCCCCCATGGTAGAATTTACCAAGTGGGGGTGGGGCATGGATGAATGTGCATATAAATTATAATTTTTTATATTAAGGGGCCCCTATAAAGTGCTGGGCCCCCTGAATCTGCCAGAGTATCCATGCCCCTCCAATGCCCCTGCATACACCAATCAGCCATAATATTAAAATCACTTGCCTAATTTTGTGTAGGTCCTCCTTGTGCTGCAAAAATAGCTCTGACTCATTGAGGCACGGACTCCGCAAGACCTCTGAAGGTGTCCTGTGGTATCTGACACCTTAACAGTAGATCTCTTACGATCTGTAACTGGTGTTGTGGGGCCTCCATGGAGCGGATGTGTTTGTCTGGCACATCTCACAGATGCTGAATTGGATTGAGGTCTGGGGAATTTGGAGTCCAAGTCAACACTCATGTTCCTCAAACCATTCTTCTTATCATGCTGAAAGAGGCCACTGGCATTGGAGAATACTGTTGCTGTGAAGGGTGTACTTGGTCTGCAACAATGTTTAGGTAGGTGGTATGTATCAAAGTAACATCTACATGAATGCCAGGACCCAAGGTTTCCCACCAGAACATTGCCCAGAGCATCACACTGCCTCCGCTGGCTTTCCCCATTCCCATAATGCATTCTGGTACCCTCTCCTCCCCAGGTAAATGACATACACACGTGTTCATGAAGTTGATGTGTTGGCACCCTTGACAGATGCCACTGTAATGATCAATGCTATTCACTTCCCCTGTCAGTGGTTGTAATGTTATGGCTGATGGTATGTGTGCACTCCCTATATTTCCTCTTTCTGTCCTTTATTTTATTCTCCATGCTAAAATAACCAGTATGGCCACAAATCAGGAGTCTGCCTATAGATGGTGCTCCGACGTCAGGGCATTATCCACTCCTGCTCCTCTCACTTTGCAAAAGAATCTTGTTGCTGTTCATTCACTGCACTTTGCCAGTTTTAGGAAGTCAGAGTAACACCCACATGTTGAGAATAATTCAGTGAACAGTCATTTCTGACTTAACCTCTGGTGTAAAGGAAATGTAAAATAGAGAATCTGTATGAAACTGGGTTTTAAAATCAAAAACCGGCCTCATCACGAAAGGCACCACATCCTGTATGCTGAGCTGTCACTTGATTCAGAGAGTAAAAATGAGCTTACAGATGTGTAACAATAATATTTATTGATTCCCATGGAGAAATTCACTTTTCACCTACCTTATCTCCCTCTCCATGTAGGTGAGAGCAAGCTGGCTGCAAAGGGCAGCCACCCACAGAGCTGGGGGCTAAGGGCCGTGCCCAAGGGCTCATGGAGATGTGATTATTGTGCCGAGGTCAGGCCCAAACCAGCAACCTTCCAATCAAAAGCACAGAGGCTTAGTTCACTGAGCCACACGCTGCACATACTTATTATCAGGGGAATTTTAAGGCAATTAGGCATCCAGCTGCTATTGCGGACAAAAACAGAATAACTCATTATAGGAAAAATAAACTGAAAAATGCTGCCTGATTTGCTTTTAGAAGGATTTCATTTTCTACAGTCTAGAAGTAGTGCATGCTCTGTGTCAATTGTTCAAGTTATTAGGATCTAAGGGTTATTTCCTTTGTCATAACTTTTTATACGTAGTTTGCAGTTATACCACTCGTATAGAGAATAGCTGGAGCAGCTCTTAATTTAGTCACATTTAGCTCACTTCGCTTCCTCACAGACACTCGTTTAATAATCCGTGCTGCTGTGTTGCTAGAAGTTCCGCTGTCAACACTAAATGCTACCAGCAGTTTAGGACGCTAAGAAAATAAGCAGAGAAGTCACTTTTCCACAAGATGTTATGTCATTTTCTCAGGACTAAATGGCTTCATTCACAGTGATTTAAATGGCAGGGAGATATTTAACAGAAGATTCTTGCTGAAGGGAGAGAGAGAGAGGAGATGGTACTTTACAGCAGCTCAGATTCAGACAACAACAACAGAGACAGGGAGAGGGGAAGGGGCCAAAGAAAAAAGAATATAAACTGGATTTGGTGCTATCGGAAATGGGAATATAGTATTCCCCGAACAGCCCTGCCACCTGCCCCACCCATCTAATCCATACTCGTCCTACACTCACCAACGTGTACAAGTTCTAGAAGTACTGGAAGAAGAAATGTAAAAGTCAATAAATGTGTCTTTGCCTGAATGCTGTGAGTCCTTGTGGTATGTAAGGGTGTGTGTGTGTGTATATAGGTGTGCGTGTTCTAGGTTTTAAACCACCTTTTATCCCCGGGCCTCCCAGCCCAGCTCCATACCAGCAGTGGAAGAGCAAGAGGATCTGGAATCAGACCCATCGTCAGTTGCAAACCCTGTCCAGTGCCCTAACGGCACAGCCTGATCGCTGACGACACGCTGCCCCAGTCATTCAGCGAGTCTGGTTATCTAGCCAAAATCTCTGGCATAATCCTAATCTTCATACCTAATCTATGCCGTAAATCATCACCATGGTACATCGGGCCCTTCCGAGTAGACCTACCATCTCCAGCTTCCAAGTGTCTATCAGATTTCATTTATCTTCCATGTGTCCCTTCTGAAGCCTGTTTGCTATAGTGTTGCCCATCCATCTGTGGACACCAGTGGACCTCTGCCACCGATCCCGTTGGATGACGGCGAGGCTTTTGTCGCCTGGACCATCCTCAGTTCTCATCAACAGTGAGGACATTTACAGTACCTGATGGACTGGGAAGGTTAAGACACTGAAGAACAAACCTGAGTCCCTGCAGTGGACATCCTTGATCCGGCCATGGTGGCTGCCTCTCATTACGACAACACGCCAACTCGTGCTCCTCGTGGCCGTTCCCGACACCATCCTTGGCCTCCAGGAAGTGGCCGTCGAGGGGGATGACTGTCTTGCCCTGCATGCAAATACAGGATTAGCAATCACTCTGATTACCAACGCCAGCCCAGCTCCTCACATAAACTCACCTGCCCTTACACGTGTGAGGCATTAACAACTTGTGTATAATTCTGTTTCCAAAAAAGTTTGGATGCTGTGTAAAATATAAATAAAAATATAATGCAATGATTTACAGATCATACAAACTCATATTTAACTGAAAATTGAACATAACATATCAAATGTTCAAATTGAGAAATGTTATTGTTTTTTGACATATATATCAATCTCAATTTGAACTTGATGCCAGCAACACATTTCAAAAAAGTTTGGACAGGGGCAGCAAAAGACTGGAAAAGTTGTGTAATGCTAAAACAAAATGCTTGGCTGAATATCTCACAACTAATTAGGTTAATTGGCAACAGGTCAGTAAGATGACTGGGTATAAAAAGAGCCTCCCAGAGAGGCAGAGTCTCTGCAGTGAAGATGGGGAGAGGGTCACCACTCTGTGAAAGACTGTGTGGGCAAACAGTGCAATAATTTAAGAATAATGTTGCTCAACCTAATATTGCAAAGAAATTGGGAATATCATTATCTACGGAAATAAAACTTCTCAATTTGAACATTTGATATGTTGTCTTTGTTCTAAACATATTGAATATAGGTTTATATGATTTGCAAATAATTGCCTTCTGTTTTATTTACATTTTACACAGCATACTGGCATATTTGGAAAGGGGGTTGTACTTACAGTTTGTCCCCTGTATCTTTGTAGGACTGATCCCCCAGCTAATAACTGATCCCTCGGCTAATGACTGATCCTAGGCTAATGACTGATCCCTCGGCTAATGACTGATCCCTCGGCTAATGACTGATCCCCCAGCTAATGACTGATCCCTCGGCTAATGACTGATCCCCTGGCTAATGACTGATCCTCGGCTAATGACTGATCCCCCAGCTAATGACTTCACCTGCTCCCTGCCCTGCTGGCTGATTCCACGTCTGCCTGCATTGGTTCCTGATAAAACTCCCATGTTCTGCATTTGGGTCACCAAGTCAGCAGCTACGTTTAGCTGTTATGCAATGCTTGAAAAGCCAGATGATTATCGATATTCTCATAACTGACAGCGGCTCACAGCCATTTCACTGTCAGTGTGTGTGGGACACATCCAATAATCCAGTTTTGTCTTTATATTTTTTGCCCTTATTTATTTTGCTTTTGCGATGTCGTAGCTAAAATTCCCCACTGTGGCCCTTTTGAATCTGGTCTCCTAATCATCCCCTGTATCTAACAGATGAATTCTCTCCTGCCCCTTCATCACCTTAGCTACTGTGTGGTGAGTGTACTGGTGCAGAATGGCTGCATCATCATCCCCATTGGTTCTGTAAAGCACTTTGGGTGTCTTGAAAGAGCTATATAAATGTAACATACATTCGTTTTATATAATGATACTTCGCATCACCGTATGCAGTGTACGTACTGAATATGATTATTATGATCAATAAGCCATACATGATGACTGCTAAGGGTACTCCATTAACATAGCTGTGTTCAAGATACCCACTCACTCACTCACCATATAGTGCTCACTACATAGAACACTCACTATTCCGGTGATTCATTTTGGACACTAAGCGGATGTTACACTGCTACATAAATATGTGCCAGATATTTGTAATTGTTATCTCTGTTGCATAAAGAAACTCCAGAAAATTGACACCAATGTTATGATTTTTGGATAAGTGCATATTGTAACTAATATATGTCTTCACAATGTTGAAATCCATCCATTTTCTATAACTGCTTATTCCATATGGGTCACAGGGGGTCTAGAGCCTATCCCAGAGGCTGTGAGCGCAAGGCAGGGAACAACCCAAGATGGGGCACCAACCCATCACTGGGCACACTCACACACCATTCACATCTATGAGCAACCTGGCAACTCCAATGAGACTCAGCATGTTTTTGGACTGTGGGGGGAGACCAGGGTACCCAGAGGAAACCCCACAACGACACGGGGAGAACATGCAAACTCCACACACAGAACCCGGGTGGAGATGTGAACCCTGATCCCAGAGGTGTGAGGCAACAGTGCTAACCACTGCACCACCGTGCCACACAATGTTGAAATAAAAATAAAATTTTACAACACAAATCTGTACTTTAACTTTACAACATACTTGACTGTACTGTATCCACCTACACAAGCATGATGGGGACTGCAGCTGTAACTATGGTGTTTTATAACTAATCTTCAATATACTGTATTAATTGTGAATTAGTGTTACCCATGTAAAGCAGTCAAATACATTAAAATAAGCTTTTGCTTTTAAAGCAGCAGTAGCCACCCGCTCTTGTTATAGCTCACATGCAAGTGTTTCAGAAGCCAGCTTTTATATATGTGTATATATATATATATTTGTATGTGTGTGTGTGTGTATTCGTGTGTAAATCCCGCCTCTACCCTCCTCGTTATTTTCCTTTCCATTGCAAGTTCAATGCATTAGGTGAAGCCACTCCGCACCCACCCACCCCCCTACCCTATTACCATAATAATACCTAGACGAGGGGGCCAAAGTTAAAAACTGGGTTTAATTCAAGTGCCAAACCAGGTCAGTATTTATTGAAAAGCAATCTTAAATTGGCCATGTTTAATCAGATATATTATAACGAATTACTCATGCAGAAATATGAACTTAACTTTTCCCAAGACATCTTAGAATTCAGAACAAACCAAGCTAATAGATTAACAAACAAATGATAGATCACATTAAAAGCACATCAGTGTCATTAATTTTTAGTGAGCTATCGCTGTGCCATCTGGGATTTGCAGTGCCAGTAATGTGTAACTATGTCCCGGCGGGCCAGTTCTGATGGATGTAAGATATTATCGCGCCAGATGTGGCCTGCGGGCCTTGAGTTTGACACCCCTGACCTAGACAGAAATACAAAGACACAGACAGACATGAAAAAAGAAAATAAAGACCAAACATACTGACAGACAGACAGACAGACAGACAGAATGTGAGAAAAGAACAGGCATTGCAGATAATGGGGTTATGGAGGACTTTAGGAGGAGACTTAAGAGGAATGAGATCAGAGATCAAGAATGACATTCTGGTGAAAGTGTGACATTTGTGTGTGTGTATGTGTGTGTGTGTATGTAAATATGTGGAGTTACTCAACAAGGGTTAATTACAGTACAGACTCAGCTGAGTTTTTCATATATGGCTCCAACACTCACGTGAGACGCTGCAGTGCATGATGGTCTAAGTCGACCGGTACAGCTTAAATTACAGTTAGAGAGAACAAATTTTATATAGTTTTTTGATCATTTTTGTCCCTTGAAAGTTAGGCAGAGAAATATTCTTAGGTAGATAAACATTCCCATGAGAGCAAAATCTGCCATCTGCTCATTCTTGAGTGTTATGCTCACAATAAAAGAAAAAAAAGTTTTTTTAACCAGCTTAATTATAAATTAATTGCTCATTATTATTTTGTTCATTTTGAACTATTAGAAATTCCCCCACAACTGTAACTGTGCGTATCGAGACTCAATCTTTGCCATCCTCACATTTTTTATTTTAACCTGCCTGTGAACAAATGTAATTGTTTTAAAAAACACATGATTTTTAGTTTATTGCCATTGCTTTCAACAAGAGCAATTATTTTGTATATGCATTAATAGTAATGTTGACTGGGGTGGAGGGTTTGGTGCCCGCGCAATAACTTACTGACCAGGGTGGGAGTTTGGGGCCAGTGATATAACTTGCCAACCGAGGTGGAGGGTTTTGGGGCCGGTGGTGCAACTTGTTGCCCGGGGTAGGGGGTTTGGTGCTGGTGGTATAACTTTTCTAGCAGGAGGGGCAAGTGGTGGCAGGGGTGGATGGAGCAGAATATAATATAGATGTTATTTGAAAGATAAGCTGAACAACTAATCAGCGTCCGCTATGTTAGCCTCAATGTTTGGTTAAGCCAATGATGATAAAAATACCTTTCTGGTCACTGCAGCTGAGAACAGCAATGGGAGCTGCAAGTGCAGCCACACAGCTTGCGGGATCTTCAAGCAGGC
>JAAGVU020000044.1:7161532-7190748 GCA_011763525.2 Mormyrus iriodes | reverse complement strand
ACTACCAACACATCAGCAATAACCAAGAAGGGTCTTCAGAGACTTCCCTTCCTGAGGAACCTGAGGAAAGCACAACTCCCACGGCAGCTGCTGGTGAACTTTTACAGATGCACCCTAGAGTCTGTTATCACGTACTGCTTCACAGCATGGTTCTCTGGGAGCACCTTGGAGAACAGAATGCCCCGCCAACGCATCATAAAGACCGCCAAACGGATCACCGGCACCAAACTTCCTTCACTGGAAGAGATCCACAGAACCCGGTGCAGCCGCAGGGCAGAGAACATCATCAAGGATCCAACACACCCAGGACACAGATTTTTCACACCTCTGCCATCCGGGAAGAGCTACAGAGTGTTGCACACCTGCACAACCCAGCTGAAGAACAGCTTCTACCCCACAGCCAGCACACTGCTGAACACACAGCGCTCACACTTCACCTGAATTGAACTGGATTGGAGACACACACACATCATGGCCATACTGCTATATTTATTTAATATATTTATTATACCTACTATATTCACAATGTGAATACCTCCACCAGTGCAATAATTCCTTTTCTATCTATAGCATATTATATTACATTATTGTTTATTGTAATTCCTCCTGTACTCTTGACCTCCTCCTTATGTGCATCTGCTGGCTTGCCCCAAACAGCATCTCATTGTACTTCAGGCAATGACAATAAAGATTCTAATCCTATTTGTGGCTGTCAGTTGGCATCTTTCTCATTTTGCTCCCTGCTATCAGCTCCCATTTCTCCATCTGTGTCTCCAGTTGATGCATATTATACTTATTACTATATTTTTTACTTCTTAACCTAATGACCATTTCTTGATCCTTTTTAATAAGAAATGAAATACCAGTCAAAAGTCTGGACACACCTACCCATAGAAAGGCTTACTTGTACTATTCTCTACATTTCAGAATAATCCTAGAAAATCAAAACTATAAAATAACAACAATGTACTGACCAAAACAGTATTAAACAAAAAAAATAATTAGTTGGGGGGGGGGTACAGCTCTTTAGGGTGGAACTCAGAAGGTTGCTGGTTCAAACTTTTGACTGGGACTGTAAATTCAAGCAATAAAAGTCCCAAAGTCCTGAATCTTGAAACACGTCAGGAACTTCACAAAACAAATACAGTCACACTTTGATTTATGATTTCTGTGTCAGCACCATAAATTAACACAAACCTCAGAAAAAATATTTAGGAGTTATAATCCTTTCCGAATAATACCATGGAGTAATTTTCCATCTACTAATGCCAGTTTAACAGTTAAGTTTTAATGAAGGACCCCTCCACAATTCATGGTTGAGGGGTTTGCATGCCTCCATGATCCTAGGAGCTATGCTGTTGGGAGCAATTGCCCCTGGTCGGGTCTCCCAAGGCAAATTAGTTCTCTGTGACCAGCTCAAAATTTGGCTCTAGGTACATGGAATGTAACCTCTCTGGTGGGGAAGGAGCTGGTGCGGGAGGTAGAGAGATACCGACTAGATATAGTCAGGCTCAGCTCTACAAATGGCTTGGGTGTGAGAAATGTTGGACAGGTGCCTCTTAATTTTAGCCCCCCAAGTCAGTGGCAGTACGTTGCAGCTCACCTTAGTGACTAGAGGGTCACCTCCCTTTAACCTTGCGTCAGGGGATGGACTCTGACTGTGGTCTGTGCTTATGCACTGAACATTAACCCAGAGTATCCAGCCTTCTTGGAGGGGGTGCTGGAGACAGCAGGCCAAGCAGAGTACAGCTTTGGGAATTACAAAAGCAAGAACTGGAGTGTGGCAGGAGTACGGTGAGGCTATGGAAAATGACTTAAAGTCGGCCTTGAAGAGATTCTGGTAAACTGTCAGACAACCCGGGAGGGAGAAGCAGGGCTTTGCCCATGCTGTTTAGAGCAGGGGTGAATGGTGGAAGGAGTACTTCAAGGACCTCCTGAATTCTGCTGACATGCCCTTCTTGGCGTCGGCGGACTTGGAGAGGACTCGCCCATCGTTAGGGCTGATGTCACTGAAATAGTTAAAAAAAACTCCTTGGTGGTAAGGCTCTGGTGATGGAAGAGACTCACCCTGAGTCTCTTGGGTGATACACCTCTTCAACATTGTGTGGAGGAGGCTGTCCAGTTCAGCGACCTCAGTATTGTATGTGTGCTTTTGCAAATGATGTGGACCTGCTTAGACCGCTGACCCACAACCTCCAGCCGGATGCTTAGCAATCACCCATCTGTCTACCGCATTCATTACTGTGTAGGTGTCAGTGAATGCTAATTGTGCAGCATTTTATTTTAGCTGATTCTGAATCTCTTTTGCAGAAGCTTTCTGAGAAAGACTAGCAAACCTGTTGCTGTCCCCACCAGCAGCATGACACAGGCAGATTGCACTCGTGCATAGTGGGTACCATCCGAGACAAATCGCACACCTTGGCGATTAATTGCATATACAATTAAGCTGCAATATCATAAAAAAGACTTTATAGTCTGCTTCTTCAGTATAGAAATTAAATTTTATTAAATATCTTTGCTAGTACTATTCTCCCACCAGAGCATCAAAATTAACACAATTATTATTATCAAAACTATTCTTTTCCCCTCATAGAAAAATATGATATATTGCATAATATTAAACAACGAACAATCTTTTGTTCTTTACTCCCATCATTTGCACTGCGGATACGAGCTGTGCATCTCGAGGGCTTCGACAGGCCCCGCCCACCAGGATGATTACGCCATCATGGACTGACTGACACAGAGGAGGTCTCTCCATGATACAAAGCCAAACATACATACAGCATGTACAAAATGGTTGTATTTGTAGTACTTTACTGTTAATTCAAGTTTTGAACATCCTCATCACCATCTGTTCTTACAGGACACCCTGTAATGATCACTAATGGAGCAAAGAACTGCTTTTCAGTGAGGTCTGGTCATTATAAGTAATGTAATATAAACAACTAACCAGTGACTAAATTCATCTACATTTAAATGATTAATTTGCCGCAGCCATTTATAGGTTAAAACCCAAAATGTGTTACAGTATTTTTGGCAAAATAAATAAACACGCAAAGAAACTGACTACAAATCTAGATTTTCCAACACACAGATGTTGAGGTCTATGAACTATTCTTTCTTGCACTATGCACCTTCATCTGGGAACAGGCAGCACAGAACACCCCCCCCAATGCTATTCCTGCCATCAAGTCTTGATTAATGACTTATTCTAAACTGAGAGGACCACTAATAAAAGTGTGTTACACATTTTCCAGCAAAACAAAGCACTTTTTGAATCAGCCTATGAAAGACGCTATTTACTCACCTGTTAGAGCTGCCAGGAGACTATGGAATAAGCAGGATTAAGCCGCCACAGAAGTACAGATCTGAATCACTTTTAAATTGAAGTGTGACAAATGTGATATATAAAAGGGCTTTTAAAATGATTTGTGGTTTATTTTTTTGCATTGCAAGCTGTTTCAACTACAAATGGGAGCTTGGTTTTGTTTTAAAAAAAAGGAAAAACCTTGTTTTTAGAGACCTGTTAATATTAGGATGTTTATTGGTGTTGAAATATGGCCAGATATTTGAGGTTCATTTTCAGTTCGGGGGGGGGGGGGGCACGTACATAGGCTCTTATATGGGAATTCAATAAGCTCTGTAAGAACTAATGATTTTAAAAGTAACCTGAAGTTAAATGATTCGTTTAGCTTTGGGAGAATTATTCCCAGCTCTGAAATGGTAAAAGTTTGGACACTGGTGCCCCAAATGAGTTTTAAGGTTGATCTCATCTAGGCCTCCCTTCTCATTTTTGAAGACACCAGTCACAAAGCTCTCATTTAACTGTGGAATTGCCTCACATCCACCTGCCTCCTCCAGCCAGAGTCAACATTTCCAGCCTTCAGGGAGGACTAGCGAAAACACACAGACCCACAGAGGACTCCAGGAATCCCAGAATGCACGCTGCCTCCAAATATATAGGTGCAATATCTAGGTACAGTGCATTAAGCAACAAACAACAGTCAACGGTTATGTAGGCTTTGGAAAACTTGAATTGATCTCAAACCGAGTGACCAGCTCTACATAAGTGTCACTCAGTGTATCAGATGGAGAATCTGACTGGGCAAACCTGGCAGAAATAATGCGGCTGTCCTTGCGTTTCGTTCTGAGGGCTGTGTAGCTACCGCGAGTTGTTTTGGCTTCATAGGAGCACGACGGTATGATTCGTCTCACTTTCTATGATGCTTCTCGAAGATGCGAGCATCAGATTACAGTTGTTTTTATGCCACTTTGATGAATCACAGAACATAATTATGATCCTGGAATCTCATGTTCCCGATTGAGAATACAAACACTGAGATGATGGACGCATGGAAACGGGGGCATCAGGTGACAAATAAGGGCTACGGCAGGCATGTTTCTCAAAGAGATCCATGGCCTGGCAAAGGGCACCATCCCATGGCCTCTCTCAGACTGGGAGGACAGGAAGGCTGCCTTTAGAGTATGTCCTGCGGGGGTGTTGCCCAATAGGGGTGTCCATCAGCACTCGTTCTCATCCCGTGGCAGGTTGCTTGTCTGGCCCAGCTGTCACCCACTTCCACTTACATGAGGCAACTGGGGACCAAAACTGCTTTAAGCGTAATTATAAATGGCATCAGGAACCTTCCACAGGCCTTCTGCATTACCTTATATTGTCTTAAGTGCAGGATTTCATTTCCTCTACAAATGCCTTGTGGCTTGCAGCTGTATCTGTTTCCTCCCTGAAACATCAGCCGACATACTCACCGTCAGATTCCATTCTCTCACTTATATCTAGGAACGTCCATGTCCAAACCGCAGACCTCCTGGGACCTGTATATGTCCCTTCGGCTCAGAAGAGGCCTGGAGTCATAAAGCACAGGGCCGAATGTTTCCTTTATGAGGAGTGTTTAGCCACAGCACTGTCCACTTAGCAAAGATCCATTTTTTTCTTATTTTTCCTACAAAGTATTTCTATCCAAGGTCTGAATTTTTCAGCCTTCCTTCCCATTTATTTTTGCTATTAGCTTTTAACAACCAAAAAGCCAAATGGATCAGGGTACGAATTTGCTTTCTCATTCATGCCCCAAGTGCAGCCCTGCTGTGGAACCCCTGAGCAGATATTCACTTGATTTCAAGCTCCCATGAAACATCCAGACTGATTAAAAAAAAAAGCATTAAAGTATCATTTTTTGGGGGAAAAAATTTACAGCATACATACAAACAACGAGCCCAATGATAAATATGCCTTTTGGAGTAATTTCTGCAAAACGCTCACATAATGGCTTTTTAAGTCAAACTAAGGACTATTATTTATAACAAGTATTTATGTTAATTAAGATACATTGCTTTAAACAAATTTTTATAAGGCTTTCAAATTTTTATTAATTGTGCAGTGCTGACAATTAGCCTGAGCCCTCAAACTGCACAGGTCTAGATTAAATACGTAATTAAATTTCTTCATTGGCTGGGAGACAGTCTAGGACGCGAGCAGGAGTGCTGACATCAGCAAGTGGTGATTCGGCTGCTACATCAGGGCCGGAGCCAGACCCGCAGAGGCTCCTCAGAACAGGCTCCGAATCATCGCCACCCCAACCAGACAAGGGGCACCCTGAGCTCAACACTGAGCAACACGCGTCAAACTGGAGTCGGCTTTCCTATAGTTCCCTGCCTGTTGAGTCCAACCTTCTTGAAGGCTGCAACAAACACACACACACAGGTGTAGATGTATGTTGTCTGCCTTGTGTCTCTGTCAAATTTCTCCATTGCACTACTTGTATTTGCACAACTGTATCTACAACAGTATCTTACATTTAATCCTCTCTGTTGTGTATTTGTGTCTTATTATCTATCTCTGCTGTGCCCTAATTTTAGTTGCCCATTGTCATGGTGTCAGTAGTAGCAAGCTGTGCCAACAGAAATTTACGTCGGCCTTGGTAAGGTGGCAGTAAAGATACTGATTCTCTATACAGCGTTTTGTCATTTAACACGTCACATTAAGACAGGATCTTTCTGGCAGGTCTCAGTGTGGAGCTGCTGGAGCCATCAAGGAGATGTTCCAGACTCGTCTGTCCTTAACGGATACAGAGGATGTGGTCTCGGGCGAAGGAGATTAAAACGGCCAGATAATGAGGCTACTTAACCACAGTGCTGCAATGGAAACCATCTGCAAAAGGTCATTAATTTGTGGTCTGTATTAGATTATGACGTTTATAAAAATACTGCCACCCAAACAGGCCTGCCATGCAACAATGGATCACAGTCACCCTAAATGGAAAGCCAGGTATATATTTAAATATATAAATCAGACCTCCTGTGCTGCCTTCTGTGGTCCGTGACGTGCAAGATGGTTTGTTAGGGAGACCGATGACCAGGAAAATGAAATTGGCTCCAGCTGTTTAGCAGATAGTAAAGTGTCTGAGCCACTAAACACACGCAGCACCATGTCATGTTGGAGTCTCTGGTCCGGGCACTTTGCTCACACCTGGACAGAGTCCATCCTCTGCTGTCCTCCTCACATGTCAGGATGATGTCACCATCTGAGCTGGAGTCCTGGTTCCAGTACCAAGTAGGTGTGACGTCAGAGATGCAGTTAACACCTTTTTTCCCTCCCTATTTGGAGGTTTTTGTTTATTCTTCTCCATTTCTTCCTTTCTTATAAAAATGAATGCCACTGACCTTTGTCAAGTGCCTTAGGGTGACTAAAATTCCTATATTGCACATTGTTTTTCCATTACATTGTCTTGTCTTTTATTGCGCTGCTGTTCTGCTGCTTTTTTGGGCCCGCTGTCCCCCATACACCAGACCCCTACTCTGCTACTCTGGCACAACAAGTTCATTGTGTTCCTCAGAACACAATGACGATAAAACTTGAAACTTGCAGTCAGCCATTATGTTTACAACATGACTCCATGGAATAATCTAAAAAAGGTCTCCAGCACAGACTAAAAATGTCTTCCTTTTAAGTACAAGTGAGAATTTTTCAGACTTTGCCACCGACGATGGGAGCCAATTCAGGATGGCCCAGGATGCTGCTGCCTTACGTGTCCGAGCGTGGGAGTGACACATGGCCCATGGGGAGGGTGTATAGATTCTGCTGCAAATACACGCATCGGGCGACATTCAGTAAGACACAATGCAGAGTGTCAGAGACCCTGAGTTCCGCGTAACCTAGTCGCGATGTAATAAGCATTAAGCACTGGCAGAATATTTTGTGTGTCATTCATTTGCTTGCGGACAGTTTTAAAGAACCCTCTCATTTTCACATGCCTTCCCAGCCCACCATCTGCCTAATTTACTTCCTGGACCTTCAGTCAATGAGAAGAGGTTGTAGCGCCTCAAATATTATTTAAACATACACCAGAGAGCCAAACCCTCAGAAATGCTGACCTCATTAGACTTGGCAGAGCTCTGGCATGGGACACTGTGTCCTGCCACCACCTGGGGGGGGCAGAAGAGGGGGTAATGATCATTTGCTTCCGCTCACCATCTGGTTTGGCCCCCTAGTTACTGCACGCAGACAAAGGGCCACGTTTGTGGCGAAACAAGCTTTCCGGGCTAATCGGATCTCGTGCCGGTGTCTACTGGAATAGTTCTGACACACCCCCCACCCCCCACCAACCACTCACTGTACCCCAGCCTGTTTTTAACTTCCCTTATTTAACAGGCTGCCAGAGGTGGTTTATAAAAGAGAAGGAGCACCTACCTTTTCATTATCTCGCTGTTCCCTTCAGTTTCTCGTACGTCCTAAGAGGGGCCAGCGGACAAGGCCGAGAGAGGACTGACAGCGCCGACTGACTCAGCTGCCATGTCACCTCGCAAGCATTTTTCTGCCCAAAGGACGGCCCAGATTTCCTGGCTGAACCTACAGTTATTTTCCCCTTTAGTGGTGCTGTGTTCGCAGGTCAAGATCACATTACTTACAGAACTCATTCTCAGGAGCTCCGTGCCACGGAGAACGCCAGGAAAGACCTGAGCACCTTACTGAATCTAAGAGGATTGCTCTCTGATTAGATGCAGTTTGACTGAGAGAAACAGGTTGATGTTTTCATGAAGTAGGATATGCTGTACCACATCCGGTAAAGATCGATTTTGGCTTCAAGATGCAAAACGTGGCACCAACAGAAAGTCTGAAAGGAAACAATAAATCTGAAACCTCCAGACGAAGCTCCCTAGCCTCCCTCCTCAGCATGGCTGCCATTTCAAAGAACGTTGGCATCTGTGCTAATTGAACGATAATAGTAACCAGACAAGAACCAGGCCTCCATTTACACATGAGCCTCATTGTCTGTCAGTTTGCACCATCTAGTAAAACGTCAGCCCTGTATACGGACTTTTATTATGAACTGAAAGGAAAAAAAAGAAAATTATCTTTTCATATAAAGAACCGTAATCATGTGCTTGGCAGTAAAAGTCTTGCCCAAGATCGAGGTGAGCAAATTACCCCATTAACAGGGAATAAAATGTATAATCTGAGCAATTCCGTCACCCCCTGAATTAAACTGGAATGTGAAAGGTCATTCAGTGGTGGGGGGGGCAGCTGTACCAGCCTCTTTTTTCTTCATTTCTACCAACCACTGTGTTGGACCACAAGCTGACAAGCAGCACCTGTCCAGCACTGGGGACTTTTTCACGTTCCTCGTTCTTCTGTAAAATAAACGGGTTCATTTAACTGCACATACAGATAGAGGCTGTTGACAGGCTTCATAAAGGGGACAATTATGGGCATTCTTAAAGGGACAGACAGCATCTGCCATAGGTCATGGCTCTAACCTTCTGTACGTGGCACATGGAGAAAGACTGCTGTCCAGGCTGGGGGAGTACGTGCTCCAGGGGAGGCCCCTGGTCGCTGGGGCGATGGAAGATTACACACACACGTTTGTACACGTGTCCAGTAAGAGATCTGGCAGATTAGAAGTATCTTAAACAATAGAGTGCACTGTAAATTTCTTAGATCATCCAACTCACACAGTGAAGATCCAGAAGCATAGATAACAGCCGCACAGGAAAAGGTGACTTTGAGAGGTATGTGAGCTGGTCAGTACGGATGCTTATTGAACTGACAGCTCTCAAAAGAAAGTCACAGGCTCAGCTAAGCTTTATGGGACCTTAAAAACTCTAAACCAAATCACATAGAAGGCCCCTGTTTGCCCTCCAAACACTGCCACCATTAAAATGTGAGGGGTGACGTCACAAACATGCATTGAGTTCACGTTGATGCTAAATTACAGCTATTTATTCTGAGTGCAATGAATTATGGTCTCCTGGAGGACTAAAATGCAGCAATGGGCTTCCGATATATTATTTCTAACCAGCGGTACATTTTTACGACACACAGCATGCAGGAAATCCAAATAAATTTCATCTGAATCTTTTGCCATATTGAGGTTATTGATAAAGGGACCTTTGGAAGATCCATGCATTAGAGTGTTTGTAGTTTGGCATAAACAATAAGTCTGCCTCCTGAGACTAGTCCTCATTTGGCATTTACTTTATTAAAACAGATATAAAACCCTATCAAGCCTTTAACTCCTGGAAAATGGCTGGAACAGATTAGACATATTAAATCCATTCTTCCCCAGTCACTGGAAGTAAATGCTTGCAGAATTCTTAATTCAAAGAGGATTTCTGTCTCACACGGCATGGCGCGGGCAGGCACGACATCATACCACAAAGCACGTACACAACCATGTATATATTGCCAGAATGCTTAATATCTATCCATTCATCCATCCATTGTCTAACTAACTATCCT
Organism: Mormyrus iriodes; assembly: GCA_011763525.2. NCBI lineage: Eukaryota > Metazoa > Chordata > Actinopteri > Osteoglossiformes > Mormyridae > Mormyrus > Mormyrus iriodes. The sequence continues at coordinate 7,180,991 of JAAGVU020000044.1, read as the reverse complement.
GGTCAGGATCACAGAGCCAATCCCAGACAGCATAAGGGCACAAGGCTGGAATTCACCCTGGAGGGGATGCCAGTCCATCACAGGGCACAAACACATGCGCGCACACACACACCCACACACAGTTTACGTATTTGTATCTTTGTGGGGACTCTCCATTCATTTCTATGGGCATAACCTTAACCCCAACAATGACAACCTTAACCCCTGCCCAGCTCTAACCTTAACCACAAGTAACCAAACAAAACACAAAGCAAGGCTTTTGGCATTTTTCATTTTTTGATTGCAGTCACAGATTTTTATGATTGAGGTTATTCTTGCCGGGAAGGTAAAAATAAATAGGATTTTATCACCTTGTAGGGAAATTTGGTCCCCACAATGTAATAATAACAAAAAAAGCTTCTGCATGCGTGCACACACACACACACACACACACACTCACACACACACATATGGGTGTGAAGGGTGAGTGAATGTGCTCTGCAATGGGTTGGCGCCCCATCCTGTAGGTCCCCCCCAGCCCTGAATATGACAAGCGGTTACAGAAGATGGATGGAATATGTCAGTTCCAAACACAGAGGATAGGTAGAATTTAAACCCACAACCCAGTGAGTGCGAGACACCAAATTACACACCAAAAACAATACTATTTGTGGATTAACAAAAAAAAAAATGCAAACGTTTTTCTATTCTGTTATTCTGCATGACACAGGCCCTGTACAAGCTAAGGAAGGTCTTGTTTCGGCTGCCAGTTTATTTCTGTTTTAACACTGATGCCAGAAAAACCCAATAAGCTCTAAATTCATTTTAAAACGGCAGAAGCTCACAACCTTGATATTTATAAATGCCTTTATTATCCACTTGAAAAAAGTATAAAGCTGAAAAAATAACAGGTGTACAAACAAAAACGAAGAAGATGTTATGACCACGATAGCAGTTGGTTTGAAAGTTACAAAGATAAACACAACACTACATGTAACACCTGAATAAATGGTTATGGCCTTTGTCACACTTCACAGTTTCCAACTAAACAACACACTGTGTAGCATCGAAAGGCCAGAATAGAAAGGTTTAATGCAGGCCTACAGTTAAACAAGATTGATGCCATTTGCACACGTGCCCTCATTTTCTAATGCATTAAGTTTTAAATATATAGTCTTCCTATTTAAATAATGAAGTACATTATGGAATCATTATAGTTTGGGATATTACCTTGTGGAAAATTACTGTGTGTACTTAAAACGTATCTGGTCTGTTTATATACACAGAACTGTCAGGCTTATAAACAGAATACACATCTTTAGCGTCTAATACGGATTTGGACATTTTATTAAACGGCTATCCTACTAATTATCACCACCTCGAACGTAAACATATAGGAATTTTATTCGCAGGTCATTGGTGGATCTTTTTAAAGGAGGACCGGTTGACGCAGTTCTCTCGCCGTATTCTATCGAGTACATGTCCAGAAACTTTCAACAAACACATTTCATTCGTTTATCAATCATCGCGCATTTGCATATAGAGGGGATGACCAGTGGAGCAAAAGATTAGAACCAAGTAACCGTAAAGGGAACGAAACATTAAAATGACATTTACTGAAACAATACTATTTCTACTCTAAATACGCAAAATTAAGCAGTTGTCACCGATGTAATGGGGTTATTAATGAGGACATTTCCGGTGTTGCTTAATGATCCAGCTGCGTACAGCAACATCCATTTCCAGCAGAATAAAATAATTCAGTGACGTGTTATCCTGAAATTTCTTCATAATGATATAACTGACCATTAGAAAAATTGGTAAGGGTCATAACGCAGTGTACTTAACACTTTCCTTTTACGTTGCATAGAAATTGCAAACGGGAGCAAAGTTATGTAACAACAGCACAGTAAAATCCATCGGGAAGAGTTGAAAAGAAAGCAAAATACATATAATCTATTATTAATTAGAAGTTCAAAATGGGTCGCCGTTAATCATAATCAGCATCGTTTTAGACATTGACAACACATAAAAAACACATTTGGCAACTGATAGTATTTTTTGGAGTTGTATATGCCATTTCCCAGATATAAAATGTGAGAACTGGTGTTTACCAGCTTTATAATCATCCTGCTTTTTATTACGTGAGGTTCTGCGTTTTCCAACAGGATAGCTGGCATTTTCTATCCATGTTAAATGACAAATTATGCAGCATCGAAAGCTTTTTGGTTAAATGAAACGGCACACATACATCCCAGCGGCAGCACATTTGGTCGTCACAGTCCACAACGCACAGTAAATGCATCGTATGAGTACACTGCGACAAACGCGACGTAAAATTTTCACAATAGCCTCAGTCACTTGATGCCACATAATAAACATTTTATAGGCCAGTTTATGATACAATACAGAACTAGACGTCAGACACACTTTGCAGCGAAAGAAAAAATCTGACAAATTTATTATGTTTTAACCAATAAAGAGAGGAATCGTATTTCATGACCTGGAGTGAAATTTAGCATGCCTGGATTCTGATATTATGGTTAACAGTACGTTTTTAACCTAATATTCAGATTTTATTATTTTATATTTTATAGCAATTTTATCTCAACTGGCAAAAAAAGTTCCAAAAAAATTATGTTCAACAGATACTTCATGATGTCATTTAGGTAGCTTAATATTCTCCAAAATGGCTTGAATTCATACATTTTTAGTCCGTCAACTTAGTCTAAAAAAGGATTTCAATGACAAAACAAATAGCAGGTGTTTATGTACGCTGCCATGCGTCTTACTTATTAAAATCCATCTGAAAATTTTCACTTTCAAAAATATCAATTTCCAAAGGGGGTAAAATATTGAAACATTCCGTCTGAGGACGAAATCTGTCCCTGTTAAAAGAAAACAACACCTCAACCTGGTGCTAAAAGTACTTGCTTTTATTTCTTTCTCTATTTATTTGCATCACAATCATCTAACATTTAGCTATATTCTGGCATGTGCTAAAGAGTCAGGTCACTATTATATATAGTATAATGATATATAATTTTGGTTTTATTGACAAATAAGAGCATAGCGAGGCGCTGGAAACCGCCACAATTTACACAGGTAATAGAAAGTTACGCCTCAAACATTTACATTTTAAACGTCCCTTTGTACATATGAAAAAATATAAATTAGTCTAATACGCGTGTTACAATTATCATGCAGGAAAGACATTTATGCGCTGATCACAACCTTTCGGCCGTGATTTCGTGCTCATCAAGGGTCCGTCTGAAGCATCTCTCTACACACTAGAGCCGTCCGGACCGCCGTTTAGTTGCGCCATGGTCAGCGTGTCAGTCAGCTGATGGCTCCCAGAGGACACTGACCTTTGCGAGGCATATCTTAATTTCCACCCGAACCCAGAAAAGCTCTTCTGCCGTCCTCTCACATACTCTTTATAATTTTTCGTCAGCAGCGTATAAAGAAAAGGGTTGATGCAGCTGTTGCAGTAAGCCAGGCATGTCACCACGAAGTTGACGTACACCATAGTCTGGTGGGACAGGTTTCCATGGCCAAAGTAGTATATGCTCATTAGCTGCCACAACCAAAAAGGTAAAAAACAAGCCCAGTACGCGAGTACGATGCTAAATATCATGTAAAACACTTTCTGTTTGGGACATCTATTTGCAATTTTTGTCGCCTGAACTGTGGATTGCGACAACCAGTATGTCTTGGCCAGTCTGAGGTATAGATAACCGATGATGAAGCCGGGAGCTAAGATGCAAGTGTTAAATAGCACAGTCAGATATATTTTATAAGCTTTGATCTGCCACGTTGGGTGGCACATGCGCTTAATGACTCCATTTCGGACGTTACTTTTCAGATCGATCATTATCATTGTGGGAAGCGCCAGCAAGAAGGAAGCAAGCCAAACCGCACAGGTCACTGTCCTCCTGTACTTTCTGGATCTCCCTAAGGTATCCAGAGGGTTCACCACCGCTAGGTACCGCTCCGTACTCATTATGGTGAGGATGAAGATACTGGCGTGCATCGTGAGGAAGTCAAGGCTAAAAATGATCCGACACCCGATGTCTCCAAAATACCAGTCTTTCGCAAAATAGGTGCACACGACAAACGGGATGGTTGACAAGTACAGCAAGTCAGCCAGCGCCAAATTGACGATGTAGACATACATGGAACCAGTCATCCTTAGCGAAACGTTCATAACCACAAGGGTATAAATGTTACCAGCCAGGCCGATCACACACATCATGATCAGGACCGTCCCAAGCAGCGATGTGACGAGCATCTCGTTGAAGGAGTCGGGAGATTCCCCGTAAGGCATCGGCGGCGACGAGTTGGAGAAAATGGACCAAGTGTCATTAGGCGGACTCCAAGGAAGGGCTCCTATACCTTCAACGGCACCCATTTCTGAAAATTGGAAGGGTATGATTTAGGGAGAAGACCGCAGGTCCTTAGGTCCCAATTCATATGACATTTCGTGGTTTCCTTAAAGTCACAAACAAACCCCACCGTGGCGTAGTGCATTCCCTAGCGCAGCGCAACTCTCTCATACGCAGTTACAAGTGCTTTTAAAATTGGTGGCGGAGTACCGACAGGGAAAAAGTTTTCCCTCCCAAATGAAAAACAATTGTTGAAAAACAATGAGAATTATATTTTATAAAATATAAAAATAGGGGATAAAAGTGTTGAAAAAAGGTAAAACCTTGCCTTCAAATTAAAATCCGCTGTCAAAAATGTTATATCCGCACATGATCACGCTCTCTGCACATCACTGCCGGATTAGGTTTCGGGGACGCGGCTCGTACAAATGCAGCTCCTACTTTGACTAAGGGCTGGTTACTTTGCGCTCCCCTCACCTGGACCGAAAAAAACCAGCACGATCTCCCTGCCCGGTAGGTATCCCAAGGGTGGGATGAAACTGAATAATACATGACGAACCTCTTGTTGTCAACCAAATAAAAAAAACACAGTCATAACGGATCACAAACATTTTTTCCCCAGATCGTTAGTAACATTAAAATTATTCGCCCCTCTCTTAGTGCTCCACTGCATTTTAACTCGTTGACTGTATTAATTAGCCACAATTACCCAACACTGGTAAGTCTGAGAATATTACCGAAATTTAAAGCGGAAAGCAGAGCCCCGTATACATTAGTGTAAATAAACATATTGATGCTTAACAAAATACGTGTCGAGATAATTATGCTTTGGTTGGCTCTTCCGCGGTCCTAATAACTATTTGCTTTTTTTACAGTTAATCTTTCACATGAAGTGTTGGCGTTTAAAAATAGTAACACAATATGTTGCATTATACAGCTTTAACGGAATAGAAAAAAGTGCTGTATGTCATGCTAGTATGCTGTTCGAAGGAAATTACTACATTAAAACATTACGCATGCGAGTAGCCTATATGAGGGCCAGTCTTAAACAAAATAACTTTTTATTGGTACCTTTGTTAATGATATTGGGGGAACAACGTAAGCATGACGATTCATTCAAGCAAGATTATGGTTGTGCTGTTGAGTATCAAAGGCTGGGTTTAAAAATCGGCCCTAGATTTTGGGACCGGCGAAAATGAATGATGAATTTTGCCGAGTGATGGATTCTGTTGACTGGGTGTCCCCAAGATAAAATTTTGCCAGCTTCCCATACCCATCAGCTCGGTATGACAGACGACCAGTCCTGCCTTTAGGGAAGCTAACACTGAGAGTCATCGTCGCTGCATAACATGCGTCTTAGTGTATTAATGTTTTAGCTGCCACTGCTGTTGAGATGGCTTCTGTGGAGCCCGGACCGTTCCCGTAACCCCTCATATGTAATAATAACGGAGTAACATTTGCAGTACGTGAACACTTGCCACATAATGGCCCAAGCAAACTTAATTAACATAATAGTGCAAACGATAGTCAGGGATGTGGCAACACTGAGTAATACATTATAAGAAGCTTACGTCACTGAGTTTTGCCATTTTGCCATTTCGCAGTAGAAGGTGCACAGATTAAAGAAAACACTTTCATAAGTCCTATACGGACTGTACTGGCTGACACTTTTTCTAACTTTAATACTTTTTAATCCAAACGAGAGGACTACAGTGAGGAAGGGCATGGGCTCACAGTAGGAGCGACGCTAATGACCGGACTGGGGAGCACAGGACTGGGGAGCCTGTACATATGGAACAGACGAGGGAGCTCATGAGAAGCAGCTGGGAGTGATTAACACGAGAGATTGGAACAAGCGGTAAGACGAACGAGTACCAGACATGGCTCGTTAGCGCCACACTAGGGGGGAGACAGGAGGGTCAGGTGGACATGGCGAGCAGGACATGCCAGTGCATCAATACTTGCCTATGTATTGTAAGCACCCATGCTCCCTACTGATTCATTAGCCTTGCAGTGTGCATTATTTCACAGGACACAGCCAGTACAGTTGCCCTGGGGGCTGGCTCTTCCAGCTCTGTGTGTGTTTCATGTTCTCCCTGTGTGCAAGTGGGTCTTTTCCTACCAAATGATAGATGGCTTAGGTGACCTTGGATCTTTAAATCAGTGTTTCTCAAACCACACGTACCATGTCAAAAATTAAGTGTATCAGTGGCAAAGAATTTGTCGATGGGCGGTGGCACGGGAAAAGTTGGTGACTGGGGGGGTGATGGTAAACCTTAACCATGATTGTGACTGACGTGCCACAGTTTGCTCCAGACTGCCCTCTGTGACGTATGTGGTTGTTTGTTCAGTGTTGGATGGGTATCCTGCCCAGGGTGTCCCCTGTCTTGTTCCCAGTGCATCCTGGGATGGGCTCCAGTCCACCTCTGACCCTGTGTGTCTGAAAATAGATTAATACAAAACTATATATGCCTGAAAGGGCATTACAGGTTTCTGTGGAAAAATTCATTATCACAGACCTCTTTCCACACCAGCCTGCAAGGACAGACTCCTATCGGGCGGGGGCAAAGTCCCTTTGACTGGCAATAATTTACAGCCGTTTTTAGTTTTATCATTGAACATTTCGTTCTTGGAATCCTTTTGCCCCAATATTTAATTGTTTTCTATATACCATTTTTAATCCAGTCCATTTATGGGATTAAGTAGCATCCGCTTTTATGAATGAGCCTGACCACTCCTACAGCAGCAATTCTAAATATTTCTTATTTTTGATATAGCTGATTCCACTTTGGTCCTAAACACCCATTTTCTCTCAAATATAACCACTAGAAAAAATAAGAAATATGCAAGAATTCAAATCTGCAATCACTTAAGAATACTGAACATGGCTTTTATGGTTATTGCCCTAAATAAAATGTTTTTGGACTTTTGGACAAGAGTTTGGACAACCGTGAAGCACCACTAACCACAGACATCTGCAATTTACAGATTTATGCTTATAAAAGGAATGAACTGTTTTCACTATTACCTTACGATTTATACATGTGCACACAGATATTAGGCGTAATCAGAAGGCTGGCTACAGGATGAGACTGTCGAGTGCAAATAGACATATTTGGGAACAAAGTGCAGCAATCGATCGAAATAGAGCATGATACAAACGCTAAACGCCAGAAGAGCTTTCCAAAGGCGAAGCACCCTGAGAAGATAACAAACAGATGAGGAAGAGAGAGAGCCGGCATGAAAAATTCAGGTATGACGATGGAGAGAGAGAGAGAGGGAGGGAGGGAGAGAGAGAGAGCCGGCATGAAAATTTCAGGTATGACGATGGAGGGTAGAGGGAGGGAGGGAGAGAGAGAGAGCGCCGGCACGAAATCTTCAGGTATGACAATGGAGAGATACAGAGAAAGAGAGACAGAGAGTAGAGTATGTGTCTTAGGTTCCACACAAACGCAGAAAAGGAACACCTTATGTGGATGGAGGGTAACTGCATAGCCTTAGAAGGCCCTTTGTACAGAAGAGCAGCACCAGAGGATTTGTGTAACCAAAAAAACAGCCATGGGAGGGGTGGCAGCTAAGCCTGCTTCCACTGGTGCTTGGTGGGGTGAGCCGGACAATCAAAGAGTAAGGTGGCATGGTCTCCAGCGAGAGGATGTTTGTAAGACAACAGCAGCATCTGACATGCCTGCATTTCCATAAATGAGTGGCCATGCAGAGGCTGTAATAGAAACGGAAAATGGTGTGATCTGCAGGGCTTAGAGGAACATAGGCAAGCTTTAGATCCAACGCTGCCAGGACAGTGGATGGGGCTCTGACCCAACACAACAAGTCCCATCCTGCACCCCACCTAACTGGCAGGCTGGATGGTCAGTGTTCAGGAACGTGTAATTAGTGCGGCGAGTATTTCAGATTTATTTTTTTGAGAAATGCAGATTGAAAGCACTCTTTATATATAAGGGAACAAAACAGCACCTACAGGAGGAGGTGAAATTTAGTAATACAATATTTTTGTGACCCTAACAAGGAAGATAAATGGATGGATGGAAAATATTCAGCATTTCACATACAGTTAATTAGATCAACACAGAGCATATCTTCCAACAGAACATTAAATTTGTGTTTTTTTCTGGTAAAGGAATTTGGAATCAAAATACTCTGGACAGCCTTGTTTCCTGAGAATTTCTTTATCAGAGAGACCCTTTTTTATGAGAATGGACGTTGAGTCTTTAACACATCCCGAGAATTTCCATTTCAGCCAACACGATTCTGTATTTTGTAACTTGTTATAAAGGAACTCTTAGAGACTGAATAGATTGTGTGATTAATCCATCCATTATCTGTAACCGTGTATCCTATTCAGGGTCGGGGGGGGTCCAGAGCCTATGGGCGCAAGGCAGGAAACAACCCAGGATGGGAAGCTAACCCATCGCAGGGCACACTCATACGTCATTTACTCACACACGCACACCTATGGGCATTTTGGTAATGTCAATTAACCTCAGCATGTTTTCGGGCGGTGGAGGGAAACCGGAGTGCCTGTAGGAAACCCCACAACATCAAAAATGCAAATTCCACACACATGGAGTCATGGCAGAGACTCGAACTAGGGTCCTAAAGCTCTGAGGCAACAGTGCTAACCACTGCACCACCATACCGCCCAAGTTAATGTGATTAATGCACATCATATTCTGGTTATCCATAAGCTTTTTGGAAAATATTTCAAATGTTTAGCCTGTTAGTCACCCACACATTATTTTTTATATATATATATATATATATTTTTTTTTTTTATTATTATTATTATTACTCCTGACATTTGATGTTGCTTTAAGCAGCACTCTGCCATCACCAGAACTGGAAATCTAACATGATTCCAAGCCTCAAGTTCATGTATAAGCCTTCTGGCTTTGTAATACATGTATGGAGTCCATTAGGGTAAGACCTTAATCACAGCTTTAGACAGGGCTGAGGACAGATTACTGATTACAAAGCAGAAACCCTTAAGGCTGATTTATGCTTCTGCGCTTTAGCCTACGCTGTGGCCTATGTCACTGCGAGCATTTACAGCTGTGCGCTGGTGTGTTTGTGTTGCTCAGCAATTACACCGCCAGAACGCTGGGTGATACATAGTTTTGGATGTTGCATTTAATGTCTTCAATTTTTGAATCACGCAGCTGAAAAAGACGAAAACAAATTACGGTTGTGACACCTCTGGTCACGACCATAATTCGTTCCAAAACTATGAACGTGACCCGATTTTGCCGCGAACCGAAACAAATTTTCCCATAGATTGTATGTAAATACGATTAATCCATCCCAGACCCTACAAACTGCTTGTAAATATAAATTTTTTAAAGACTTTTAAGCACAAAAATAATTATACAACACAATGCACAGTGTAATAACAAACTAAATGTAAAAAAAAACACTGAATAACACTGAGAAAACCTTAAACAACAGAGAAAACTTGCATTGCAAGAGTTCGTGCTAGGCCAAGTTCACGCTAGACCCTTATGAACCATTCGCGGTAAACTTTTTTTTTGTATGATTTTAAAGCATATTAAGAAATCATAATATGAATCCTTAATTTACAGAAAAACAAAAATAATGCTGCCAAGGAAATCGAGGAAAAAGTTTACAGCGAATGAACACACATCTGACCGAGAACAATGCACAGGGTGAGACTGTCGACGTGAATCGTCTTTGTTAGTATTGTATACGGAAACAAAAGAAAATGGAAAGCGGAAAAAATGGGAAACCATTGGCGTGTGATACGAATGGAAAGGGGAAATGGCTGCCATGCTTGTGAACGCAACCAGAGGTGAAGGACGTGAACAGATGCAAAATTTTCGCGAATTGTTTTGTCGCAACCCGATTTTTACGTGATCGGGGACGATCGTGGCCAGAGATATTACTGTATCCATTTAGCAAATGCTGGTTATTTATGCTGCTCCACACTTCCTGTAGCAAATTTGGAAAAATTTCGAGCCGCTACGAGTCACTTTTTATGCATTTTCCCTTCTACAGGTTAATGTATGTACTACATTTTACGGGGTTTTTTTGCCTTGTAAAGTATGAATAAACTGGATGGAGGTAAGTGAAATTGCCGCCCGGAGTGTTTCGGAGACCTGTTGCTATGATGCCTATGGCGGGTTATTTAATGCTAGATATAAACAGCACTTCAGTTTCAGTCAGCCATAAAACTACACCTGGGAGACAGGCGTCGTCCGACGAATGCGGAAAACAAAATACTAGTGCAAGTGCACTGTGCCACTGCCATGTGCAGTTACGTTTCTGGGGAGGTGCACATAGGGGCTCCAGCCTAGGCTATGGGGTTGGGTCCAAGGCTATGCCCAGTTTATGGTGTCGAATTGACGCATAAGTATAAGTAGTCGGAGGGTACAGCTGTCATCAGAAGTTAAACCAGACAGACTAAGATGTACTTTTTAAATTGTACCAGCATCCTTTCATGAAGATACTCTGGTCTTGATTTCTGCCACCTTAGAAGCAGGGATACAGAGGAGAGGTCCATTGTGCAGGCCATTACTGATTACAAAGCAGAAACCCTTAAGGCTGGTTTATGCTTCTGCGCTTTAGCCTACGCTGTGGCCTATGTCACTGCGAGCAGTGGTGACTAGACCAGCCAGCCACAGAGAGTTTCAAATATGGCAGGGGAAAGCCAGCATGGCTGTAACACGGGCCAACAGTCACCATGTTACGCAATTCACTGAAAGTCCTTTAAACAAAGTAACTTCTCACATTGACATGTGCAAACACTAGTGGTGGTGCATGAATATGAAAAAGATTTATAAAAGAAAATGTTTTATTTACAAATGTACAAAAACACTGGTATGCCATGAATTAAGATGGTTGTAACTTCCAAAGGGCACAAGCTATATTTCTTACAAGATCAAAACCATTGCTGGAGGTTTCCTGTGAGTGCTGACTGCAGACAGTGTTTATAATGTGTTCATTTTCATGGGCTTTAAGAACTGGAGAGTCACATGTCTCTGTATAGCTGACAGGTACCGGTGACATCACAGGAAAACTGCTTCCTTACAAAGGCCAAAGACACAGCCAAAGCAAGGTGGCCTACTTAAAGAAGCACTTGCTGCTGCCTAGCGTGAATTCCTTCATGTCATCCCATCTAGGAGCTATTTAATATTTTATTTAAATGTTAATATATTAAGAAATATTAATATATTCAATATTAATTATATTTCTTCAAACCATGTATGAAATGGGGGCAGTATGGTGGCAGAGTGATTAGCACTGTTGCATCACACCTGTGGGACCGGGGTTCGAGTCCCTGCCACGGCCCTGTGGGTGTGGAGTTTGCACGTTCTCTCCATGTCATCATGGGGTCTCCTACTCCAGGGTCCTCCACAAGTCAAAAAAAAAAAAAAAATCAAGGGCTTTATTATTCACATGCAAGATATACACTCTGACTATAACCTGTGGTGAAATGTAAGGTGGTCAAGTTCATCGTAAAAATCAGCACAAAGACATTATAAGTAAAAATATGATAGACAAAAGTGTTATACTGAAAAATAGCTACACTAAAAACAATACATACATATATACATACACTATACAAATAATACCATAATATAAATAGGCCTGAGATGAACAACAGTTCTAATAAAGTGCGAGGCAAATGAATAAGGAGGGCATATAAATTCAGTCAGGTATTAAGCAATCTGAATGCCTGAGGGTAGCAGCTCCTTCTCAGCCTCTCAGTTCTCACTGAGACAGCAGAAGCACTACCCAGACCTCAGCCTGGTGAAAAGGTGGTTGATGTGTCCCTGGAGATTTTAGCAGTTCTGCTCCTGTATCTTCTAACGTAAATGTCCTGCAAAGAGGAACTTCAGCCCAACAGATGCATTCAGCCCAACATAGCACCCTCTGCAGAGTAGTTTGATTGGAGTTGCCAAATTGCCCATAGGTGTGCATGTATGAGTGACTAGTGTGTGTGTGTGCCCTGCTAAGGGTTGACGCCCCATCCTGAGTTGTTCCCTGCCTTGTGCCTGTAGCCTCTGGGATAGGCTCTGGATCCCAGTGACCCTGAATAGTACAAATGGCTACAGAAGATGGATGGATGAATTGTTTGTACAACAGATGAAAAAAATCGACACAGACTTGCGTTTCCAGCCAACAGGTTGAATATAGCAGACTGTCACTCAAAATTTAGACCTTCCTCTATTCAATACAGCAAAGAAAGAAACTTGCCCAATCGATATGATACCCAAAGAAGAGGAAATTACCTTCAAAGCCAGTCCCGCAGAAGGAAAATGTCAATAAGGCGGGCGGCTTTGAGTCCATACCTGTCGATAAACGCTTGGAAGGGCTATACAATGACCAGCTGGGGAGAAAGGCCCGCGAGGAGAAATGAACAGTGCAGACTAGCGAAAATAACATAGCATCAGTTAAAGAATTTTCTAGAAGGTGTCCCCTGCATTGGATGCAAGGGATGCAGCTTTGTGTATGAGATTAATGACCACCTCCACACAAATGCCATTTTAATAAATAACAGCCTTGAGTATTCAAAGTGGTATTTCCATCTGTTTTCTGTCTGGCTGTGTGACTGACAGCTCTGGCTGGCAATTAGGCAAATGTTGCTGCTTTACTCAAATATTAAAACCAACCCCTTACCACTTTATATTAAGGCTCCCATTTGGCACTCAAACTAATTAATAAATATTTTAAAAAATTTTATTATAAAATTAGTTATCACAAAGTGTCACGACCTAATGCTAATCTGATTATAAACTATTTATAAACCCTTTATAAGCATAGCCTTATTGTAATGTGGTACCCAATCCACACACAGCTAAAAGATTTTCCAAGTTCATTCTTTCCTAAGGGGAAACAAATGCTTGAAACTTTCAATCAGTCTGCAAGCAAACCGCCAAACGCACAGTCACCTCCCGTCATCCCAGGGGATGATCACCAGACAGCAGAGCGCAGCCAAGACATCTGAATCTTTTACAACGCGCCATGAGTGTTGTGCCAGGCCATGTTCCCTGGGAGGGCCTCATTCTCTTAGAGATAAAACACAGTAGCATCAGGACTTCAGAAAACACACCAAAAGGTGAAAGGGCAAGACGACAGTGTAACTTCACATCTTTGGAAGACAGAAGATACATTCCCTGCTACTGAACCCTCTTCTTTAAGAAGCCGATGCAGTCACACTAAAAATGTGGGAAGTTGGGCTTTGTGCGTTACCAGTGTTCTCACTCAAAGGAGTCAGAGTGAGACCGAGTCACTCATCGCAGGGAAGACAGGTCCAGCCCCCATATCAAACAACTGGGTATTTTGGAATTTTAATTAAAAGTAAAAGCATCTTTTGAGTGAAAAAAAACCCCAGCTAGGATAATAAATAGGACCCCATTATTATTCCTGTGCAAAGGCATTAGAGAAAAGGAAAAAAACATCCAAGCAAGCCCCAGCTGCCCGAGGCAGGACCACCTTCATCCAGCTCGACAAGGCAGCTGTCCTACATCTTACCAAAATGAGAGTTCAAACGAAAGTATAGGCTAGGATTACATTATCCAGTTACGAAAATGGGATGGCAGGTTTCGACAGAACCTTCGGTAATGGAAAACTGATCCTCTAGGTCTGTACATCAGATGTAGCTTATCCAGTCACCGTTTAAACATAAAATTTATCCTAGCTTGTCGCTAAAAAAAAAAAAAAAAAAAAAAAAAAAGGTTATTTTGACCAGCTGAGTATAAACACTTTTTGGAACAACACAATGTAAGATCTAATCTGTATTAAAGTGAAAACCATTCATTGCCCGATTCTGATGAATTGGGAGTCAGTAATAAAATAATATTGACTCTTTTCAGTAGCCAGTCACTTGTGTATGAAGACTTTATATACTTATAGTACAAAGCAGATAGTCGTAAATCAGTAACTGGACTAAAAGCAGCGCTGTGCATTTTCACAAGGTTGTATTCTTTTCTGTGAAAAGAATTAGAGGAACTGAGAAGCAGACCAGTTAATGGAAGCATTTCTGGCGAGGCACAGTCTTTTTCTGGTTACAGACTTATTGCAAAGGCCATTCTACTTGCGGTATAAAGGTTAAAATAATGTGCGCCCCTGTGTGAGCACCCACATCATAGACACAAGCCTGGCACACAGCATTACAAGAAGTGGAATCTACATATGGAATAACCGTATTCCAAAAAATGTGCCCGCAGGACAATAAGTATCCAGCAATGACTTTACAGCTAACCAAGGTTAAGCTAGCTGGCAGCAGAAATGCCTGCATAACATTAGGTGTACAGTACTTGTCATTTCCTCTGTTTTGGGATGGATGTGAGTAGCAGCACTCCATTCCAGGGTGGCACTAACAGTGGTGCTGTTTCCATGGCTACAGAGCCAAAACCCCAGCATGTGCTGGTCTATCCAAACTGGCTGAGTGACGCGAGCCTCACATACAAGCAAACCACTTAATGAGATGCAGATTCCAATAAAACAAAGACATTTTCAAGCAGACACCGTGGGACGGCCTAATTCTGGGCCACAGTTGGGTCACACGGGACTTACATGATTCCATAAGCAACAGAAGAGCCACAACATTGCTCTTCATATCAAACTAAAAGTACAGAGCACATAAATACTATCAAACATAGTCAAGTAACTAAAGGGACCAAACACAGGACATGTTTAAAAGGGTATTCATGCAGTACAAAGACGACTGCATCGTGGCATGGTGGTTTATCTGAGGAATCACATTGTGGCACTTGGATCATAGACATTAGCTAATTACATTAGCATGGCAGGTCTGTGTGATTGTGTTGTCAGAAGGAGGGGGCTGACTAATTAGTATGATTGCCAATGAGAGGCGAAGGGAATGCACGTGGACCACAGGAGGTCATTCAGAAGGTCCCACAGGCTCGGATAAGACCAAGCCTCAAAAAAGCATTTCCTGGAAACAAGCCCTGGGCTTATATTACTCGGGAAATAAAGCGATACGGCCACAAGCAGAAATGGCTGGGGCTGGGGAACGACCATGAACAAATGGAGACACTTATAGTAACAGTGTCCTGCAAAACGGAGCGCCCCCCCTTTCAATTTTGTTAAGTGTCTCTGATACTATCAGCTCGGGTCTCTCCTCTTGGCCCGTCTCCCAAACCTCCATTACTCGGTCACCCTCCAGAGGTGATTCCTCAACTCTGCAGCCATCTAGCGAGGCAGTTATCAACATCAGCCAATGAGGCAATAGGACCCACCGTGGCTATTGATCGTAAGCTGACTTGGGCGAAATCTGGCAGACGCCACCGGTCTTCTTCACGTTGACACATTGGGGTCTGACACCTTCGTCCATTGAGATCGAAAAAGCACCCGGTCAGTCTTGTTAGCAAGGAAATGGAGGCATGCATTCAAAGATACATACAAACATATACAAAGACGTTTTCAAGCAGACACCCTGGGACACCCTACTTCTGGGTCACACGGGGCTTGGTGGATTAGTGCCACCCTGAATCGGAGTGCTGCTACATATATTATATATTTATACAGATCACAAGAGGCCAAACCTTAAGGTGCAGTCGGCTTTACTGCAAAAACTCATGAGAAACCTCATGAAATCACCACCTTATCATGGTGGTGGTGGGGGGGGGGGGTTGTATGCCTCCATTATCCTAGGAGCTATGGTGTCAGGGGAAATTGCCCCTGGTTGGGACTCCCAAGGCAAATTGGTCCTAGATGAGTGGCCAGAGTAAGCACGGTTCAAACAGACCCCCAAGAGGATTGTTACTCCACATAGACTGGGGAGACTGGGGCCTTGCCCTGGAACCAGGCCTGGGGCGGGAGTTCGAGAGCAAGCGCCTGGTGACTGAAAAAATTAGATCGCAGATACAAGCGGCCAAAATGAGCTTCCTCTGCTGGGTAGCTGGGCTCAGCCTTAGAAACAGGGTGAAGAGCTCGGACATTCGGGAGGGGCTCCAAGCAGAGCCGCTGCTCCTCCACATCGAAAGGGGCCAGGTGAGGTGGGCATCTATCTACAGTAGAATACCTCCTGGGCAGCTACCTGGGGAGGCATGTCCAACTAGGACGAGGGCCCAGGGCAGACCCAGGGCATGCTGGAGAGATCTCTCAGCTGGCCTGGGAACACCTTGATAGTCCACTGGTGGAGCTGGAGGAGGTGGCTGGTGAGAGGGAGGTCTCCCTGCTTAGACTGCTGCCCCTGTGACCCGACTCCAGATAAGCGGCAGAAAATGGATGGATGGATCATACAAACACACTCGTCTGCTGGGCATGAATTCTTATTCACTATAACAATAATAATCATTGTCATAGATTAGGCTGTGCGTGACTGTGATTGGACCGCAGCACATCACCTGAATAAACATTCACTTTATTAGCTACATGTATATTAATTCTGCTACCTACAGACAGCAGAAATGTGTCTTGGCAGTATTGGTGCATACCACAGACAACACTGCTCATAAATGAAGTGTATTAAAAAAAAATAGGATTTAAAATATTAGCAATAGTGCAAGTCAGTGCAGGTTATTAAAGTCATTAAAACGGTGATACAATTATTTCACCACTTCCCTCTATCCCTTGTATGCACAGTGACTCACATGAACGTCAGACACTTCGATAGAGCAAATTCACTTAATTGCAGTGAGGCTCCTGCCCCCCTGGGGAGCTGTACCACCCCGAGCGCGGAATGGTGTCCTCAGGTGCGGGTATGAGCGGTCTGGAACTGTAAGGCCAAGCCTTTCAGTGCTGCGTTTGGCATAGTGCGATCACCCCTTACGGAGAGATACAGACGCCCACCGGCACAGCCCCGTTTGTCTGTACAAACCACGGATAATCAGGATACGGCAGAATGAATTTCAGCCACCGAGGCCCTTCCTGGTATGTAGACAAATCGGTCACAATATTAGTACACAGGGTGTTACAAACGTTACAGGCATACAGATGTTGGTCTGTTTTTCCATCTTCCCTGTTACTAGAAACTTTAAAGTATGAAGTCAGACATTTAGAGTCAGGCTTTATCTTTCTTTTTTAAAAAAAGACTGAACGACAAATTAAAAGCAAGACAATCTCTGGAGGTCACACAGAGCTCAAATGAATTAATAATTCAAAATGTCCATTTGTAATGATACGTCACTGAATTATTCAGACTTTATGAAAGATCAGAGCATTTAAATTTCGTAGTTTCTTGTAACAGAAAGAGTGGGATAGGTACAGAACTGTGACAATGTTTTAGAAATGTCACTGCATAAACATTTTAATATACAATAAAAACAATTCACTTACCGAAACACTTGCATCCTGGTTAAACCTCAGAACAAACCAATTTAAAACAGTTGTGACCGGAAATGCTATACAGAACTTCACCATTATCAGTCCGATCCTTAACATGAGAATTTAAATGGTTTGTAGTCAAGTCTTGCTTAATAATGATTTATTAAACTGAGTACACAAGTGTATATCGTGGCATGTCTTAAGAGCAAACGCCAGAGAAAATGAAATGCAGACGAAAGACATGCCCCCCCTCAACGGCGATGACTGTGTAATTAACCACACCAAAAAAGTTACACAGATTGGAAATCGCTGTCCCTGTATTAAATCTTGGTAAAAGACACGTCTATCCGCCCGTGATTGTAATAAAATTAAACCCTGTTGAGTTTGCCTCCTAAAGTTGTTAAAAAATTGACTGTTTTACGAAGTTGCAAAAGCCACTATTAAGACAGAAAACAGCAGCTGCTCGAAGTGTGGACGAAGTGTCGAATTTAATTAAACCCCATAACCCTGCAGATTATCAGATCGACGCTGTTTTTCTTGCAAGAAAATGTTTATTGAAAACAATGCCTCCATTTTTCAACCGCCTGCATCAGAGATAAAACTTCTAAAAACAAATTAATCGATTCCGAAAACAACACGTCCACACAATTACACTTTAAATTGTGTGGCGATTTTTTAAATTAAAATTTTCCAATACATGCATAATTCATTTAGTTTAATTCTTACAGCACTCCTTTGTATCATCCTTGGAAAATATTCTGCAGCGCATATAAAGTTAAATGTTCAAAGTGTCTGAAGCTCCGGAGAAGGAGCCTCTCTCTGCACAAGGGGTTGATTAAATTACGCTGCTGTCCTATATACAAAAGTTTAGTTTAACTGAGGTTAACTTTATATCAAGAAGAAAGCAGGAGATTGCGACAATAATTTTTACAAACGCAGCTGCTAAATTGTTTATCGGAAAAATAAAACAGATTTTTATTTAACGATAATCAAAAAACAGTCGCCAGCCAGCGCTGCCGTCTCACCCACCTGTTCTTGATGTCCACTCCCCAGCGGGTCTGCAGCCGTCCTGAGGACGCACTACCTAGCGGAAAACGCATTTTAAAGTACTGAATAATGACGTACGTCCTTGAAAAGGAGTAAAACTGACAGGTGAAACATTATTTGGGTGTCCTTTCAAACAATATAACAGTGCCTCAAAATGTGCATTATGTATTGTACTGGATATTACACGGGGAAAGTAAAGATGCTCTTATTTCCATCTTTTTCTTTTGCACATTGCACATGTAAACCAGTATAGAAAATGAGTGGATGGACAACTGACTGACTTCTAAGGGACAGAGCTGACCTGCACGCGCGCACGAACGGGGCCCAAGTGTGGAGGTGAGCTCATCTCGTTACCGCTCTTACATTATCGTAACCTGCCCGCGTATCAGTTTTCTTTTGCGGTTACATTATGTCTGTAAAAGTTTACAACTCACTTCCTCGAGTATGGCTTTGTCGACTGGTTTTTTCTGCAGCATTTTTTGAAGTATACTAATATATCAGTATTACTAACTAGAAGTTGTGTTAACTTAATTTTTAACACACAAAGCAGTTCAAATTAGTATAAATCAGGAGAGATATTTTACATATCCATGTTATTAACCGAGAATTAATTTTGACTGTGTATGATTATATTTAAGATAGAAGGAAGGTCATTTCAGTTAGAGGAATGCCAGTGCTGATAAAATGGTGGTAAGACTTTGCACTGTGTACAGTCGTGGCCAAAAGTTTTGAGAATGACACAAATATTGGTTTTCACAAAGTTTGCTGCTTCAGTTTTTATG
>JAAGVU020000044.1:7128167-7155056 GCA_011763525.2 Mormyrus iriodes | reverse complement strand
GTGATTGGTTGATTAGATAATTGCATTAATGAGAAATTGAACAGGTGTTCCTAATAATCCTTTAGGTGAGTGTAGTTCAGCAGATCCCTCGCTGACATGTCACACTTCCTGGACTTAGGTATCATGATCTAAAATCTTAATCCAATAGCACTTGTCATCCTAACATTTCATGGCGAGTTATTTGCAAACAAAAACTACAACAGTTTGACATTTAGATATTTAGTAGACATATACCGATCAGCCTTAACATTCAAACCACCAGCCTAATATTGTGTACGTCCCCCTTGTGCTGCCAAAACACCTCTGACCTATTGAAACATGGACTCCACAAGACCTCTGAAGGTGTCCTGTGGTATCTGACACCAAGACATTAGCAACAGATCTTTTAAGTCCTGTAAGATTCGAGGTGGGGCCTCCACGGATTGGACTTGTTTGTTTAGCACATCCCACAGACACTCGATCAGATTGAGATCTGGGAATTTGGGGGCCAACACATTAAACTCTTTTTATGTTCCTCAAACACGCTGCAGTGCTAAAGCTCACATGCCCGTTGTAGGTACTTTCAGCAGTGGACAGGGGTCAGCATGGGCACTCTGACCGGTCTGTGGTTATGCAGCCCCATGTGCAGCAAGCTGCAATGCATTATGTATTCTGACGCCTTTCTATCATAGGCAGCATTAATGTTTTCAGCAGTTTGTGCTACAGTAGCTCTCCTGTGGGATCAGACCAGACAGGCCGGCCTTTGTTTCCCATGCGCATCAATGAGCCTTGGGCACCCATGACCCCATTGTCAGTTCACCAGTTGGCCTTCCTTGGACCACTTTTGGTAGGTACTGACCACTACATACGGGAACACCCCACAAGACCTTCTGTTTTGGAGATATTCCGACCTACAGTTTGGCCCATGCCAAAATCACTGAGATCCTTACACTTGCCCATTTTTCCTTTTTCCAACAAATAAACATCAAGAACTGACTGATCACTTGCCTAATATACACCATATGGACAAAATTACTGGGACACACCTCTTAATCATTGAATTCAGCTATTTTATCTAGACTCATTGCCACAGGTGTATAAAACCAAGTGGTACCGGTACTCTCTGCTAGATAGCACATAGTCACCTGTAAGTGGTATTATTGCAAAGTAGTAGCTTTCCTTTAGGAATAACAGAAACTCATCCATAAAGTTGCAGACCACGTAAAGTCACGAAGCGGGGTGACCGAGTGCCGAGACGCATAGTACGTAAAAGTCGCCAACACTGTCTTGACTCCGTAAGTACAGAGTTCCAAACTTCTTTTGGCATTAACCCCAGCACAAAAACAGTGCGCTGGGAGCTTTATGGAATGGGCTTCCATGGCCGAGTAACTACATACAAACCTCACATCACCAAGCACAATGCCAAGCGTCAGATGGAGTGGTATAAAGCATGCTGCCACTGGACTCTGGAGCAGTGGAAACGTGTTCAGTGGAGTGATGAATCACAATTCTCTGTCTGGCAGTCTGATGGACGAGTCTGGGTTTGGCGGATGCCAGGAGAACATTAACTACCTCATTGCATTCTGCTAACTGGTGGAGGAGAGATAATGGTATAGGGTTGGTTTTCAGGGGTTGGGCTACACCCCTTAGTTCCAGTGAAGGGAACTCTTAATACTTCAGCATGCTAA
Organism: Mormyrus iriodes; assembly: GCA_011763525.2. NCBI lineage: Eukaryota > Metazoa > Chordata > Actinopteri > Osteoglossiformes > Mormyridae > Mormyrus > Mormyrus iriodes. Next base: position 7,153,389 of record JAAGVU020000044.1, on the reverse strand, counting down.
GATATTCTGGACAATTCTATGCTTCCAACTTTGGGGGAATAGTGTAGGTAAGGCCTTTTTCTGTTCCAGTACTGTGCCCCAGTGCAAAAATTTAGGTCCGTAAAGACGTGATTGAATGAGTTTGGTGAGGAAGAATTTGAAGGGCCTCCAGAGCCCTGACCTCAACCTCTTCGAACACCTTCGGGATGAACTACAATGGAGATTGCAAGCCAGGGTTCACGTTCAACATCAGTGCCTGACCACACAAATGCTCTTCTGGATGAATGGGCAAAAATTCCCACAGACACACTCCAAAATCTTGTGAAAAGCCTTCCCAGAAGAGTGGCAGCTATAATACCTGCAAAGGGGGGACCAACTCTATATTGATGCCTATGGATTTAGAATGGTATGTCATAAAAGTTCCTGTAGGTGTAATGGCCCAATACTTTTGTCCATATTGTGCATAATAGCACCCTGGACAGGTGTTATTGTAATGAGATAATTGAGTTTATTCACTTTACCTGTCAGTAGTTTTAACCACATGGCAGATCGGTGTATTTGTTAAAGGCAACACACCTATCAGGAAAGTTTCTGGTGCCATAGGGCAGTGAGCCAGCATGCCTAGAGCAGTTAAGGGCCTTTCCAAAGAACCCAGCAGCAATGTCATTACTCTGTCAGCTATGGGATTTCGAACCCAAGACCTTCTGGACACAGACACAGACCACAAACCTGCTGAGTTACACACCTTGCCAAAGTCTAAGTCATTTATACTGTAAGGCCAACACAAGGGAGCTTTTTCCATGACTTGCACTGAGTCATAATATTATGCTGAAAACAAAGGCACACATGGTAGGCATAAGTGTGTCTGTGTGTGGGGGGGGCGGTAAGGGGTGCAGTCACAGAAGCATTTGGGTTGTTATGTTAAATGGAATGGGAACACAGGTGCCTGAAAAACACAGCTCTCATGCCACAGTGTTTGTGGGGCAGACATGCTCGGAAGGTAAACAATAAATCATTTACTCTGCCTCAGAGGAATGGATTCAGCCTCTCGAGGAAGTCTGCCGTGCTGTGTGTGCACCTGGTAATAAATCTGGAAGTGCTCTTATGAAAGGCTGTTGACAATGAGGGTGATTTTTTTCTTTTCTCCAACATGCCAGAAAGACATCTGAACTCAATGAAATACTGAGAGTTTTTGTGTATGAAGACAGTCGCCGGTAGTAAATAAGAAGTACAAGAGGGAAAATTCATCAGGTTTCTTCCTGTGGAAGGTTAACAGGGTTTATATAAGAGAAAAACAAGAAAGCAAGCCAAAAGAACGACTGACACTGAGCAGACATTTCTTAGTCCAAATCATATCTAGAACGCAGTGGTACGCAGTGGTATAAGGAGGAGGTGTGGCTGGTGTCACTAATAATGCAGACCTGCTCTTCCATTAGGTACGGACAAGCACGGAGGGCAACACCACCCGCACACACGCACCCAAGCACGCACCCGCACACACACACACACACAAACGTTCACATGCAAGGTAAGTTAGAAAAAAGCATCAGAAATTCCATGACTGTCACCAACAGGATGACTGCAAAACATAGAATCTGTTTCAGCCAGGGGGAGTTCCACTCCAGATGGACACAAAACTGATGGTTAAAATGCCTGTGGACAGAAGTAACTGAACCGATGTCAAGTTCCTGACGGCGGAGCGAGTAAGGACAGGCTGCGACCAGACTGAATTTCCCAGAAGTAGACATGCGGGACATCCCTGAATTTAAATCCAAACAGCCATCTCCAAGTGCAGCCGGGGCACAAGGAACCGAGATTGCTGTGTCCCAGACCGTGTAATTAGAGCCACTCCGTTACACAACCAGACCGCTATCAGGGCCAAACAGGACAGCAAAACAGTCTTTTGAGAGACCTGACGTGGAAAACTCTCAGGAGTCTTCCTCCCCCGGCTGCCGACTGGCAAGGTAACAAAGGAGCCAATTATTTCCTTGTTAAAGGGACACCCAATGAAAATAAGTGTGCTGAGTTTCACCCTGCTACCACATCCACAAGCCCAACATACTTTACCGTTATTACAGATTAGATTACAGTGTACTCGCTATGCCTGATGCAATGAAGACCTTTCCATTGTGTGCATCAGAACAATGAGGTCCCCTTCACTAAACAGAGGCTAAAGGAGGTGCAAGAAGGATTCAGGACCGTAACAAGAGCCAGAGAGATCCAGGTTTTGACTATCAATGCCAAGCTACCTGACTCAGCATCCTGGGGAAAGTTCTTGGGTGCCACTCAATAGACTGCAGTGTTTCCCAATTCAGTCCTTGGGGACCCGCAGAGTCTCCATGTTTTTACTCCCTCCCAGCTCATGGTAGCAAAAATGTTGACTGTTTGGCAGGGAGCTGTGAGGGAGCAAAAATGTGGACCGTCTGTGGGTCCCCGAGGACCGGATTGGGAAACACTGCAATAGAGGGTTATTGTTCTTCCCAACGCCACACTGTCTAGAACAAGATTTCCTCAAAGCTGATTTCGGCAGTGTACTGTGGGCTGGCTTTTTATCCAACTCGGCTTCCAACAAACTCTTAAAAAGGAAATATACCATGCATACTAATGAAAGTCAGTTTATTTACAAAGCAAAACAAGAAATAGTTTTAAACAAAATAGTCTTTAGATATTCAGGCATTCAATACAATGAGGACAGAATTGCTAGTGATAACTGCTAATTTTAAAAGTAATCAGTAGTGTGATAACATGGTCTTTTCAGGAAGAGAGGGAAAGGAAAAAGGCCACCCTGCTGTACAGAAACATGCCCAATTCACACTATGTAGGGAATGAGTGAAACAAGATGGCTTCTTTGAACACTATCTTCATAGATGCTTGATGCTAGTATCCTAGCAACCTTTGGCAGCTGGCATTTGCGAATAGCAAAATAAAGCAATAAAACAGGGGAGATAAAAGTGAATATGGATGTGAGCCTGGTACATTTTATCACCGTTAATATTAATCATTTAAAACTGTAATGTTAATTTCAGTACTTGCAGTTACAGTAGCCTACTGTACAAGTCTTCGGCATAGAAAATTTAAATTATCTTCACGTTGATGTAAAATTATATTATGCCTGTGACAAAAATTGTGTTGCTGTTCGTTTGCATATATTATGTTCATTTTCTTCTGGGAAATTATACACTTGCTACTCAGACAAACAGCTTTACACATTTTCTTTGACTGTGCCTTGTTAGAATAGCATTGAGAATTCAAACAGCTCTGCAGAATGACAGGCACGCTATTGGTGCTTTTGCACTGCCACCAAAAACCGAGCTGTACTGCAAACTGGCAGTTTTCCCATAGTAAAGTATGTGAGCTGTACCCGCGCTGACGTAGCCCTGCTAGTAAGCAGGCCGAAAGCGAGACCAGGCTCATGGTTGTGTCACCACCATCTGATTGGTTGAAATGCATGGTGATACCAGTGTTTTGCAAGCGGATGAAAATTCCACTAGCGGCAACTAACACATATGATGTACTCCGTATGAACAGTAAATAAGTGTCTCTTCGGTTTTGCATCACTGTCACTCTCCAAACCCGGCAGCGCCTTTGCCGAGCTGCCCCTCCTGCAGTGGAAAACCGACACGAGCTGGAACCGCGCTGTAACTAGCGTCTATCCGCGGTATGGGTTGGGTACGGCTCGGTTCCCATTTGCCAGTGGAACAGCACCATATATAATGCGCTGTTCAAGGGACAGAGAGCGATTTTGATCACAGCCTTGACCTCAGCAGCGCATGTGCCAAGTCGTGTGCAGGTATCATTGTGTATGGTCAAGGGCCAACAAAAGCAGAGCTCGCTGCTACAGCCATGTGGTCCCATAGTCCTCTCATCCGTAACCCTGGGATACACAGAGTTATGTCAAACCTGACCCAGGGAGCATTAAAATGAAGACAAGTTAACAAAGCAGCCAGAATATAAAGTCGTGGGATTTTATTGCATATATCAGAATCATGAAGGAGACCTCCGGGGCCTGGCCTTGACTTGCAGTCGGCTCCATCTGTCTCCAAACGCTCCACCTATCTTCATAATAGCAGCAGTTTTAAAATACTTTGATTTATACATAAAATACAGAGATTAGTGTACAGCTTTCACAAATCAGCTTTTCTGAGAAGTATGGAATAGCAATGATAGCAGCAATACGTAAATGACATTACATAGTAATAAATAATTAGTTTAAAAAAATATACAAATCAAGTGGTTGTGGAACACAGAAAAAAAGTAAGATGGACTTGGCTCATTTGTACACACAAACAATAGCCTGACTCCATGCTCTGTAGGTAATGCACACTGAAATCTTAGACCACCTTTCCACCCTGTCATTCACTGTTCCGATATTTATGTGGGGAAATCAAGTTATTGCCATGGGTTCATCGCTTTGAGGACACCATCCTGAATCCAGGACAGAGAAGGTCCCGACGCTCTCAGCCAGATGGCACCAGGCGTTACTGAGAGTGCCGCTCGCGGCTGGGAGCCCCAGGCCGTGCAGCACGAACTTTCATCTCACGACACACCTGAAAATCTGGAGCTTGCTGCATTTTCACAGGTATATATGAGGAAGAGCACGTCAGACTGGAACTGAAGCAGAAGAAAGGCAACTGACCACCTCACTGACAAACTCATTTTCATCTGCGCATTCCGTCTAACTACAGTCCTCTCGTTCAGACTCAATATTTAAAAAAAAATATTTAATGCATTTGCGACAGCAAACAGGTAAAAGCAGTGTGGTGATTAACCTTCCTTGAATATCCTGAACTCTTAATAAAATATATTCTATTAATTTCTTTGTCATGATCCATTAAAACGATTTAAAGACTATTCACAGAACATTAACAGATTAACTGATATTGTCAGTAGCATGAATCGTAGATCTGAAGTTGAGATACTGTTAACGTGTCATGGGATGAACCTGTAATCTCTGGGGAAGAGCTAACAAATCAGCTCCTTGAAATGCATTTTGGGATACCGGGTTTGCAAAATGTCTCCTCAATCTGTTAACACAGACTTACATATTTAAACAGTGACCGATTCTCCTTGTTACAACAGACCAGGAATAAATTTGAGAATAAAAAAAGCAAAGCCGAGAATTAAACCTTTCCTATGTGCAAATAATCTGTATAAAAGAAAATTAAAATTCAAGCTTAAAATCCTGAAAACTGCTTGCCCATCAAGACCCCTAAAAATGTGTCCTAACGATGGATGGCTGGTGCCCACGTTACCCACGCTATTTTTTTTATTAGATCGGGTGATGACATTAGGGAGAAGCTCTGCTGTGTCACCAAACATCAAAAGAGGTCTAAGTTTGGGTTCCAATGACACATGCAGACAGGCAGCTGTGTGAAAATATAGGACTCAACAGAACAAAAAAAATATTCAGTGACAGAAGAACATGTGTAAAATGTATAAATCGGTCATATATTAAAATAGGATATAGAAAAAAGCAGGACAAAAGAAAAACAGACAGGTAGATGTCATACAATAGCTAAAATGCTAACTGACATGTGACTGAAGTATTTTACCTTGTCAGCTAAACCCCTCCTATCGAGTTTGCTTTAGGTAGATTGGCTTGTCTCTCACCTAGGTCCAGTGTCAAAGAGCTTAGCCCTGAACTTAAGGGCTCCTTGACACAGACAGGTTAAGTGTGGCTCTGTGTATTGCAGCAGCCATGTGCTGAATGACTCCCTTGCTCTGAGCAGACACCAACAATTCCACGTCATTAAGACGGCCCTCTGGCTGTGAGCTGGGAGCCCCCCCAGGCATTCCCCAAGATGCCTTAGAGAGCGTTTGTGCACCGCACTACCGCCTTTGGATGACACTAGTAGGGTCTCGCTCCGGCCGGTGTCCGACCCCAGGCTACGATGCTCTCCCCCCTCCCTCCCCCAACCCACCCCAGCGTACGCAGTTACTGCCTGGCCACTCGGCAGCTGGTGTCATCCTCACTCCACCGCAAAGCCGCAGGTCTCCTCCACAGCGGTCAAGAGCTTCTCGTACAGCTTCTCATATGATTCGTAGGGTGGGACATCGATGCGGTTGAAGCTGGGGCGGTGGGTGGGACAACATGTCAGATCCAACTCACAATCGCATGAATATAGTCAGAAGATCAGCCACTTAGCACAATTTTAAACGTTGGTATAAAGGTTCTCAATATTCTCAAAACATTAAACACAATAGCACTAATACGTCTTTTCGCCTGCTGTGAAACATAAATGAGAGAGTATGCTTTTATTCCGCATATTAATAAAATTCCAAAACAGAATGGCATGGAGCGTTAAGCTTACCACGTATGAGCCTTGGGTAAGTTGTCTGTGTTGGCGTCTATCAGGTGGATGGTGAACAGCCTTGGTCCTGCTGAACCTGTAGAGCCTTACAAACATACATTCCAGTTAATACTGTCCCATATCCATTAACCTGAAGAAATTCACTGCATACTTCTCTGACAGACCGAGCAAGGCCATAAAGGAAAATGCACACCGGCAGTCTGAAGAGCATCGTATCCATGCGCCAAATTTGGCTACCGGATTGGGATATATAAGCCACAGGATATTGACTTATGAGTCAGGAGGATATATGCTGCCACACCCAAAAGTTACGTACATAATATTGCTTTAGTAAAACTCTTCAACATTATGGATATCTGCTGGGCAGTGACAGTGTTAGAGTGTCAAAGTACAGGAGGTGCAGGCTCGGTTAATGCGACAGCCACCTTGCAGTGCCTTGAAGCCCTGCAGGGGGACGCGGGTGGAGCCCGTGACGAACTGCAGCAGGCGCCCCCTGCGCTCCTCGTCAAAGGACTCCACTGCCTGCCAGAACCACTTGACCACGTTGCTGTCGGCCACACAGTGCTTCAGCCGCGTGTTGGCCTTCCAGTCGTTGAGGTCGATCTTGCCCAGGCCCCCGATGATCAGCTGCAAGGTGGACGGGGTGGCGTAAGCAGAGGGACACAAGCAAAGTCAAAGAGACATTCTCCACAAGTGGGACGTCACCTCCAGTTCTTTGTGGTCGAAGGGCTTCAGCAGATGTTGGGGGATCAGCTCGTTGAAGCCCTTCTGCAGTGCAAGGAACTGGACCTCAATTCCCCTCATGAAGCGCCAGTTCACATAGAGCCTGAAACGAGAAATCAAGCCCGCGGCGCTCAGGCCATGCAAAACACGTGAACTCTAGCGGTGTGGCTCGGCCACTCCTCTAGCTCACCTGACGTACTCCTTCTTATTCTCCTCAGTTACTGGGATGTTGCGCCCATTGGGTTTCAGTTCGTGCTGCTGGAACTTTCCAAAGGAGTTGTGCTCCACACAGAAGGTATGGTCCAGTACAGCTGTGATGTCATTCTCCCTGAAAACAGAGAGTCCTCGAATCAAACACGCAAAGCCCTTGCAGCTGTGGCTCCGATGGTGCCGTCTCTTCTAGACCACAATCTCTAAATCCGAGCCCTGCCTCATGCCAAGAGTCAGTACACGCCAATCTGCTCAGGCCAAGGACCATGTCTAAGCACAGCGCTTCTATGGTTATTAAGGCGAAAAGACATGCACATTAAAACCAGGGCAATACTGATACATAATCTTTATCTGGCAGGGCCAAAAACACAAGCTATATTTTCACAAACATACAGTACAAGGCAGCTATATCGTGATGCCTGTTTGCAACATCTTGTGCTCCATTTGCAATGTTGGGTTCCCACTTGGACCTTTACACACGGAAAGTCTCTACATTAGTTTCACATCTCAGAGTTGCAGTAGTGCAGAGTTACAGCCGCGCTGACTTACAGGATCCACACCAGGCTCTTGTGCAGCTCGGGGTCCACCGTCTCCAGGTCGCACAGCTGGATGGGCTTTCCCAGCAGCTGCTTGTAGAAGGGCAGTGTGAAGCCACCATTGATGTAGTGCCCGTGGAACACGGCCAGGCCCATGACACGGCCCACAAAGTGGAAGTATGACAAGTGGTCCTGTGGTGGTGGGGGGTGGGTTGGTTGATGGATTATCATCAGTGTCCTCCCCATAACTACATTCCATATCAGGGACATGGTGTACAGTTTCATACATTAGAAAACATTCATTCCATTTTCCCAGTAGAAGGTCATCAAGGAAGTCAAACATCATGTTTTACAGTTTCACTTATTTTTTTCTTCTAGAAATCAACTTCCAGAATTACCTGGAAAAAGGCAGGCAGATCAGAGGGCGAGCCTGCCCTGCTTAATTAGTTTATGGTGTAATGACCACTTTCATATGGCCTTTGCTCTTTACAACAGTTTATGAGAACATTCCCCTTGTTCTTATTTGGGGAACACAATCTCGTGCAGGTCCACACTCCATCATCCAGGTCGGTAAGGACCAGTACATCAGGATTGTGTCAGGATTTTCCTCACTGGCTTTGAAGCACACAGACTCGAGCATATTTTTTATCCCATTACTACTTTTAACAAATTAATTGGAGGCAGATTTCAGGGCACCCATATATGAGAATCCTTTCACGTTACAACATTGCTTTAACCGATCGTGGTCTATGGTCACATTCCTGTGGGCGACGGGCTCCCATGCCTCAGACCCCTATACCAACGGTAAGATTTGTTCCACGTATTAAGCATAGCTAATAGCTAAGCGGCATTCGAATGTTTGGTAAACTATGTGCTCCTGTGATGTGTGGTCGAGCTCCAGCCAGCACTCCTCATAAAGGGAGGGGGAGGGTATCTGTAAGAAACTGTATTTACAGAGGAAAGGGGATACTCACAGGATTTATGGAGGAGTCTGGATTTATCTGCAGGGTGTAGATGTTATCAGTGGAATACTGGAAGAGGCCATAATATGGATTCAGCATTTCGTGGCAAAGCAGATATAACCATTCCCTAGGGAAAAGGAAAAGTCAAAGACAGCAAAGGTTAGCCAAAAGCTGAATGTTACGGCGGGACCCTTACTGTCAGGGTGGGGAGGGGGCAGGGGCCTCACTTACCTGGCCACCCCACCATAGTCCAGGCCTTCTTCGCCACGAAACTTCACCATCAGTCGCTTCTTTAAGTCCTTTGGCCTCATTTTCATGATCTGCCTGTAAGACTCCTGCAGGACATCCCACAGACATGCTCTCTGAGCAACCATCAGATCTGACACATCCGTGTGCAAACTAATTTTAAATAATAATAATAAACTTGTGCTACAAAGTCAAGGGACAGAAACAAGGCACTTTCCTCCTAACATCGTTGCTGAAAGTCCTGAGGGCTCCTTGACGACAGAAAACCTTATACACATGCTTATTTCCAATTCTAATAAGCAAAGATAAGTGCAGCACGGGTTCACCTGCCAATCACTTGGTGCCAAAGTGCATTCCAAGTCCACCTGCTCATGATTATTTATGAGAAAAGCCAGACACCGGAAGTCTAGCAGACATGAGAACAATGGCAGTCTCATAAGCCCTTACGCTGCAGACAATGGGCTAACCTGACAAACCTTGTGCATCTTCAATTTGAGTGTCGCACTGTGACTGGATTCTTAAATCGACTCATAAATAAGGCTGCTGTAAGGGACTGGCATGTGCATGGAACTCAAATATAAATATTAAACAAGTAAGCGTTGCATCAGTGAGCCTTATAGCTCAACGCTGACCCCTACAGCTAACCACGAAAAGGTAAACTAGTCGAAGGACAAACACATGCCATTTGTGGAATCATCACAGCGGCAGAGTCTCTGGGAGCAGCGTACCTCAAAGATCTCCTCGCGGGACACCTCGATGCGGCAGTGGCCGGCCTGGGGCTGCAGCAAGGACAGCTCGTGCCGCAGGACCTTGAGCTTCTGGACCAGGTCTCGCTCACAGCGCGCCTGCAGCTCGCCCTCGCCGCTGTCATCCGCAGGCGGCTCCATCTGTGCAGGAAGGGCCTGGCTGGACTCCTTTGCCTGGCACTGCTGGCTGGCTCACAGACACAGACACACGTGGACACACAGAGCCAGCCGATAAAGCCAGGGGCACAAGCAGCCAAGGCAGAAGAGACAGACAGGCAGAGTTTAGTCTGGATTTACCTAGCATGCACTTCATTCTGTCATCACAGTAAAAAGCCTGAATCAAACATTATACCGTTATCTGGATGTTGATAAATGAGAGTAATCAGGGTCATTGCCACATCAGATAAGGGTGAAAGGTGGTCACCAGATCAAGAGTTCAGCGAACAGTAGTCTGCCCCCTGCAGCATTACCTCATAATGTGATGTAATCTGGGGTCCGTGAATTGGGTGGTCCTGTTATTATGGTCCACAAAATAGATCCTTCCTGATACTGTACTCCTGACCTCCCAGCCAGGGGGCAGTGGTCCTAGATCTTCACAGCTGACGCTGTTGAGGTCCCTGAGTGTGGAACAATATTGAGACACTAGAGGGCACTCAGAGCCTTCTCTTTGTTCAGTCACCCCTTTAAAAATATATAATCTTACAGCGGTTATCGATTAAATTTCATATAATAAATCATAAAACATACATCTATTAAATTCCATCATGTAGAAAACTAGAATCCAGCCCCCCCTCCAAAGAAAAAGTGGTTATTTAAAGCAGAATGAATGTTACCGGGGTATCCGTGGGTCATGCCAGGTGCTGACGCCAGTCTGTGTGTGCAGGAAGTATACCTGCCCCTGGACAGTGGTTCTTTGCTCTGGGGGGTGGAAACACACAGGTGGGAGGCTGTCAGAGGCAAAGGACCCAGGCTGCCCCAAGTGGTGCCTGAAAAGCATGCTGGCCAGCACAGAGTCCCTGTGACTCACCGTAGCCCTCAGGCAGCTCAGGGGACTGGTGCCCGTGCGGTCGGTTCTGAGGTGTGCTATGTACATGTCCTCCGCGGCCATCCTGGCTTCTGATTCGCTGTGGCTGGAGCCTTGGCTCGTGATTGGGTGACTCGAGAAGACGGCAACTGCCCCCACCAGCAGCCCCTGGACCGTCTGTGTAGGGCAGAGGCTCCTCCAAGAAGCAGCTGAGTGGCCGCCCCGGGCCCGAATCCTCTAGCACAGGTCTGGAAGATGAAGCGGACAGGGGCTCAGGAAAACTACGCAAGCAGCTCAGCCACAGCCCAACCCTGAGCCCGTACAAGAATTCTACAGTATCTCCCTGACCAGGAACGTCCAGAAAAGACAAAAAGAAAACGCTTAGTTCTGAACTAAAAAGGAGCCAGGAAAGCCAGTCAACAACCAGTCCAACGAGTGGAAAGCAGATTTCCATTTTTTTACACAAGTATGCCATAATCCACAGTAAAGCATTTTACAACCTCTGGAAGAGCTTTAGTGCGTCTGCAGCGAGAGAGGTCACTAATTAATCACATAAAAATGCCTCGGCTACAACCCAGGCCCACATGACACTCACCCTTCCGTTTCCAAGAGTCCTCTACAGTCCACCACAGGTCCTCCACTTCCTATGCGATCTCGGGTCTGCAGGCTGACTGTGATCCATGGGAGGGAGAGCAAAATCAGAAAGCAGCGCCACAGAGCACTACATAGAAACGGAGCAAAACTGCGGCAGCGTGTTTCCACCAGCAGGGGTCAGTGCTTACCAACTATTTGGCCTCGTATTGTGTCACTGTCACTCGGGTTTAGCTTGCATAGATCCAGCCTCTGGTCTAAAGGAGGGAGAAAATGAACATTCAGACTTTTAGATATGAAAAGAATTTTATTGGTTATACATTGTATGTTTATCATTTGAAATTTTATACCATCTTGCATATGGCAAATTGTAACTATGGAGCACAAGGGCCAGGCTAAAGCACTGGGTCCAGGGGGCTGCTGGGGGTACATACATCCCGTGTCCTTCAGCCTGCTGATGGCATTAGAGAGCAGTCGCACACAGCCCAGAAAACCTGCTCCCTGCTTCTTGTGGATCTTCTTGTGGTTCCACACACTGATGGTGATGGAGTCAGTTTTCCCAATATATCTGAAAGATGGAGGTGCATGTGTTAGGGTGTGGCTAGACAGCTGGGTCAGCACCAGAAATTAGGCGGTTATCACAAGACTATGTGCTAAACCACATGGGATGTTTATTAGTCAAGTATTCTTCCTTCCAATCACTTGGGTCCTTCGGCCAGACGTTGCAGGCCGTGCCGAGGTCAAGACTTAAGCTCAAAGGTGACTGTGCCTTTGCGATAGACTACCTGCTTATATTGGGTCTGCACTATCTCACTTTAAAACCCAGGTTGAAAGCCCATCTCTTCTCCTTTGATTTTTAAACTAGCACGGGAATGAATGTTGTTCATTTTATTCTATTTATGCATTTGTCTATTTATGGAAATTGTACAGCACTTTGGTCAAATGCTGTACTTTTAAATGTGCTCTATAAATAAATGAATCCTGAGAGCTGTCTGATGACATGACTGTCACCTGACAAGTCATCTGGTACCGAAGGAGAAAAGACTCAAACATTCAGGCCCTTCATCTAACAGGATGCCCCGTATGAATCACTCACAGGTCATAATGCTGGTTCCACTTGGGGTCCAATGTGCTCTTGACGGTGTCGGTCGAGTGGCACTGCCCAGACCCGTCCACCACCACCTTCGCGAATGGGTCCGGCAGCCCTACGGCAGCGAGGGGGTGAAACACACACAGGGGACTCAATGGCAGTGACACTAACTGGCCTCACAATGAGTCCAACCTCATTCTTCTCAGCATTTGGGGAGACGGGAAGCCCTCGGGCTCCATGGCTGAGACCGTGGAGAAGAACCGCGGCTGCCACAGGCTCGCCTTAAAAAATGCAGAGAGTTAGTGACTTCGCCAGACACTCTAAGTGTACGTGGCTCCTAGGGCCTTGGGGTACAGGACACTGACCGCACCTCAGCTCCCACATACGCCTTCAGAGTCCATCACACAGTGTTTCGGCTCTCGCTCAACTCCCAAATTAACTGTCCTTAAAACATCCACTGAGAGCCGAAGGCCGCAGCCAAGGAGCTCAGCTGGCTACCCCTGACTCACTCCGTTCACCCCAGGGTGCTTCATCCAAAGTGACCAGCGCAGCAAGCTGCTGGGTTTCACCGATATCACAAACAACCTTTCCCAGATGCTCAGGAAACAAAATGAAATTCGCTCAAAATAACATCATACAGGAAAGGTGGCTTATGCACTGGTCAGGCATCTTGGAGAGGAGGGGATCAGGAAGATCAACTGTCTGAAATTATATCCCCGTTTTTCCCCAATACCCTACAGAATGCACACACAGACAGAGTCACTTCTGGGGTGCAAACCCTCCCTGTCGTCACGTCAAATTGTCTACAGCTCTCTATTAAACGCCGATCTGGTTACATGCCAGTGCTGGAATGGTGGAGGTGATGAAGAGTGTTAATCTGCCCTGGGCCCTGACAGTCGGTCAGCCGGTAAGACCAATACGGGCGGCAGCCTGCCCCCGTCAGCCTCCACAGGGAGTCAGCGCCTTCAGGTACTTCCTCACTTCAGTGGCTGGAACATTCTTCAGTCCAGAGAGTTCATTCAGTAAGAGAAGGCAGGCAGCTGTCTCGCATGTCAACGTTTCTCTTCCATAAGAAATCTGGACGAAGTTGTTTTCTTGTCAGTACTACAAGGTGGGCCCCTCCTAGGATTTGAACCTTTAAGGTACAAACTCACTTACTTTCTGCTCACGAGTGACACTCACCCTCAGTACATTCTCTGCCAAGAAGCTCTGTACTATTGTATATTGTGAAAAAGGCATTAAAATTCAAGATGTGTACTTACGGAAGAAGTCTTTCTTGGCCAGGTTCTTGGCACATAATACTGAAAGGAGAAGGAAGCAGGGGGTTACTAGTGCAGTTTTATCAGCCATAATCCCAAGCATGAAAAATGGTCAGATTGACACGAACAAACATGTAAGACAAGCAGATATCAGACACCACAATCCATATAGAGGGAGCACCTCCTCATTCACAAGTAGCAGGCAGAAATTGACATAGGATGTCTGCAACGAAGACTGGGGCTGCTATGGTCAAATACGATCTAGTCAAGCCCTGGAAATTCAAGGGAAGCGATTCCAGCTTCCAGTGGCCTCAGATTCAGCCGATGGCCGACACACACAGGCAATCAAGGGCAATGTTAATTTTGACAGCAAATTTTGATTTAGTTGTAGTCTTAGTCTTTTCACGAGAACGCAGTTTAGTTTCAGGCATATTTTAGTCATCTGATTTTTAGTCAATTACAGGGTATTTAGTTGCCTAAATCTACAGTACATGCAGTCAATGAAACTGACAGGTTTAGTCAGTCTAATATATCATTTTTGGTGAAATTTTCACTTAATTTTCTGTGCATACATACACACACACACATATATGATATGGCATTAGGATTTGACACATGATCTTTAATGAAACAATTTTCAGTTGTAAAGGTTGTAATATGAAACATTGCATGAATTCGATGAACTTAAACCATTAAGTAAAATATGGATGAAACCAAAATTGTCTCAAAATTCTTGCATGAGATGCATCTTTTTATATTATAAGGAAAAAAAACAGTGCTTAGAACTGGAATAATGAAGTCAGTGTCCTCTCTCAAAAACAAACAAGTATCAGACTAGTGCAAACCAACTGAGGTGTGCTTATCTGTACACCTAATTCAGGTCATAGCAGTGAACTTTTCAAACACATTAAATAAAAATTCAATTTGATCCTATTCATTCCATTGTGCCTATATATATATGTGTGTGTGTGTGTGTGTGTGTGTGTGTGTGTGTGTGTGTGTGTGTGTGTGTGTGTGTGTGTATAAAAAAAATGTATATTTTAATATGTCAGTACGTTTTTCCTACTTAAAGCAGACTGTGGCACAGACTAAGCTTGGCCAGTATCTTTTTCATACCGTCCAGAGATTACATAGTGGTATACGGTATTTTGACGGTACTATTAAAAGCAACGTTATTCAGGAATTTTTTAATCTTGCCAGTTAAATTCCCTGAACTGGGAGGGTGTTCCCACAAAAAGATTCACCGAGCAGGCAGGGGGTCCCCATAATAAAATTCACCCAAGCCATTGCGCACACAAATAATTTACATATAGGACAGACACATATGATTGAATCTAGTTAGATCAAAATTATCCAATCATGCCTAACATCAAATCAACACCAACGAAAGAAATTATTTCTGATAACTAAAGATAGCATTTCTGATCCGCTTCAAATACGCATCTTCCTGACATTTGTATCGTTTTTATTCATCGACATTTCGTCATAGTTTTTGGCATCATACATTAATTCCTCTTTTATCAATCTCATTTTTGTCAATAAAAAATCTTGACTGACAATCATAGCTTTCATCAACAAAATTAACACTGATCAAGGGTGCCAGCTGACCCTGCGTGCATGATGGGCTAACTTCAGCTAACCTACACAATATCGCATATCATACTAAACGTGATATAAAAAAAATGGACAAGGAGGTGTTCACACATGAGAGATACAGATCCGTACATTACTAATGCACACAGTAAGTGATACTTAAAAAAATTAAAAAGTCTGCAAATCAAGAGTAGGAAACACCAGCCAGAGGCTTCAGCACAGACACCGTGAGCCTGTCAATCTAAGAATAAGAGACACCAGCCAGAGGCTTCGGCAAAGACACTGTCAGCCTGTGAATTCAGTAGTAGGAAACACCAGCCGGAGGCTTCAGCACAGACACCGTGAATCGACATTGAGCTTTATTTGCACTACACAACCCCCTTCCTCCAAGCGAGGGTCCTGAATACAGTATACCCACTTACACTGATATAAAGAACCGCAACAGGGCAGCAAGACATACAGTTTTTTTTTTTAAATCACAATCTAAGGCACTAGGGAGAAAACATCTGCAAAAGTGAATCAGCGTGATGACAGCTTGCACGCCTTGTGTTCAGAGAAGTCCCCAGCGGCATCCATGCCTCAGTTACATACATACATGCACGCACGCACGCACGCACGCACGCCCACGTCGGGGCACTGCTGCCCCGCACGCACACCCATGTGGGAGCACTACTCCACCTGGCACCAAAAGCCCACCCCCACCCCCTGGGTTGGATTAAACCTGACGTCAGCACGCTGCAAAAAAGTACAGCGGGAGGCCCAACATAAAAATGACCTGGAGCTGCACAGCGGAAACCTCAGACTTCTTGAAAGGAAAGGACTCCTGCTGTAATGTCAGCACTGATGCAGGCTCAGATCCCTGCCCTTTACTGACAAAGAATACAGAGTACAGAGCATCCCTAGCACCCTGTCTGGGATAAACAGCTGGATGGATGGACAGACGGAGGGACCAAAGAGCATTATTTAGTGTCAAGGGGGAAAACCATGAATTAAGTAGTTATGAAAGCGTGTACAAATTTCAAAAAGGTCCTGGCTGCAGACACCCTCTGATTAAAAATTATTCCCTTCCCGTGGGACAGAAATTAACGAGCGAGGAAAACGACAACCAGCAGTCTGTTAGGGTGAATTTAGACACAAAGGTAGGTGCCCTCCAGAAGCCACTGCTATAAATAAAAACACTGCCTGTTAGAGTAGCTCTCCTCATCCCTGAAACTGCTGACCCTGGCATCACACTGATTTCGTCCATCACACCCGGCCGGTGTTGGGAAAGGCGCCAAAGTATGCCGACGGTAGCAAGCTATGTGCAAAAGCAAAACTCATCTTAGGGGTAACGAAGCAAGTTCAAACAGGGACACTCACATAGGAAATTCATGCAGATTCATGTCAATGCGCCAAGAGGGAGACCAGGACCTCCTGCTACAACCGATGGCCTTGAGGGGGTCAAAGGGATGCTATCTGGCAGGATCTGCATCTCTGACACCACATTCCCCAGGGAGGCAGGGCTGGTCACTCAGCACAGCACAGAAACTGCAGTCTGTGTGTCAGAAACCCATTAACACTTTGATGTAAATTCAGGAATCTGTTTGGTACCAAGTGACTTCACTGTGTGACTCACTCTGTCCTTACATAGCCCGTGTTGACTGCACTATTTTCATTTAAATTGGCTTGAAGGGATTTTATGACTTGACTGTCAGCCACTATTATGAAAGTGCAGATTCACCTGAACATCTGTGCAGTACAGGAGTATAATGGTACCCAAAATTCACAGTTTGGTGCAAGCACTAGTTTTAGGTTCACAGTTTTGAGCAATTTCAGTTCAGCAGGGCAAACAGATTTTTTTTATGAACTAAATCTCGTCTAAATCCCATGTTCTCTTCCACCGAAAATGGTAAAATCTGTAGCGATAAACACCACTGTAGTACAGAAGTACATATTGGACTTTATTATTTGTTAGTCACAGAAGACAATCCACAAATATATACCATGATCCACAAATATTTCACTATTAAACAAATATAGACTATTCAAAATAAGTACAGAAATGACTTGTTAATGCTAATTGACAGTATTGTATAGATTAATGATACTACAGGTCTTAACTGTTTTCTGATTTTGCATCATATTTATAGAGTTATAAAACTGTTTAATTTATTCCTTCTCATTGTTATCTCCTGTTGACTGGACGTGGATAAGAGTTAACTTTAGACTTATTTTCTTCCAGGCACCACCTGCTGATGTAGCAAACAACTTCACCTCACATTTGTAGATTTTTCAGCCGGTGAACAAAATTCACAAATAAACAGGAACGAAGTCAGAAATGTAACGCAATACACATATAGACAGGGCGTGATCCACAAATGTGAAAAACCTGTTTCACTCATACATATCACACCAAATTTTTGTGGATATGATTTTACACAATGCAAATAAAAATACATAGTTGTGGATACTGAAATATTTGTGGATTTTTTTCTACAGATCAGCTGTGGTAAGAAATGGACAAATCCGCAAAAAATAGAAACTAGAAATAGAAAAGAAACTTTAAAAAAAAAAAAATGTAACATGATCCACAAATAGACAGGACGTGATCCACAAATGTGCAAAATACGTTTTACATGTACAAATCGTTTCATATTTTTGTGGATATGATTTTACACAACATAAATTTCAAAAATACACATTTGTGGATAGTGAAATATTTGTGGATCATAGTACATATTTGTGGATCGTCTTTTGTGGGTTACAAATAATAAAGTCCAATATATACTTCCATACTACAGGCTTTTTTAAGCCCGGTCTGAATTTCCTGGCAAAAGCGCCGTAAATGTCACAGGGACACTAACTTGCAGAGGCTGTTTCTGCCTTGCTCCAGTCGTACACACACTCGGGTGATGTTTTCTCAAATGAGTTAGCATGATGGATGTTTCTCCAGCAACACACGTATTCTGTATAATAGAGACAACACACGGCCTTGGTGTTTTCAACTATTGTCTCTCCGATGCTGATGTTATTTATTGGGAAACCAAAATGTTCCTAAACTACCGATTATGACTGACTATAACAAGCATTAACTGTAACCAACTCAGAGGCATAATTAGCATGGTTTCCATGTTGAACATCTAGTAGTGAGTTCAGGTTTCGCCAGTGGCAGTAAAATGTATTCATTCTACCAAACGGTACACAATGAAAATGTGTAGTTACAGCCCAGCTGCAGTCTAAATGGAATAAATTCTCACCCAACTTTCAAACACACTTTCGCATCAATATGTGCTTTCAGTCTTTTCTTCAAGTCTAACACCGTATTACGCTGTTTAAAAACGGTGGAATCACCCTTGTAAGTATCGAAACACCTTCAGGAGGACAGCTTAAATTGAGCATCCCACACAGTGCAACCACCTTACTCACAGCAAAGAGACACTGCTACAGTTGGACCTGCAGTTCTCAGATTTAACAGTCCAGCTCCAGTCATCTACCTCTACCCTCTATCCTCACTGGTGCAGTCTAATCAATAGGCAGAGCCTGTGCTTTTAAACCCTGTATTTGTAAACACACCCACCCTCCTCCAGAGCCCGTACAGTCATTGATACCATGGGGGGTATATCGCAGGCACATAGAATCAAACACGACAGGTTCGCTGAAGATGCAAGATGCAATCCAAGTTATCTTTAACAAACTGCAGCGAGATTGGAGGGGGGCAGAAATGGAGACGGCTGAATAAAAACTCCAAGTATTATCAAGAATGAATGCAGACCATAAAGGCAGCCTCCGTCACTTTGTGTTAGTGGGGGTTTTCATTATAATACAAAAACCGTCAAGCGGCAGCAGTGAGACACGCGACTAGGCCTCCTCTGGCTCAGCCCTTCCTAATTGGCCCTTAGCCCAATAAATGGCGGTGCAGCTGAAGAGCACTTGAATTATTTAAGATGAGTTTAGATGGCGGTGGTGGGGCGAGGATGAGGGTACTTGTTTGTTTTTGCCGAATCCCCACCTCGTGAACAGGGCCCCTGTACAGCCAGAGTGTCACAGACAGCAGGAACAGAAAACGATGACAATTCCCTAAATGCATGGACTCTTTGTAAGGATGTAGCTGGTGTTCTGCACAGCTGTGCCCCGGCAGGTCATCCAGCCCCCATATGCTCCTGGACGGGCTCTACTGCGACATGATTTCCAGCAATACGCCCGCACACAGAGGTAAGGTACAAGGAGAGGGGAAACTTCCTCACCGATGATTCACCCACCTAACCGATCCCAGAATGCGCCGCCGCACTTAGGAACCGCATGCCGGGAGGTGACATTCCACGTGGCTATAAGGCGTTAGTCAGGAGGAAGCGCACACCACATCCTGCAGGAGATGCAGGACTCACTCACCAAATGGACATGATAAGATCACAGATTTCTCAGGAACACCACATGAGTCACCGGCTTGTCTTCCGCACAACGGCATTGTTCCACCCAGCCTCGCAGGCCTGCAGCCCTGCCTGACGGCTTGTAAAGACAAGGGAATTCATGCGGCATGCAACTGTGGTTCTCTGGAGATTCCAGAAAGGTTACAAGCATGTAAGAGGACAGACCAGGAGAGACACCAGACAGCCGAGCCACCCAACCTTAGTGCTCACTCCAGGCCAAGAATGCCCAGAACACACAGTGTGGGGGGGTGGAGAGCTGGATGGAATTTCCAAAAGCCCATTTCACTGTCCTCTACAAAGAGCAATCATGCTGTTTTCAGGCATACGCTTGGATATACACCATTCTTGTGAAGTGGGTGCTCACACATTGTGTTCTGTTTACCTAGTGCAGCAATTATTAATCCACTACTGATTCAGCTAAAGAATATAATTAACACCATTTTTAAACTGAAGGTGACCTTTTGACATCAAGCTGGTAAATTTTTTTTTGACAAGACATTATGCGGCAGATAACTCAACCTGCAGTATAATCACATCCAGTGCTAATTTGATAGATGAACCCCAAAACGTGTCAAGCAGTCAGGCAGGTCTGAAAATGATAGAACAGTTTGGTAGATCTGGAAATGTACTCTGCCTGGGGTTTCATAATATTTTACCATATGACTGAGTGAGGAACATCCACAGCAAACAGGAATTAAGGAGGAGGTTATGCAGTTCATACCAGAGAACAGTCATACTGGACCCATTTTTGTCTTATGTAAAATTATTTCATTTTAGATAATTCAGTTTGACACTCAAAGGGAGAATCGACCATGAATTACATTCCTCAGACGGGGGCCCTCATGCTTTCCCGTGCTGCAGCACTCAGCCAGCTGGGGTTAGTGAGAAACTTTGCAGTACCACTGGCATCCCAGAGGCCGGACAGCTGGTCCCCAGTCCAGCCCAGCCCAGCCCAGCCAAGCTCGTATAAACTACATCAATGTCTGCAGGATCAGCCGAGGAAACATGCAAACAAAATCAAAATTACAACAAAAAAAACCCTACAGTACATCTAGCTGCTAATCAAGGGCAACAGCAGGTCTATTTGTGTCTGTGGGAATGTGTAAGAAACCTGAGACTATTCCCACTGAAGTAACTAGACTAATATCCATCTCCACAATGGCGCACAGTATCTAACAGTACTTCATACAATACTACAGTATATGCTTGATGGATGAACCCGCTGTGACACCTTTGGACCAATGACACTACTTTTCCCTGAAAGACCAGACTACTTCCTTACAGATGCGTCAAGCTGCACACCATTTCAAATGAAACACTGAAGTGGCCACTCCATGCTCATCCCATGTGCTCTTGGTCTTTGCAAGGTAGGCTGGCGCACTCTGCGGGGGGGGTAAAATGATGTAGCTGTGGGTCATATTATGTTTTCCAGCTCATTTCACCAGCCCTAACTCTCCCACCTCTCCGTTTAAGGCCATGTCTCTCACACACACAACATAGGCTGACATGGGTTCCATTAAGGAGATGGGCACCTCCTGTGGGGTGAGTGCCTCCATTACTGTAGGGGTTTTCTGAACGCTGGGCCAGATGCTAAAGCAGCCTGTAAGACGTACAGCAGCAAGTAGACCTAGCCCGTTAAATTGTCCAGGGAAAGGTACTTGAAGTTATCCAGATGTCTCTTTTTGGGGGGTGCAGGTGGCTGAGACCACCCAGCTAATCAAGGTTAATCGCACTCTGTGCGTTACAGCATTTGAGTGGAGAGACCACCTGCTGTCTGAGAGGCGGATATCGGGAATTCGCCCATCTCTTTCCTCCATTTCCCCCTCCTAATCCCACTGCCGGCCCGTGACGGATTTCAGCCTTCATCTGCAGAGCCACGCTCACTTCCCACATGCGTGTGAGCAGGATTGTTCCTAATTCGACAAGACTATCTGCAGCATAAACTATTTGTATATGTAAAGAACAGCTAATTGTAAATCTTTAGATAAGAATAAGCTCAGATTGATTTTGACTGAATGTTGTAACTTTCAGATTTGTACACAGCTGGGATTTTCCTGAAAACTGCACAGCCTTGTATGGTGAACAAGAGGAAAATGTTTGAATATGTACACAAAGGTTGTATTTAAACTAGCAGGGGAAAAAGACAGGACACATACAAGCTTTGGCCTTAGCATGTCATTAAAGTCATGCTGAGCGATGAAACTATTTGCCAACCGTGGTAACATAATATTCCAAACACCACTAGAAAGCTGCATTTAAAGATGATAAAGACAATGATGCCCATTTATTAAAATTAAAAATAGAACTCTGGCGCGTACACACACACAGACAGACACAGACAGACACAGACAGACACAGACAGACACAGACAGACACAGACAGACAGACACACAGACAGACACACAGACAGACACACAGACACACACAAACTGTGAAAGCTGACAGCAGCCTCATGGGGCTCAAAGGAGACTTTGTACTTGAGTTCTTCTATAGTTTCCAGTCCCAGTTCTGGGGCTTAAAACAAGGCTTGAATTCCCCACTTCACCTTGCCGGCTTCCGAAGCCCTTGAGCTCATGGGAGGCCGGCCAGCCATACATTTCCAATGCCCAAGTTTCCAGAAACATTTAGCAAAACATCTCAAGTTAGCAATTATTTCATCTTGGAAGATGCAGTCCTTTTGAACTGAAAGCAAAGCAGTGTCATGCAGACCAAAGATGGTCTAGTGGTAATAAATGATACATGTTTTTCATTCCAAGCGGAAGAGAAAGCAAAGCAAAATGAGGTATTTAAAGAACAGCAATGAAGTTCAACGAATGGCAATGTCCCATTGACTCATTACGGGGTCCTGTACAGCTGTTACACAACAGCCAATGTGCAGAAAGCCCTCAGGTCTGTTACACACAGAGCTGCTCGATTTCACAAGCATCCCTGCAGACGAGGGCTGTGCTCTGCTGCTGTAAAGCAAACTCATCTTAGCCAAGCTGGTCCTCGCGTCTGCAGTTAACCTCATAAAGCTGTTGGAAAGGTGAGACCTTTATCAAGGCTTGTGTGAATGAAGGTTAAGGGCAACACCCGTGACACCCGAGTTAGCAGTTTCACTTAAGCGGTAAGGCAGCCATAAAGAGCACTCACTCATAAATTCATGGGGCCCATTACCAGGGCCTGCAAACGATACAAGCGAGGCCAGGAAGCACAGCAGGAGGATTGCACAATCACACAGGAGCCTGTGGCCTGAATGAGAACACCAAAGGCCTGCCCTTCCATAGCTCCCCTGGACAGACCACTCACAAACGGATCGCACGTCTTCGATACAGGAGGGGAATGAGGTGGCAAGTTCTTTTTGCTATGGGCGTAACATTGCAAAAATGAACACTTCCAAGAAGGAGGGAGGGGAGTATTCTTCATATACAGATAATCATTGTCCAATGAAAAACATGTAGATTCAGGAGTGTGAAAAAATACATTTTCTCCAAAACTACTTTACAAAATAAACCTAAAACTATCCAGTGGGACACTTAGGGCCACAAACGCAAATCACAATGACACATCCATCGCTGAGCGGTTTAATGTTTTAAATGGACTTGTATGGATTGTAGTCAGCAAACACCAATTAACATGGCTTTTTTTTTTTAATCATGTGTTCCAAAGACGCATGGTCAGTTCGAGCCTCATCTCCCTGTTCACTATTTTCCAAAAACTGGGTAAGTTAGACGGCTAGTGCAAATGCTAGAGGTGAAATCTGTTGAACTCGTATAAATAAATAATTATTATCTGTTCCTTAAATTTACAGTTTATTCATTCTGAAGATCTACTGTTCATGAATGAGCTCTGCATGCACTCTCCAAGCCAATCACTGTCACTCTCATCTAGGGATGCACCCGTCCCACTTTTTCTATCCCGATACTGATACTTGGGCTTTGGGTATCGGCCGATACCGAGTACCGATCCGATACCAGTGTTTAATAAGCACTGTTTGGTTTTCTATATTAGTGAACAAAGCGTACACCCAGGTGTACTTATATTGGTTATTGAAACTGAATTGTTATTTATATCCAACATTAAATGTTTAGTTGTTTAATGTTAGATATAAATAACGCTTCAGTTTTATTTTCTCTCGCTTTTTCAAAATTTGCGCTAAAGTTCATACATTTTCATACATGTAAGCGGTTGATTACTTTAAGCGATTTACCTTAGTTGAAACCTGAATTTTCAGCTCAATCATTTATATCAGGCTTCTCAATTCTCAGCTTGAACGGTCTTTACAGAGGAACAAAACCTTGACTGTAAATGCTGATTTATACTTCTGCGTCAAATCTCCATCATAAGTAAGGCAAGGCAAGGCAAGTTTATTTAGATAGCACAATTCAGGCACAAGGGAATTCAAAGTGCTTTACAAAGACGGAATGAACAAATTTAGTAGTTGGGCGTAGCCGTGCACTGTCCGCCGTAGCCTGACGCACACCTCCCCAGAAATGTAACGGCAAGTCGCGGCGACACAGGCCGTGAGAACTGTGACTGGTCCGCTTGGCCATGATCGTTTTTTTCTTTTTATACGAGCGAAAAAAGCGTATACCCGTGTGTACTTATATTGGTGATTGAATCTGAAGCGTTATTTATATCTAACATTAAACATGTTTAGTTATTTAATGTTAGATATAAATAACGCATTGGTTTCATTTTCTCTCGCTTCTCCAATATTTGCACTCAAGCTTGTTGTTGCGGTCGTTCTCTGCCAGCATTAGCAAACTGCGTGTACTTTGCGCTGTGGTGCGTCTTTAGATGTTTGATCTAATTGCCTGTTAAATGACGTACTGTCCCTTCCTCCTCTTGACACTTTAGCAGAACAGACCATACAGTCTGACAAAATGCCACGGCTTTGAATTTTAACCTAATGTAGTAATTAAGTGGTATCGGTTCATGGTATCAGACATTTTTTACGAGTACAAGTATTTGATCGCAGTATCGGCTCGATACCCGATGCTAGCATCAGTGCACCCCTACTCTCATCCTTGCTCACTCAAAGTGAGAAATTTAACAAAAATGACCAAGATCAACAAGCAAACAAAACTGATCACCAGAAGACATTTATCTTTCACTGTATGAAAATATTTTGTATTCCACAGAGACGAGCAAAGGTAAGTGATCTGTTGCACTGCTTTGCCTCTTCGTCTGTTGGCACAGCTCATGGTAAGAAGTGCAAGTATAATGGAATCAGATTGTGCTGCTGCTGCTGTTAATTTTACATGTATGTTTATATAGTCATGGTTGTCAAAAACGTTCTTGAAATTCATGTTCTGTGTTCATGTTTGTTTTTTTGGTTTGATGAACAGAATGTGATTACAGATTTCCCTTTCCAAGTAAAGACAGAGCTTATCTACCAATAGAATCTGTTTGGCTACAGTTTATTTTGGGTTAATTTCAATTCCTTTTTTCCTTTTATAAATACTGTAAAAAAACAAACAAAAAAAAAAATATATATATATACACTCACCTAAAGGATTATTAGGAACACCTGTTCAATTTCTCATTAATGCAATTATCTAATC
>JAAGVU020000044.1:7114583-7128067 GCA_011763525.2 Mormyrus iriodes | reverse complement strand
GTGTGTGTGTGTGTGTGTATATATATATATATATCAAAGATTTCAAATATCGCAAAGTAAATTTTTCCAAATTTGTTCAGCCTTAGTTTGAAAACTGCTTTCATTGCTTTAAGTTATACCTATGCAACAATGAGTGATGTCTTTTGAATGGAAATTAATGGAGGAGCCGATAAGCCAGAAAAAGTTAAGATTGTGATGTTAAAAATAAAGAAACTGACATTTGCTGTATCTGTCCAAGGTGCAGGCTATTAAACATGCTATTTAACATTACTGTATGCTACTGTACTTCAGCTCTCTCCAGACTAATTACAATTTCAATTAAATTTTTTCAAGCTACTTTTTAATGTTTTATATTATCCTTTTGCAGCAATGAGTAAGGTCTTCTGTATAGAAAAATATTTTGGTCCACAATCCATGCACGTTTCTTCACGTGTGGGGTGTGGACGGGGATTAAATCGAATGTTATTTGAATTATGACTGCGAAATTCGATTACTGAAATGCAATCAGTTTTTTTGTTTAACTCAAAATCATGATTTTCTTTCAATTCCTGAGCAATATACTCTATTATTATTATGCTGGCCAATATTTAAACTATCAGTATTAAAAAGTTAGCAGCACCAGAGCTAAAGATACAACTAGGGACTACTGAAATAATGGAGATGAATGCACTGGACAATCAGCCAGCTTCCGTAGTGGAGGGACTTTGTCGGCTCATTCACCACTTAGTTCCTCTATGCTAGTTTAAAAGCGCCGCTCTTCTAAGTCTTACCTGACCCGCACCGCGGAGAGACACTAATTATAGCGTGGTTCCAGCTTGCTTAGATTTTCCACGGCAGAAAAGTCGGCTCGGTAAAGGCGTTGCTGGATTTGGAAAGCGTTAGTGACATAAAACCGAAGAAACACTTATTTGCTGTTCAGATGGTATAGATCATGATTTACTATATGCTACCTTCCACAAGTCCGTAACACTCGCTATATTATGTTTGCATCATAAGCTTGCAGAATTAGCATTAGTTAGCCATAGATATGTGCCACTTAGTGGCCTAGCCCGTCGTCATCATCACTTTGACTTTAAATCATTTTGCTTAAATTTACTTTCTACAATGTCAAAATAATCACTGCTGCTAAAAATCTTAACCCTGCTACTTACATAATACGATAAATGTAAACCAAATAATGGTAATTTGTGATCATAATGTGTGTTTCTAGTACGGTTGAATGATATTTTAAGTTTTTGCTATATTTAAGAAGTTGATAACTTACTATATAGCCAAATAGAACTTATCAACACAGTCTGTCAAATAAATTGGTTGATACAAAGCAATGCCGGCAATCACTTGCCTTTCCTCAATATCGTTTATCAAATACAAAATATTTCCATACAGCGAAAGACGAATGTCTTGTCATCACCAGTTCACTCTTCTCCTCTTTGCGCGATTTGTTTAATTTCTCTGGAACGAGCCGCACGGTCTCTGAGTGACGAGAATGATTATGAGCTCCTGCGAAAGCGGTAAACTTTAGACAGATTTTTTAACATATACTAGGTGATTCTAAAAGGGAACCATCATTAGAATTGCAAAGCTTGCTAAATTTGCTTTCCTTAAACTGACCAAAAATGGTTTATTGCAGCACCCTGATGGTTTGAACCCAGCAGACTATTGTGGTCCTTGTGATGTCACAATTGAATGCGCATGAAATGCCATATTGATATTAACATCGCACATTGTGTAAGCCTGCTACAGCGGCACAGTGGGTGGTGCTGTCACTGCACACCTCCGCTTTGTGAAAATGGAGTTTGCGCGTTTACCCCGTGTGGGCGTGGCTTTTTGACGGTCTTCGGTTTCCTTCCACTGTCCAGAGACATGCAACTTCAAATGAATTATAGTGCCTATACTGACCAGTGTTTGACCCTGCAATTGGTTGGTTGGTTCCTTCACGCCAAATGCAATGCATATATTATATTATACATGACATGATATAATATAACGCTTACTCGATGAATCAGATTAAAAATTGGCAGATTACTTGATTGCTGATACAATCAATAGTGACAGCCCTACTTAAGTACTACTAAAAACAGATTTTTAAACTGTTACTAGCATTTTACTAAATGATGTTTAAGTTTTATTCAATTAAGATTTTGGTGTGGTATCTGTACTTTTACTGGTATGAAAATTGAGTACGTTTTCCACTGCAGGTCATGGGTGGAACCCAAACTTACAAGTAGATGTTGAATACAGAAAACATTATGCTATTCTAGCTGTGAATTGGTTACCACTGATGTTGGTTGTAGTCAATCATAATAGGCAGTTTGGGAACATTTTGGTTTCCCAATAATTTAAACTACTCTCTCTTCAGGGTTGGTGTAAGATCAAGACTGTGTCTGCTGCATTATACTAAACACGGATGTTGCTGGAAATGCATGCTAAATCATGTGAGACATCACCACCTGAGTGCGTGTGTTTAAAGTGGAGCAAGGCAGAAAGGGCCTCAGCAAGTTAGTCTCCCTGTGGCATTTTAAGTGCTTTTGCCAGGAAATTGAAACAGATTTAAACAAAAAAAATGCTATAGGGTTGTTTACCCCTACAGATATGCAACCATACTCGGTAGTAGAGAATACAGGATTTAGTTCAGTATGCTTGTTATGTTGTTATATTTTTGATTTTTATATTGCTTTTTACAATTTGCAAGTAAAGTTTGGTTATTCAGACAGGTCAACAGATGTATTGCCTTTGGTTTACAGCTGTTCTTAACTGCATTTGCATCTGCAGATTTAGTAATAAATCATTTCAAAACAAAGTCTGCTTTCCTGCTGCACCAAATCACGAACCCAAAACCGTGAATGTACCATGTTTAAATCGCTGAACTATGAATTTTGTGTACTGTTACATTCCTAATTTTCTATGAAGTAGCTTTATGGTTTTTTTAAATTTAGCAGACCATTTTATTGAAAACATACAACTGAGAAAGCAGGGTCAGCAAGTTCCTGGAACAAACAGGGTTAATGGCCTTGTTCAGGGGCCTGATAGTGAAATTGCTCTGCTGGACACAGGATTTGAACCGGTGACCTTACACTGGGCACAGCTTCTAACCTGCCAAGCCACACGCTGCACCAGAAAAATATAAAACATGAATTCTTAAATTTTTTTACTTCTCAAAAATCGACACAATAAATAGCATTGGTGGAGAAGGCATACGTTGTTTTGTCGTCTGTGTACAATGACAATTAGAGCAGTCACGATTACTCAATTAAACTCAACTTTTAAAATGTATCAATTAAAATTTGCCTTCTACCTTACTTGACAATTTGGCGGAAGGACAATGAAGCCTAGCGGATGGGGGTACAAATAAAAAGAGAAAAAGGCTCAGTTGAGTGGGAGCACTTTCCATTAAAAGTGAATGCAAATGCATCGTCACAGACCTTAAATATCACATCAGCCTAACTGCAATGCAACGACATATTAAACGACATCCATGGACTTGGCTAATAATGTGAGGTTAGGCATAGATAACTATAAGCTATGTGCTCTTTAGCCTCTTGGAGTAGCCTAGCCTCTTTGTCATTACTTTGACTTACATTATTAGGCTTAATTTACTGTGATAATAGAAAAGCAAAAACGATAGCTAGCCTGGTCGTTTATCCGCATCGTCTTACAAAATACAGTACATAACAGCCATATAATGTTAATAACCATTACACACACACACACGCACAATCATCTACCAAGAGTCTCAAACATGTTGAAGTTGCCACGAGTTGTCAAATCAGACACCAAGCAGTGCTAACATGTCACTTGCTTTTGTTCAATATCATCCCTAAGGAATCCAAAATACTTCCATGCTGATGAATATGGATGTCTTCTGGTGACCAGTTCTTGTCCATTTTTCTCCTCCTCACTCATTTTGTTAAAATTTATCACGAATGTGCCACACTGTCTGTAAGGGAGTTCAACAGCAAGCACAAAAAATATTAAGAGTGCGATCAGATAGCACAGGTAGAATGCACGTAAAAATCAGTGGCAGTAAGCTTTAGACTGATTTTTTAGCGGATATTGGTTTATTTTAAAAAGGAACCATCAAGTTATATTTCCTATGACAAAAAGCAAAATGTTTTGGCGTAACTTATTGTCTTAACCCACCTGACTATCGTGGGTCTTCTGATGTGACAATTGCATGTGCATAACATGCAATGTCAATATTACCATAGTAGATAACACAGGCCTAGTACTGAGGGTGGCATGGTGGCATAGCGGGTAGTGCTGTCGCCACACATTGGCTCTGTGTGTGTGGCATTTGCTTGTTCTCTCCCTGTGTGCGTAGCTTTTTGCCGGATCCTTCGATTTCTTCCCACAGTCCAAAACATGCACTCCAGTTCACTTAAGCTGCATAAGTTGACAGCATGTCTGATATCCCATCCAGAGGTGGTTCCTGCCTCGTATCGATTCCTATATATATTAAAGGATTACTCAATCAAATTAAAATCGGTAGATTACATTTATTAATGCAATCGATATTCTCTTCTATTCTATATACAAAAAAGAACATGTTCATGGGTTAGGAAAAGCCCATTCCCACCTCATGCTATTCTCCCAAGAACTACGAGGGAAGCTGTGATTTCACACACAAATCCAGCAACATGCCAACAGGAATAGTCCTCCTATAACCTGGACCTCACACTCACCAGCAACACCAGGCTGCTTTCCTGGGAAATCAAAGACTTGCTCTAGTGGATAACAAGAATACAGGTACTCTCCTGGACTGCAAAGAGCTACTGTAAGGACGTATGGTCAGCTTCAGCAGTGCTAGTTCACACTTGCTGCCATTTTTAAAAATGTGATCCTCGAAGTGGTTTAAGTGCTAGATACCAGTGTGAGGATCACCACTCTGGCACTAAAAGCCTAGCATCTCCATTCCTTCCTGGCTGCCTTTCATTTTCACAGCCCTGTTTGCTCTTGGACCACAAATTACCTGGAAGAGAACATTTCACGAGAGGGTGATTTGGCAGACTTTAAATAAATGCTTAAATACAAATATAGCTCTGGAAAAGAAGGGTCTGATGCCAAGCTGGTCAGATATAAAATCAAGAGCACGGGGGGGTGAGGCGATGCTGAGTGTGCAGCAATTCCACCGACACCCAGGACGCCATACGCATACCAAGCAGGTGTGACGCGAGGCGGGCAGCCCCATGCTAGAGCAGCCCTCTGTCGGCGCTGTGTGTTTACGGGGCAGCAGACGGTGTAATTAAGCACATCCCGTCAGGCCGCCCAGGGTGGGCTGGAACAGCAGAGGGCCAGAGCGTGCGGCTTCCCCAGCAGTTACTGTACATCACACACTCATTCACAGCACAGTAACAATGAACTACATGCTGACTTGATACGGCATGATTCAGCTTTATTCCCCCGAAATATTAAAAAACGCTCAGCACAAACTGATGTACTGTTAGCATACCAGATGGGCAGAGGATAGGTAGCAGTAGCTTAAGGCTAGACTAGTAGTTTGAAGGTGTTGGTCCAAGCACCTGGGAACTCCCCCACCACGAGCAAGACTTTCAATCAGAATTACATCGGTGAAGTATCTCACTGGTAGAAATATCTGGGCAGTGGAAAATCATGAGCTCTGCAAGTCGATTTAGGCAAGACAGCCTCCAGAGCCATCAGGCAATCAAGCCTAATGTGGCAGGGGATGGTAGGGGAGAGGACAGCATGCAACAATCAGGGGCGCCAAAGGCCTGAGGTGGTTCGCAGCAAATAACGTGTGCATGCTGTGGGCCCGCTGGAAACACTGACACCAGGTAGGCCCTGAAGTGCTGTGTCAGCAGCAGATGCGAAGGCAGAGAGGGGGAAGCTGTGCCGAGTGCCATGACCATGTTCAGGTGGAATTAAGGAGGGAAAAAGATGCAAAGCATTCCCCATTCGATTAGCGAGGTGCCACTGCAATCCTGGCACCGACAGGAAGCACATGGATGAGCAGCACAGTGGCAATGCATTCTACACCCAACGCCTGCTGATCTACCATCTCCATTCACCCCCAGCCAGGTCCACTAAAGCTGTCTCAGACATCTTCACCTCCACCCTCAGACTGCTGGCGGCTCCCTTCAGGAGTACAGCTATTCTCAGGGCATCCCTTCCCGTCCAAACTGCTGAACGATGAGATAAATGGGCATCGAGTTACTCTACTTGAGGAAAAAATAAATAAATTCGGGAGATTACCTCTCCCTCCTTCATGCAGTCACACAATACTTCCGGGGCTAAAAAGCCTCACATCATCCCTGAAGTCTATCCTGTGGACAGTCTCCCTCAACTGGAATTTAAGCAGAGAATTACAGAAGAGTGATTCGCACATTAATCGGGACAATGGCATAACTCGGCACAAGCCTGAAAACGGCACAGTTTGTCCCCTGAAATTCTGCAACTGAAAACCCATTTAAAGCAAGCTTCTAATGTTCATATACATAACCCTAGCCACACAGCCCATTGCTCACCCAAAAAGCCTGACCATAGATTGGGCTCCAGCTGAAGAGCAGCTCATAGCACCCACTATGCCACGAGGTACACCAAGGCATGGGTGGGAAGAGGACGGCACCTTTTCTCACAGCCCGCAAACAGAAATAGGTGAGCGGAGCCGGGGGGAGCAATCGGCACCAATCACCAGCATGGAGATCACCGCTTAAGACAACAGGCCACTTGTTAGACCCAGAGATCGACTGGCCTGCCAGGAAAGGCTGTTTATTTCGGGACAAGGCTGCGAGCTACCAGGGTGGGGGAATAACAGAACAGAGCACAATGTAACAGGGCACAGAGGACTACTGGCTGGAATTCATAATGTAGGTTAGTTTGGGTTATGATAATCAATTCATTCTGGAAAGACAAGGAGAGATGCAGGAAAGACAAAACAAAAAAAACCCAAAAAAACAGGCAGTGCCTTTTTTCCCCCCATTACTCAACTTCCACTCCACAGCAGGAAGATTCCTAGCCACAGGAGAAAATCACATGTCACATGAGCTCTGTGGAGGCATCAGTCAATTGTGCGGCAGTAACAGTGATGGAAGGTGACTGAGGATGTGACTGTCGGACCCGGGCTTGCCCACCCAAAGGACAGCTTGAGCTCTTATGGACCAAAAACCTTTCATAGGCAAAGGCAGCATCATGCAGAAGAGGCCGTCAAAACTGTGTCGTGAGTAAGCTCTGTGGACCAGGTGCTTCGAAAGACAGGTGCCCTGCAAACGCATCACTTGTCACAGCCTACACTACCATTCCCCAAATCTCTGCTGAGAAACACAAGGCACTTGCTACTAGAAACAGACGATACAGAACCTGGAAACAGAGAGGCAAGAGAACAGCATCTGCACAGCTTTTCTAGATAAAGGATTAACAACTCCAGGAACTGAACAGCAGCAAAAAAAATTTTTTTGCTCTAACTATTCCCACTAAATCTACACATGGGCAACACTGTTCCTAGCTATAACTCAGCCAACCAGAGGATGATCATTGTATCCAAAAAGAAAAACTATCCAACTTGTCATTTATCGATTGTTAAACCCTTTGTAATCCAAATGCCTAATCACACAAATGTAGCGATATAGTTGAAAATACGTTTTTAGACTCCTGTCATGAAATTATCCACAGCTGCATGTTTCTTGAAAAGAACTGCTCTCTGAAAAACGTCCAAGGAATGTCAAAAACACTGGGGCCTTCCTCAAAGCATCTCCAGACACTAAGCAGTGGCGGACTTTGCAAGAGCAGACAGGTCACGCTAAAAGCTGGTGCCGGACCCATCCCAAAGCAGGACTGAGACAGGCCACAAGGAGCACCCTCAGCTGCTGCCAGTAAGAGGCTCCTCATTTTCCTCTGTGGGAAAAACGGCCTAAACTTCAAGAAAGCAGCCCTGTAAAAATCCAAGGAAGGCTCCAAGGAATCTGGCCTATTCAGCCAGGATTCGGGGAGAAGGGAAACGTCTTCTTATTGCTGTAATCCAACAGATCTGTGTTAATCCAATGCATTTTTCCCTTGCTACAATTAGCAACAGTGATCTTTAAATGCCAAAGAGTTCCAAAAAACAGGCAGTCGCCTGACGTCTCAAAGAAGCAGGAACATACAAAAAGCTCATTTACTTTCCTGGCATCTTCATAGCCTTGAGACGGACACTCCGGCACTCCGTCATCTGCAGCTCCACAAAGAACCCCATGCAGAAACGTTTGCAGAATGCAGCATATCTAGTGATTTCAAAACAGCAAGCCAGAAGCAGGGGTGCTAAACGTCAATATCACAGCATACTGCAAAGTCATGACCAGGAAGGACAGAAAGCTGAACCACTTTGAAGGAAGCACACGCCAAAATGACATCTGTCCTGCTGAGGCTGTGAACTGTTGATGTTTCGAAAGCAAACTTTGAGTCTAAATACTAAAGGCCAAACTAAATGGCAAACGCTGATTTCATATGACCATCCAAGAGTATAAATGGCATTGCACAAAGTAAATATCACTAGTGGAAATCAAGAGTGAAAGGCTCATGATAGTGTTGGGTTTAGGGCACAAGTAAGACAGGACATATTTGTTTACAGAAACACAGATGTTCTCTGCACTTTGCGACTCCCTAAGTTCCAATGCAGTGAAAAACATCATTTTCCTTTCCATGCAAATTTGGTTAATTATCAGCAGATGAGTGAAAAAGGCAAAGCTGTATTTCCTTATTGCCTCATATTGCTTAACACTATACTTATTCAGAAGTAAATAGGAATTTGTCATTGTCTCACCCTGAAAAAATACATGCAGGAAGTGGTTTGGACAGTAGAGTAAGCGGATTTACTGTAAAGTAGCAAAACCTGTCTGGACTAAGCTGTGTGTAATTCCACTCATCACCCATTCCCAAGCAGTGATGTAAGCAGTGGTGCCCCATAAGGCCCCATACATGCCATTTTTATCTACTATGCCTGTCCATTAATGTGTCAATGCATGTTCTGATCACTCAAACTCTCTGCCTTCCCACATGTCTGGGTGGTGCCCGGGGAGGGCACCCCCTGAGCTGGAGTCCTGGTTCAGTCCCATGGATGGCTGACATAGATGTGACTTACGAACTGTAACATCGTGGGTGCAGTCTCCAGTCTGCCACCCTACACAGGCCAGCGTGGAGAACAGAGTTGTTGTTGGACTTTGGCATGACCATAATCACAGCTTGCACCTTACTTTTAGCAAGCAAGCCCCCTCTTTTCTGTGCAATAATGTTAGCATGCCCAGGGGGGTTGGGCAACCAGCTGACCTTGGACCCCCAGAGGTGTTTTTTCCTCCTTACTTGGGAGTTTTTGGTTCCTCTCCTCCATTGTCATCTGGCCTTCCTTCTTTCTTTAGTTAAATTATTATTTGTCTTAATATTCTCTCAAATATCATGCAAAACACTTTGGGGCAACTCTGTTGTGAAAGGCGCTATATAAAAATAAATTGAATTGAATTTCCCATGAGAACCAGTATTGACCAGTTTGTCATGCAGTAATGGGGGATATGTGTTAATACATGAAATGTAGTTCTCCTATGGTCTTCAGATGAACCCATTATGCAAGACCAAAGACAAACTGTATGTCAGAGCTTTGTGTAGTAAACTATTACCTGTTAGCCTAAAGACCATTGCATATCTTGTTGTGTTGACCCTATATTAAAAAAAAAATTCAACCTATTGTAATATGACTTGCGTGGTGGGTCATGTTTTTCATAATAAAGAGGAGGCAACTTTATAAAGAGGAACAAAAGTTCTGTGTTTAGTAACAGCGCACTACCAGAGACAACCAGCAGGGGCACAAACAAGGAAAGCCCACAATTTACACTGTATTCACACTTGGGGTAGAAGTTAGACAGCACACGTACTCCACAGAAGACACAGCAGGGGTATTACACAGGTACAACACTTTCTGTTTACAAAGTCAAGGCATGGTTTCAAACATTAAATAATACAATTACACATATAAGCGCACGTTGCAAAGCTTGCTAGTAATCTGAATGATCTGTTGTGCTGACCAGCCCTGCCCCGGCATATTGCCCCCATACAAGTGTCTACCATCCCTGCTGACCCCTAAGTCCAATGCAAAGTCCTTCAGACACAGTGGAGGCTGGCATCGTTGCTGTGGCCAATGTGCCACAATCCCCAGGTCCCCCAGCATACATCTTTCCTCCAGTGTGTCCTTGTCTGCAATCACTGCAGGAGGTCTAGTGAGGCCAGGTGGTAAAACGGTGTCAATCATTCCCTGTGCAATAGCCTTTTGTCACTCAGGCTACTGCAGGCAATAGAAAACAGAGAACTGCTCGAGGATCTCCCCCAACCCCCTCCAATGAGTGTCCAGCTTCAGTGAATGCCCCTTCTGCTTTGCTACTGTCGGTCCAGCTCATGCACACCTCTCGGGTACTTCCAGAGATACCACAGCACTGGCTGGACAGACTAGCACACTGCTACTGATAACACATATTGAGGCGAGGGTATGTAAGTTTGTGTGTGGGGATGGGGGGGGGCAACAAATTTCTCTGTACTCCATGCCTGGTTCCTTCATTACCTATGGATCTGGGGGTGGCCTGAACATTAAGTGTACTGGTATCTGCAGTTCCCACCAGAACACCCATGCAGCTGATGTACATTGAGTGCTCTCCTGCACTGCTACTCCATGTCCACTAGACCAGGGGTGGACGGCGGTCCCAGTTACACTTATGGTAAGCAATCAGAATGGCAAGATGTGTGGCGAGCATGCGAATAAAACGCTCCAACAGCCCACCCAAAACATCCACCCTGACTCTACCCATCAGCGCACCCACCTGGTATAACGGCAATGGCACTTTAGACTGTCAACTCAGACAATTGTGGCCATCAGAACAGTACCCAAGCAGTTCTATGTCCTGGTTGTAACCGGGAAGCAGCCATGGAGTTTCCCCAAAGGCTTTACTCCTCAGATGTGCCTCTCTCGTGCTGAACCATGTACTGCCTGCAGGACCATGGTTTGCTAGATCTGAGGCACAAGCAGCTGCAGCAGGTGCCAGTTGCCATCAGGGAACTGCCATCATTGGTTTAAGATTGCTGTCATACTCATCTAAGGCCCCCCACTGTGATTAGAGGGCCTTAGTCTCCAGGTCAGGCATGGGGACCTCCCTCCATTCTAGTTACTCCCCCGCCAGCAGCCATCCCTTAACTTGGGTCAGCACCAGGTTGCTCACTTGCTCCTCCTGCAGTCTCTGGCAATCGATTGTCTCCAGCCCCTCACCGTCAGTGTCATCCTGTGCTGCCACTGGTGCAACACATTTCTGGCTATACTCTTTAAATGGTGGGAGTGACAGCAGTCATCCAACTCTCAGGAGTGGTGAGAAAGGGCATCTACGTTACTGTGGAACCTGCCCGGGCTGTGCTGGACCTCAAAGTCATACCCCAACACACACACCAGTTCTCCCTCAGGTTTTCAGAAGCTTAACAAGTTGGTGAGGGATGCCTGGTCAGCGTGTAGGTGGAAGCACCATCTCCAGAGGTAAGGGTGGAATTGGCGCCCGGCTTGGAGTTTGCAGCAAGTCATGCAGTAGTTCAATCTTGAGGTGGCTCAGCATCTGGCTGAAGTAAGCCGCCACTCTCTTGCCCTGAGGCCCCGCCTACGACAAGCCCCTTGCCCCTGGCGTCTGTGTCCAAGATGAAGGAGAGCACCGGATCACGGTACGCCAGTACTGGAGTCTTGGTGAGAGTTGTCCGGTAGCAATTGGAAGCACAGTCCATTTGAAGGGTTGCCCCTACTCAATGAGGAAATTGAGTAGTTTTGTGGTCCCAGCAAAGTTTGAGATTAGCAGGTTGGGTGAGCAGATCCTTAGGTAAACGATACACCATACTCTCAAAAGGTGGCCGGAGCATTACAGAGTCCACAACCAGAAGTGCTATAGACTCTAATGGTGAAAGTGATCTTGGGTGGGGCATCTGGGGCCAGTTCGACCTGCCAGCAGCCACTTTGGAGGTCTAAGGAGCTGAAGCACTTCAATAAGGTGATGTGACCCAGCATGTCATTGATATGGGGCAGTGAGTAAGAGTATTTCTGGGTCATAGCATTCAGACACTGGATGTCCACAGAAAAGCTCCATGACCTGTCCTTTTTCTCTGCTGCCAAAATTTGTGGACTGCCTGCATCATCTCCAGGGAGGGTCCTGCTGTTGCACAGTTGCCCTTTCACTGTGCCAGGGGTGTTAGTTGCATGTCAGGGGGCACCAGAACAGTTAGGGGCGAGATGATCCCTGTGGCTGCCGTTCTCGCCTGCTATGCCGAGGTGGAGTGCAACCCCGGACACATCTTTGTGAGCAAGCAGCAAGTAAGTCCAGCCTGATGCTGCAGGGGACCTCAATGTTAGCCAGCCACACCTCAATACATAAATACAGATCATAATACAAATATGAAAAAGTTGGTGTTGTGATGGGAATTTTCATTGAACTAGACACGGCCAACTAAACTGAACAGTATAAAATGAACACGTCAAGCATTTATACAAACACAGAACACCGTATTACTTGCTCTACTACTGATGTGGTCCATGTTCAATGCTTATACTTTGACGACTTCTAAACTATGACCAGTTGGTCTTTTGGTGCTAATCATATAATTATACTGCTGCTGCTGCTGCTGCCTTAAATATCAGAATTGAACTTTCTGTGCAGTTTTTTGAACGATTTAATTGTATCAATGTACCATCTACAAAACTCCTTACTAGTGATTTAGTCATACTTCATTTATATACTATACATCTCAAACCAAGTAATGATGATAAAACACAAGGCTACATATTAATCGGGACATCAACAGGAACTTCACAATGGAAGATTGCCTCTCTCCCATACATTTAAAAAAATGGCAAGTATTTTGTGGTTGTGCATCTTCTACATTAATGAAAATACTGTGGCATCCAAAAAGACATCGCAGTCATTCTGCTGGTTGTGTATTAAATTTTCTGAGGTACTTGAGTCCACATATGAATAAACTTGAATTTACCAGGCACTCCGGTTAAATATTTACTTGGTTTTGACACAGATTCAAACACTTGTGATTCAAAAAACCTTCCTGAGTGAGTCAGGGTCCATAGTGTATGTCTGCAGCCCTCTAATTTAACTCTGAAAACACAGCCATGCAGTTACCTCACATCTTCATCATGTCTGCCAAGACATGCCATTATCTGCTTCGCATACATAAATCAATTTTCTTGCAAAGTTTCTTTGCAAGACATCCAGTAAAAGAAGCACAGTGTGGAATGCAAATATTGCAAATCAGTTAGTGAGGTGACTGGCACGGCTTCCAGTTTATATAGACATCTGGAATGGGAACAGAAAGGTAAAGACAGGTACATAATGCTAGTGAACTCAGTTTGTCAAGGGGCAATACAGTGCCTTGTGAAAGTAAGAAAACAAGTTGACAGTTTGGGTCATGCTTGGCTTGACGTATCCATCATCCATTTCCTCCTCTGAATCACTTGCAAACTTAAAAAAAGAAGAGTG
>JAAGVU020000044.1:7103586-7114483 GCA_011763525.2 Mormyrus iriodes | reverse complement strand
TTGTCATCTGGCCTTCCTTCTTTCTTTAATTTCTTTGTCTTTCCTTTTTCCTATTTTATTCCTATTCTCTCAATATCATGTAAAGTGCTTTGGGGCGACACTGTTGTGAAAGGCGCTATATAAAAATAAATTGAATTGAACTGAATTGAATAAGGAATATTACAGTTTATTCTAGAGATGGGCCGATCAACCATCCAGGGACCGAAATCGGCCAATTTTCAGCGTGCTCAACCAGTGTCATGTATTTCCAATACCAAACTGGTCCGTTTTACTCATGTGCCCCACGTCATAGGCACAGCGGCGCACGGGCACACTCACAGCCACACGCTAACATGCCATTAGTGTCGAAGTTCTTCACTGTGTACTCTTTGTGCCGTCTTCATTCAATTTGTAATTAGGGCTGTTGTGATCACACTGTGATGTAATTGTGATTATATGGCGCATGCCAAAGAATTTATAGACTACCGATTTTCACAAGACTTTTGGGCGTCACAATACACATCTCATTAATATTTTATGCACACTACTAATCTACTTACCAAATTGTAGACGTAAGTAAACATTCATAAAGTACCGAAAAGTCCGAGTCTGAACAAATGTTTCACCCGTCATCTAAAGGCCAAGTGATTATTGCGCATGCGCGATGTAAATCGAGATTACATCGCAAGGGCCAATTTGGAATATATAAAGCCAAAGTAAACTGCAGGGGAAGACATCTGAGGTAAACTTTAAACTGATTATTAAACATATACTAGGATAATCATGAAAAGGAATAATCATTAAAATTGCAAAGCTAGTAAGGTTTTTTTCCTATGACAGAGTAAAACAGAGTAAAAAACTTTTAGCAAAACTTAACGCTCCGCGCTATAATGTCTGTACATTATGAATGTATGAAAACGCCTGATCTTAAATCTAGACTACTAGTGATGTAAGAATGGTTCATGCATAACATGTGATGTTGGTATTAATATTATTACCCTGCACCTATTATTATTTGGAGGAGAATAGTACACTTCAGTTTTATTTAGAGGTTCATAACCTATAGACTTTCTTATTTTAAGATGAGCACAAAAAAAAGATAAAAAGATCAATGTTGTGTATGATTGTGTATGTTAAAAAACCCGAAAACAACTATGGTGAATGTAAACATGCTGGAAAATGATATAAGTAACTGACGTGTTATTTTAATCTGTTGCACCTCCTCTTGTTTGGTAAAGTAAAATGTGTCAGATAAAGTTGGGTGCACAGAGACTCATTTTCAGTTAATTGTTATTTCCACCTCTTTGCAGTCACAGGGCACTTTATTTTTTAACTTAAGTAAGAGAAGATCCTAAAAACTTCATGCAATTTGGGGAAAATTGTAAAGTTTAACAATTTCTTTTATGATGAAAATAAAATTTTGCATTGAAGAAAAGTCGATTTTTTTGTTTGTATACACTGTCAATTATAGTTCTTAGAAAGAAAACCGGAACCTGCAAAAATCTGTATCGGCAGGTCACACTTGCAAAAAATATATATTTTTTTAAAAATCGGAATCGGCTAAGAGAACTGAAATCGGTATCTCTAGTTTATTCTGATTCTGATTTTAAATGAAGACATTTTCAGCTGGAATTACTTAGACAGGTGACATCAAATGCATGATGCAAAGTAATAGCTGAAAACAGAAAGGGGAAAGCTTTTACATTTAAAAACAAATGATCCTTTCCAGTACCTTTCCATCTCTATAGACTGGCAACAAGACGAGCATCATAGTCCTTACCACCATGTAAATACTGTGATAGTAATCTCAAGAACAGACATATTCTGACTTTAATGGAAACAAAAAAACAGTAGCTGAAATGTCCTCAGACTTTTTCCAAAGATGGATCAGATAGCTGGACAACTTTACAGGGATCTTTCAAGCTAACAATCACACCCTGATGCTATGCAGACTAAACAGACAATCCTAAGATTAGCCAGACATGCTTCCTCCAAAAAAAAGGAGGCAGACGGGTTGAGAGACACAGCCGGCTGGCCTGCAAAACTTCTCCATGCTCCATGTTACATGACACAGACATTCCTCAGCCAATCGGAACACCTTTCATGTGCATTCGAGGGGAAGGGGGTGGACACACAGCTGGGGCTGATTCCTTACCTACCTCAGACACTCCTTTGCTTCCAGGAACGTATTTTTCATAAGATATGCATTTTTAAAAGGTTGCCAGCAGTTGGGGGGGGCGGGGGGGGGATCTGAAGATTCATCTTCCAACCGCTTATCTGGTGTAGGGTTGCAGGGGGTGTGGAGCCTATCCCAGGAAGCATAGAGCACAAGGCTGGGAACACCCTGGATGGGATACCAGTCCAATCACACACTATTGGCAATTCAGAGACACTAATCCGTCTCACTGCATGCCCTGGACCACAGGAGGAAACCAGAGAACCTGAAAGAAACCCACTTGACATGGGGAGAACGCACCAGCTTCAAACCCCCAACCGCAGAAGGATGAGGCGACAGTGCTACCCTCTAAGCCACTAGAAAACTAAGTACCGATGTCGACTGGACTTCATCCACACTGCACCATTTCATTTTCCTTCATACAACAAAACTGACAGTGGCACCAGGTCACATGGGCTAAGCCAAATGTCTGTTTGTCCCCCCTGGGTTCTGGCAGGCAGGGACTGTAAACGCAATTGATACGGCCCTAGGCAAAGAGCCAGTTAAAGCCCCAGACAGCACAACCATACAAAACGGTGGACAGAAAAACAACAAACAAATGGGTCACGGTCACTAATGTCCAGGTGGACCATATGTCTGCGACCAACATGCTCGATCATGTGCCATATGTCAATCTGGAACAAGACAAAAACAAGAAACAGTGTTTCACCTCACCTGCAGGCTATTGGATTGTTACATACATAGGTGAAATGATGCCAAGTTTCCTTCTACTTAGAAATTTTAAAAATGGATCAGAAATGTCAGCACAGGAAAGCTTGATTAAAGCTAGACAAAGTAACCAAGCACCTGGGAGTACATAATGTGCATTCTCGTCTCCTGTGAAAGCACAGCTCAGCACTCCGGATCTCAGAACTGAATGGATGTGATTTTTTGAAAACTGACTTTTCTAAAAGCAAATGATGCAAGATATTCACCTCACTTAAATATTAAAAAAAAAAAAATCCACACATCATTTTACGGTACAGGTACTGCTATATCTGAAAGTTACATTATCACCACCACTGTGTACCACTAAAAAAACATCAGCTCCCGGAGAGCTATATTTTACTCTTTTAAGGTTCTGTTACAAACCTAAATTACGTCTACTAGCATGGGCACTTTGATTAATAAGAAACAAGGGGTCCGAGGGCTTTAAATGTATCAGGAGCAATCGGTCTGAAAAAAGCACGTTTTTCCCCTTTATTTACCAGCACTGCAATTTCTGGCTAGGAAGTAACAGTGGTCACCAGCGTGGGAAGTTCGCTTTTTTCATGCTACATAATCATGTATTACAGCATTCGACGGTGGATCAAAGGGGAAACTTTCAATCTCCAAGCTGCAGGATTATTAATTGTGTAAACACGGGCTGAAAGAGGGAATCCACGGTCGTTAGCAGAGTTTTCCCTGGTAGTTGTAGCAGCAGTCATAAGGCACCGCTAAATCCGGCGTGAGGGGCGACAGCCAGCCGGCTATACTGGGTATGATCCCATTTCACAGGGTTTCCTCACACATACCGAGGACAGGGCGCCTGGATGTCAGCAGCAGATCAGCGCCAAGAAGGAGCAGCGTGACGGGAGACCCCAGCGGGCGAAACGCACCGGGCGTGTCGGCCGTTTTTTTAAACTTCCCCCGGCATTACCATCACCACCCACCACCCTCAACGGAACACAACGTCCACTCCCAGCGTGTATGCCGTTTAGAAAGGCTCGCTTCTCAGGTCATTAAGCTGAAAGGGGCGGCACAGCCGAACTGGAAGCTCTCGAAGTGCAGAGGGGCGCGTAGCCGCGGCTAACCCCGGTCATGCTTTAGAGGCTTTAGCTAGCGCGCTTACCTGTCAGTCTGATTTTGATGCTAGACCCGTTTCTTCGAGTGCCAGGATTCGACATCACTCCGCAAACAAACCGAAAAAGCGACGAACTTCGTCTTCGGGTCGCCCCAAGAACCAAGCCGGAGCGCAGGAAGCCACGGCGCACCGAGCCGCTGGTTTTCGCCCGGGTTTACCACAGATAAACTCGTATTATTTCCCCGTCGGAAATTCCTGCGAAGATCCCAGCACTCCCAAACATTTTCGAGCTCGAAGGCGTTATGACGTCACACCCAACGGCAGTGCGTGCGCGCACCCGAGCGACGTCGTAATGCACGGACGCGGCGCTCATTATACTTTGATCGCTTATTTCCCCAGCTTTCACGCCCTTAGTCATGTAACAGAACGGTTATGACTGAATACTAAACAAATATCAACGTAATTTAAATAATACAATACATTAGGATTTCCATTCTTCAGAATGTTCCAGAGAAAAGGACATTTGTATGCATTCCGCATCGAGTTTGAGCTATAACAGACAATAAATATAGATACAGTAGCATCTGTAACAGGCTAGGTTATTTCTGTTGATTAATGCAAATAGACCGACCTGATTTACGCGTTTGTCTTGTAAGAGTTCTGAAAGTTAATTATCACGTACAGAATGTAGTTTCATCATACAGTATAAATTATTCTCGGTTCATAAACCATTCGTTTTCTTAAGATAAATGATGTTTTTACGTAGGAAGTAAGCAAAGTTAGAAATCGGTGTGTATCTGATACAAAATGACCTGCACAAAATGCCTTCAGTTAATCCCAGAACAGACCTCATATAAAAAGAGCTTATTAATTGAACGTAAGTTTGTGTGTTGACCGTACTCATATTATTACACTTTACAAACTTAATTGTGCCAGCATTTGTAATTGTACGATACATTGCATAATATTCAGAAGCTTATAACCAGCATTAATTAAGTGATTTGTCTGTATCGTGTCTACAGTTAATATGTTCTGTGGTCAGTGTAAAGTTGAATCTGATCGTTACTCCAAAGCAAACAGTGTTTTAATTTAAGGGAACACTGGGAATCTCACAATATAAAGGACTACGAAAACTATAACAGAAATGAATACTAAAACAAGCTACAAAACCCATAAGGGACCGGGTAACATTACACCATGATAGTACAATAGCAAACTGAAGCGTGGGAAGGCACTTAAATACACGGACAACCAGGGAAAAACGAGGAACAGGTGTAACTTAATCAATGACTCAATCAAGGAAGACACAGGAGCAACGAGAAACACAATAACCCTAAGAATACACAGAACTAAGAGAATTGACAAACACTAAAGACTACAGCAAGCACTAGGAGAGACCACCAGGGAAAACCAGAAACAAGAATACATAGAAATAATTACAATAAACCCGGGGAAACTGTAGAATAAGATACACGGAATAATAAACACTAGAGAACAAAAATCCAGAAAATAAAAC
The DNA here is from genome assembly GCA_011763525.2 of Mormyrus iriodes. Lineage (NCBI taxonomy): Eukaryota > Metazoa > Chordata > Actinopteri > Osteoglossiformes > Mormyridae > Mormyrus > Mormyrus iriodes. Next base: position 7,108,990 of record JAAGVU020000044.1, on the reverse strand, counting down.
AGGTGAGAATAGATTCAAGCCAGCCTCAAGCCTATGATATGAAGGAAGAGTATCTGAGCCACACACTCAGCCCACTGACCTATGCAGCAGTTTGGGTAACAGGGAAAACACACTAGGGAATTCTAGAAACTAAGACAGGGGGAGGAGGCGGAATGGCCAGCAATGCCTGCTGGCCAAACGTGGAAGGGTTACAGAGGGCGGGGTTGGATGGTACACACCCTGACAGACAGTATTAGGCGGACCAGGCTGCATGGATTTAGCTGTCAAACAAAAGCTTCTTCTCACGAACTTGTTTACTGGAGAAAGAAGGTCCACATGGCAGCAGCCAGGGATACTGGCTGGCGCATGGCCATCTGCCCAGTCAAACGGCGCACAAGTCTTTCAGTGCAGCCTCCATTGGCACAAACCACAGAAAAACAATGAAAGTAGAAATGGGAAGAACAGATAGTAAAAAATGTACACAGAATTTACAGCATTGTGACCTGCAACAGGACAATAAATTGTGTGTGTCTTACACTGGGAAACATGATTTTTGTATTACATTTCAATACAAGCACCTTTTTCAAAATCCATGCAGTGTACGCTCTTTTGACAGTCTGACATGCCTTCTATCAGCTGACTGTTGTATAGCCAGGTAGTTTTAAATACTTTAATCAAGAATCTGGGAAGAGAATAGTGCAGCATGTTAAGTACAGTAACATAAGTAAGCAATTATCCTTAACCATGGCCTAACTGATGTAGATTTTCTCACAAATAATTTGCTGAGTTGATGCTATTAACTGTGGCCTGACAGCTGGGGAAGCACGTTCTGTGTAAACCAAGAAGATGCCAGACATTGCACCTGTAGCAATCTGGTATCAGAGACAGACAAACACAAATAAAATTCATCAATTGCAGTGGAACAGTTTAAATGGATCCTTTACTCTCCAACAATAACAACCTGGAGCAATCAAGCTGCACCAGAATGTATGAGGACACTACATCCCTCTTTCTGGTATCACAGGTAAAAGGTGCCATGCTACGAGACTGCAGGAGTATGGGCACACATATGGTCACAATGCAAAGGCTGATGGACCAATTTCATTCAGGTAAAAAATACACATGAAAGTAATAAATCACAGATACCAAAAAGCCCCCCAAAATCTTATCAAACACATTTACAACCAGGGAAGCAAGATACTATAGTCAGCTAAACTAATCTATAATGAAATATATGCTTGTCCAGAGCTATCTTGCAGCTCTGAAGAGACCAAAAGGCCTGGTAGAAAGGTTTACTAGGAAAAGAAAAGGTTCTCTTAAGGCCCGCAGTTCCTAGTTAGCCAAAGCTGGCCTGTCCAACCGAAGCAGGCTGAGAAAATGCCGTCTGTTACGCTAGGGAGAGGGAAAATTCACGCAACAGCAACAGCACATTTATACGGTATACACTTTCGATTTCACTTATTTTAGTATGCTGTTGTAACCAACAGTATCTTTCATTTGTACATTTTTGGCTACTGCCCACCTCTGTCTGTTTGCACCTAGCTGTTGCCCGCACTGTAGTCTCCCCTGTGACCCCCCCGCACTGGCTTTACTGCAGTTTAATTCATCCAGATGACCACACTGGGCAATGCTGTAACAAAAAGGGGTTATTCTAAACTAGGTCATCTTCCAGTAAGTAGGGAAGGTGTGTTTTAAAATTATTCCGAAGAGCAACACACAAACGTTTACAGCAACTAGCACAACAGCACAATTTAGAAAATTGTCTCTTTCTAAAAAAAGACTGTTTTGCACTAAAAACATAAAAGTGGAAATGTACATACGCTTCGAAAGGACTTACAAATTGTGTACATAATGGCAACATTTCTGTTTGTTTTTCAGGAGTCTACATTATTAAATATGTCTAAATAAAACTACTGCTATAAAGGTTTTCATTTACTAAAAATTTACCTCAAGGGTAGTAAACTGGTGTTTTTAAAAAGGAAAGGTTAAAGTTTTGCAGTGGTAAGCAGAAAAATGAATACTGGCGTGCACATCAAGGAGAGAGTTTTTTCATATTAACCCCCATCAACACACACTCTATCAAACGATTCCCCTTAAAAGCAAAGGACCAATGAGCTTTCCGTAGGTGATACATAGCAACAGCTATTGCCAAGGGATCGTGCGCTGTCCAAGTTTGTTCAAACTGGAGGGCATAGAGATACTGAAAATACAAGAAAATAGCATAAAGAGTGAGAGGAATATAGCGATTAAGGTGAAACCAGAAGTATAAGTGGGGAGTTCCTGGGGGGGTAGGGTCAGAAGCTGGACTGGATCACCAGCCAAAAGGACTGGAAAACAGCGCCAAGGACCCTGACTACCCATGTCGTGGCGTGCCAGTTGTTTCCCAGTGAGGTCCAGTCCAGCCACATACCTAAAGCGGTAGACCCTCAGAAATGTAAAGCTGCTGTTTAGCTTTCTGTTGTTGTGATGGGACAGCCTCCTCCATCTGCTCAGCTCCGCAAGATGGGGCCCCCACCTGAAAGTGAAAGATCAGATGGCCCCATCCCTTACCGCAGGCCCAAGATGATGATTCTTATGTGCTGTTAGAGCAGGGGTCACCAACATGGTGCCCGCAGACCTGTTTCAAAAATGGTACAACTCACCAGTGAGTAGTGTGTAAAATTTTATTTTATGCTGTTGATATGATAAAATCATAAACGTGATCAGTGTCGTCACATAGATGAGTATCATTAATCATTAATAATAATATATAACTAAAGGTAAACTGAGCAGATTTGTTATTTAAGAAGAGTGTATCAAACTGGCAGCCCTTCGTATGGCTCAGTACCCGTGAAGTAGCTCTCAGTTTCAAAAAGGTTGGTGATCCCTGTGTTAGAGGTTGTGCCTATCATCTGTAACTTCTAGAACGACCACAATCATAATTCCTCTAATATGAAGACCTTGTTAATCTGTTTGGTTAAGTACTAGACAGACAGAAATTCCATTTTTTTCATTGAGGATTATCCATTAACACAATTCAGGGGTGCTTTGGTGGCTCAGTGGTTTGTATGTAACCTAACTTCCACAGGATCGTCAGTGCCCCCTAGGTCTGTGTTTGTGGCGTTCTTCCTATACCTGCCTGCATTTTCTGTGCATGAGAGTGTGTTTCTCTGCAACAGACTGGGATCAGCTCCTGGCTCTCTATGACCCTGCATTGAATAAACCATTTGGAAAAGGGATGGAGGATAAGAACCTATTCAATACAAGGACAACATTCAAACCCTGGGTTTAAGGTAGCCACATACTTCGAACAGCATCCAAACAAAACGAAATCGAACACATCACCAAGAACAATCTGTCGCATACTTAAAACGACACCACCATCTCGTTTGATCTATGTCACGTCACAACCCTAGAGGGCACAGAATGTTTTCAATGCAGCAGACCCACATACAGAGGGAAAATAACGCTATTGTAGCAAGTGCGTGAGTCATTTTAATAAAGGAGATGACAGCTCATTTAGAATGGAAGTTTAGTTCTTTATTAACAACCACTATTGGCTGTAATACTAACAGACGGGGAAGCCAACTATTTACACGACACTCACGGTTACATGCTAACAAAACACAGGCATTCCACAGCAAACATAACAGGGTTACATTTACTATTAACAGAAATACACGGATATACATATTACTTTATTCTTTGTAGTGTGGTGCCATGTAAAGCATGTCAGTAACTCCCTAATTAGTCCTGCTGACCAATCCTGAGACGTCACATTTATGTCAGCCAATCATGGACAGTCGGCGGCATCAGAACAAAGGAAAGAGGGACCTTGGGGACCCAGCATAAGGGGTACACCGTAACGGTGATCACCGTGGTGATTACACGTCATATATGCTAAAACGACTTCAGCTGCGTGGATTTCGTCTGAGGTATACGGGCAGCTTTAAGGCGACAGCCTTCTTAGTCTAAGCCCCTTACATTGCTTACCGTTTGCTTCGCCTGCTGGTTAAAGAATGCTTAAGTACGTGGGATTGTTCTCTGTAGTCAGCCCAGATCATTCTGTTAATCTAAAACCCACTCCCACCTCAAAGGTTACCCTTGCAGCGGGAGATTACAGCTTTATCGGTATCTGTGTACATTCCTAGCCAGCACGGCTGCAGTCGTGCCCCAGGGCTAGACCTCAGCCACTACACGTGGATGGCTCGGCACTGAGAACAGAAACAAGGAAGCATCCCTTTCAAACAAAGGAGGCTTTCAGGGTAACTTTTAGCCACCTTTATGCTTCACCGGCAGGTAAACCTTTTTTGCCGCATAGGTGACATGGCCAAAATGTATGTAATTGGCGCAGATGTGGGGAAATTATTCAGAGATAAAGGGTTTAAGCTTCACTACATAACTCTGGAAAACAACTCACGCAGAGACTGAGATAGTTCTCCTTGAATCAGGAGATTTGCTGGCTCCTCTGTCAAGGCTTCGGGCTAATTGACTGCCCACACCCCTGAATGGGTTTGTGAGAACCTTTGGGGCTGGTGGTGAGACAGAATGTAACGTGACCTGCACTTCCCAAGAGGCATCACATTCATGTCTTGTCATTCACTTAAGGCCCTGATAGGCTTCTTTGTGTGATCCTGGCCAGAATTATGCCTCGGTACTCCTTGACTAAGAGAAATGCAAAATTTTGAGAGATTGTAGCTGTTCATTAACCCTGTTATGCACACTGTTCTTGGGTATATTAAACTTAAATGGATCACATCTTCCAGTTTCTCAGCGGTTAATGTAAAGGGAAGGGCAACATCTACTCTGGCAGTCCAACACTTGGAACAGCAGAGGACAGTGTCTCACTTCCATTCACCCACCTTATTCATAAAAAAAAACATTGTTTCTTAATGGACACTCATTGAAAGCTACCTTTTAGCAAACATAGGTCTAGCATCTTGGGGTGGAGTGGGGTGGTTACTGTCAAGACACATATACAGTCAGGAAAAAATTAAGAGACCACTCTATATTTTTTTAAAAATCTGCATTTTTAAATCCTGGTTTAATCCTGACGCTGCGAAGCAGGTTGATCCCAGCTTTAAAGTTTCTAAGTCTAAAGTCTAAGTTTCTAAAGACAACATATCAAATGTTGAAAATTTTTTGTTTTATGTCAAATATACGCTCAATTTGAATTTGATGCCAGTAACACATTTTAAAAAAGCTGGGTGGGACGGGGGCCTGTTTACCACTGTGTTGCATCACCTATTCTTTTAACAGCACTCTGCAAACGTTTGGGAACTGAGGAGACCAGTTGCTGGGGTTTCGAAAGTGAAATGTTGTCCCATTCTTTCCTGATATAGGATTTCAGCTGCTCGACAGTTCACGGACTCCTTTGTCGTATTTTTCATCTCATGTTGCGGTAAATATTTTCAGTGGGTTACAGGTCTGGACTGCAGGCAGGCCC
>JAAGVU020000044.1:7043177-7103414 GCA_011763525.2 Mormyrus iriodes | reverse complement strand
TGATAACAAGCTGGATGGTCCCTCTTCTCTTTAGTCTGGAGGATGTGGCGTCCATGATTTCCAAAAAGAATCTGAAAGTTTGATTCATAAGACCACAGGACAGTTTTCCATTTTGCCTCCGTCCATCTTAAATGAGCTCGGGGGCAGAGAAGTCGGCGGCGTTTCTGGATCATGTTTAGATGTGGTTTCTTCTTTGCATGGTACAGTTTCATCCTGCTTTTGTGTATGCAGTGATGCACTGTGTTCACAGACAGTGTTCCTGAGCCCATGCAGTGATTTCCACTATAGATTCGTGTCTGTTTTTGATGCAGTGCCACCTGAGGACCCGAAGATCACGGATAGCCAGTATTGGTTTTCGGCTTTGTCCCTTGTGGACAGAGATTTCTCCAGATTCCCTGAATCTTTTAATGATATTATGTACCATAGATGATGAAATTCCCAAACTCTTTGCAATATTACGTCAAGGAATATTATTCTTAATTCATTGCACTGTTTGCCCACGCAGTCTTTCACAGAGTGGTGAACCTCTCCCCATCTTCACTGCAGAGACTCTGCCTCTCTGGGAGGCTCTTTTTATACCCAGTCATCTTACTGACCTGTTGCTAATTAACCTAATTAGTTGAGAGATATTCAGCCAGGTATTTTGTTTTAGCATTACACAACTTTTCCAGTCTTGTGTCGCTCATGTCCCTTTTTTGAAACATGTTGCTGGCATGAAATTCAATATGAGCATATATCTGTTATAAAATAATAACATTTCTCAGTTTCAACATTTGATATATAGTCTTTGTTCTATTTTCAATTAAAAATGGGTTTATATGATTTTCAAATCATTGCATTTTGTTTTTATTTGCATTTTACGCAACATCATAACTTTTTTGAAAAGGGGATTGTAGGTGCCCATTTAAAACTCAACATAAATCTATATTTCTTCCTGAAATGTAGAATGGGCTACAGGATTCTCTGCATGGTCTGGGGAGGGGGGGAGGGGGTCTTTCGGCACAATCAGCCTTAGGGTGGGCTAAGCTTTCGATCAAGTAGGCCAGGCTCATCCAGACCCCCAATGGAGTCAGATCTGTCCTGCCTGCTAGTATTCTTATACACCATCTATTTCAGGAATAAAAGATGTCATCTGTAATCAAGGAAATGTTATTGTTAAAAATTACCTGAATGTACAAATAAACTCTGAAAAACTCAGATTTTGATCTAAAAACCTATCCATCCCAAAAAGATCAATTTTATCACGCTGCCATCAAATTTTGTCTGAATAAAGTCATGGGCGTTTAATTTGTTGATTTTTATCTTGACAATTTGGTACTGAGACAAACACAACGTGTCACTATGATGATGCGCGGATGGGTGTCTAGGTGTTTGTGCATTCCTTACTCAATACTGCCATCTGCTGGATTTACAGTTGAAAGTGCAAAGACTTCCACTCCAGGGGGAACTGGTTTCGTAAGAGCCTGAACTCTCCCTCAGATGGTGGGACTGATGGGGTCATTGTGCTGGATGGAGCATAATTATGACTTTCCTCTGCATAAAAAAACGTTCCCATAACAGATAAATGTACTGGATTGTTTTTATAACCACTGTACAACTTTTTATCCTGGATGGGACTGTGACGTAAGCAGCTAACTGTATTTGTATACTGATCACATCTAACAGTCAATCTGTACTGTTTAATTTGGGTTGGTGACACAGGTAGGACAGAAGAGACAGAGTCAGTGAATTTGCAGCAGTGTGAAGGTTTATGACAACGTTAATCCAAAGCAGCGTGAACATTAACAGGGTTGCTGTGCTAATACGTCTTGGTATGATTTGGCAGATTTGGCAAAATTAAGACAAACACGACCTGTGTTTAAGGTTAATGTTTTCAGAAAATACCTACATAAAATGAAAACATTTTCTTCACGATATCAGCATATCTACTGGGTCTGTGAGATATGCATTGTCAATGTGGTGCAGCCATTTACCAGACACCTTTCTGGATGATTTTCTTTGCCATTCTCTTGAGCGCGAAGCTGTGATGAGGCTGTAACAGGCGTTGGAGGCTGCCGAGGCGCTTTGGGAGACCTTCCTGTGGGGGTCTTTGGTGTGTGTGCACTTTCAGATCACTCATCAGCTGGCAAGTGGCGACACTAACATTATCCAAAGCAAGCATCACCCCCGCGGGTGAAGACACTACGTATCAGAGCGTACATGGAGCACGCAGTATGAGCTTAGGGCACTGCGTGTGTCTAAATGTCCCCACAATGTGATAAAAACCTGTTATTTTGACGTTGTTGGGGATTATTCAGTTTTATAAAAATCAAAAAACTAAAAATGCCAAAAGTTTTCTATTTTGTTTGGTTATTTATGGTTAAGGTTAGGACTGGGTTGGGGTTAAAATTGTCATTGCTGGGATTAGGGTTATACCCATAGGAATGAATGGATGGTGCCCAGAAAGATATTTTTTCTACTGTAAGAGTACAGATCTGTGTGTGTTTGTCTGTGTATCACTTATTAGGGCATCAGTCTTTATCTCGTATTATCACATTCATTAAAACACTTTTTCTTTGTAAAGAACAATCAAAAGTAGCATAATTTGAAAAACTTTATGAAAAACAATGGGGAAAATAGCTCAGTCGGTACCGGTGTCTTCCGAGGCCACAGGGATGGATAATTTGGTGTCATTACCTCCTGGAGGGAGCCGTCGGCATCCTCCTCCGGGGACACTGAGTAACAGCTGAAAGTTCTGCATTCTTTTAGGCAGAGTCGTACGCCGCACTTAAAATAGAACAACATTTCCAAAGGTTATACATATTTAAGGTCCTGAACACAAATATGATAGCAACATAGCATAGCATTTGCAAACATTGTACTTAAACAAGTACTTTGAACCCACTCAAATCAATGTCTGTGTTCTCATCATTACGGTGTTTTGTATCTGTATTATTACATGTCAAAAAAATGTGTAAAAAGGTTTTCCTTTATTGGAAATATATTTTGTAATTGTAAATGTTGTTTGTCTCTTTTAGCTGAGCTGGTGGATGTCTAGTCCGTCTTTAGATTCCCGAAAAAGGACACAAGGAGATTACAGAATTCCCCAAACACTGAACCTTCAACTGATCTTCCCCAGAAGGACCAGGGCTGCTATGCTAACTATTGGGTAATGGCTTTTTTAATAGTTATAGCCAAATCAGGAGCACTGCACATTACATATATAAAGACCAGCCACCCTGGGCATTCCCATCAACCTCGCTGGTCTCTCTGTCACTCCGGTAAGTACACGCATTGGTATTAGCTTTCAGTTGATCCCGATGCAGAGTCATGTTGAGTGTATGGGAAAGTGTGTTAGTAACCAATGCTTGTTATCTCAAGACAGTTTATCAAATTTATTAATTAGATCAATGTAAAGTTTTCCTTCAGTGTGATGCTATTTTTTATTCATGCAGCTCCAAATCCCTGTTATTACATCGGCTAGACCCTGCGGTTTTGGAAAACTAAGCTGCCATGCCAGGTGCCTACAAAGGAGAATGTGGGGAGGGTGTGGACCCTATGCCCTACCTGGCTCCTTCTGAGAAGGAGAAACTGGAGGCCATGAACAAGCCCTACGACATCAAAAAGTCCTGCTGGGTGAAGGACGACAAAGAGGCCTTTGTTGCTGCTGAGATTCAGACTGACCAGGGCGACCAAGTCACTGTCAAGACTGTGAAAAACGCGGTAAGATCTCTATTTGTTCTGCCCATGCTTTAGGGTTATACATACGTTTAGATGGGATGAACCAGGTATAATGGCAGACAAATGAAATGTTCTTCATGGGAAATTTGTACTTTTTAGTCATCTTTCATGAATTCGTTTAAATCACAGATTATTTATTGGAACCTTGAGACACAAAAGCTTTTAGGAGACACCAATCAAGGTCAACTGAATACTTGATGGTAGCTCCGGAGAAGGTATTGGATTTCTTTGGCTCTCTCCTCTAGACCCTCACCCTAAAGAAGGATGACATTCAGCAGATGAACCCGCCCAAGTTCTACCAGGCTTGTGACATGGCTAACTTGACCTTCCTCAATGAGGCCAGTGTCCTGGAAAACCTTCGTCAACGTTACGTTTACATGAGGATCTATGTAAGTCTTGATTTTTTTGGCCTTTTTGAGTCTTGGACTATTAAAACAATATTGCCATCATTAGAAAGGTTGTAGCATCCTGGTTTAGAGCAAACCAATTAAAATGTGTCTATAAGAATTCAATTCCTGCTCTAAAATGATAAAATCACTTATACTCACACATATATTACACATAATCCCACACATATACTCACACATATATTAAAATGATCTACCAGTTATGTATTCTGTTTCATGGTAGTTTCTTTCTAAGGGTGTTATGGTGGCCCCCTGCCTTCTTGGTTGTTGGTTCGGTTCCCCAACCTTGCCACGTGTATGTGGGACTCACATATTCTCTGTTTGTATGTGTGTGTGTTTTCCTGTGGTCTAAAGTCATGCTATAGAGAATTCCCTGTGGATACGGATAGACCATGACACTGCCTTGAATAAACCATTTTGGAATATGGATAATCATCCATAATCATCTTATGTTATGATGCCATAACCAACATGTGTTAACCTCTTCTCTCCTCTAGACCTACTCTGGCTTGTTCTGTGTCACTATAAACCCTTACAAGTGGCTACCTATTTATGGGTCAAAAGTTGCCCAAATGTACAAGGGAAAAAAGCGTAGCGAAGCCCCTCCCCATCTTTTCTCCATCTCTGACAACGCTTACCATGACATGATGATGGGTAAGTCAACAGAAGGTCATTAATCCCCACAACGGCCATAATCATTACATTAATAATTAACTGCACAATGGCTAGATGTTTGTGTGGATCTTTGAGTACAAGGCTAGCCCACAGGTAAAATGCAAGTAAATGCATACATGATGTTTAGTAAACAAGCACCTTTAAAATGATCCTGCTGAAGTCATTCCTAAATTTGCTTTTGATCATTTCTTCACTACAGAACACGAAAACCAGTCCATGCTGATCACGTGAGTATCTGCCGCAGGACCTGGAATGCTTTGTAGCTCAAAGCGTTAAACATTGTTTTGAACTCCTCCCATTCTTAGTGGAGAATCTGGTGCCGGCAAGACTGAGAACACCAAGAAGGTTATCCAGTACTTCGCCAACGTGGGGGCCACTGGTGGCAAACCAAGTTCAGATTGCAAGGTAGGCAAAGATGAATCTTGCTTATAAATGACCCTCATTTATTAACACGTAGCCCTCCCAACTTGGACGTATAATTAGATTTTCTTTATCCTAAGTGTTTTTCAATTCTGATAATCATTTCCTCCTGTGTTGTGATTACTATAGGGCTCCCTGGAAGATCAAATCATCCAGGCTAACCCGGTATTGGAAGCTTTTGGCAATGCCAAAACAACCAGGAACAACAACTCCTCTCGATTTGTAAGGCCTAACCCTGACCCCCCACTTCTTACCTTATGACCGCACAATGGTAAACTGCCATGTATGAAAAAAATCCATTCAGTTTTAGTTGGTGAGACAGATTTGGACAACACTTTGTCTCGATAAATCAAAGCAATCAGGAAAAAGCATTGTATTTTATTTCTGTAATATCTTAATGATTGTTAATATATTATTATTCACTAAAGCAGAACTGTGTGTAATGTTCTCCTATCATTCATTCCAGGGTAAATTCATCCGAATCCATTTTGGGCCAACGGCTAAGCTGGCTGGCGCTGACATTGAAACCTGTAAGTAACTGATTTCCTCACGTAAATGGCCCATTTGTTAAGGAGGAATTATTGAGGGAAAGTTTTAAAAAGTGTATTACTCTTTTCAAATTACATTAGTTTATCACACTAAAGAAAGACTTAGGATGTGTTAACTAAACTGACTTCAGATCAACTCCTGCGTCTGATACAGTATAAGTATCTGGCATAAGCAAAGACATCCGGTAATGGCTAAGAATGACTTCACTTTCCTCCTCCACAGACCTGCTGGAGAAGTCACGGGTTATCTCTCAGCAAGCCGCAGAGCGAGGTTACCACATTTTCTACCAGCTACTGTCCGGGAAGAAGCCGGAACTACTCGGTACACCTTCCAACTTTCCACGCTCGGCAAACGTACAGAAATATTAGAACGAGGCGGGTTTGTTACCTCACAGCTGGCTGACTTGAGCTCATTAAATCAAGGATTCTGTCGTCTCTTTGCAAGATGCCCTCAAAACAACTGACACAGCAGTCATCTGCAGGGCCCCCAGGATCTTAATTTGAAAGATTTTTCAAACAGAATATTCCTTGTGATATTTTTTTGTAAATTGTAAAAATTGCAGTGCAAAATACGGGTGCCTCACTGTCCCGCAATGCCTTTCCTCTGGCAGAGGCGCTGCTGTTAAATCCAGACCCAAAACAGTATGTGTGGATTTGCCAGGGCGTGACCACAGTGGACAATATGGACGATAAAGAAGAGCTAATGCTCACCGACGTAAGTCTCTCTCTCTCTCTCTCTCTCTCTCTCTCTCTCTCTCTCTCTCTCTATATATATATATATATAAATAGACGATATAAGAATCGCCCTAATAACCTAATAGCGAGGAATTTCAATGAGGAAGTCCACTTGTTTCAATATTAAATACACAATGTAAATTAGCAAATTACATAAGATTTGCAACATTTTCCAAGCCTCAGCACCCTAAAAATGCAATGATTCCCTTTTATCCTGGTCTTACCTGCTCCGCCCCACGGCACTGGGGCACCTAACGCACACTCTTGCTTTTCAAAGGAAGCTTTCGACGTGCTGGGTTTCACCACGGAGGAGAAGATGAGTGTCTACAAGCTCACAGGTGGCATCATGCACTTCGGCAACATGAAGTTCAAGCAGAAGCCGAGGGAGGAGCAGGCGGAGGTAGACACCACTGAAGGTAAGCGTGAGGCTCCGGCCGCACACCATGCCTCCCTTCATCCGCCTTCTGTCACTTTCTGCGACATTTTTTTCCCTTTGCATTCCCTTTCTGTTGTTGCTGTCATTCTCCATGAAAAAGTTAATGCAAAAATCTTAAAGAATAAAATGCCTAAAAAAACAATGTTTTTGAAATGTAGTGCTTTACACTAACTGCACCTTTATAATGCCTTTATGAGGCACTCATAGAATATTTCATGGAACATAATGCATTCATAGAACATTCATATGCATTATAAATTATATGATGATATCAAATATTATAATCGTATAACATGTTATTAATGTATATTAAAGCTGTTAAGATATGTTAGGATGTTATGGTATACTTACATGCTGCTTATGAATGTTCTATGAATGCGTAATGAATGCATTATAAAGTTGCAGTTAATGTAAAGCATTACCTTTTTAAGATTCCCAGTGTTAGAATATGCTTACTTTAATATGGATACAGAAAAGCAAACTACAAATCAGAAGCTTTCCACAACTTAGCGGCAGATAAATACAGTGCAGCACCTTTAAAAATAGCCCCGCCTGCTTAGTTTATCAGCAGTTTAATCTACCAATCACCTTTCAAATGCTAATTCCCTTACGTTGCATCTTTGGTTTCGTTCAGTGGCTGACAAAGTTGCCCACCTCATGGGAGTCAACTCCGGTGACCTACAGAAGGGCATCACCAGACCTCGCGTTAAGGTTGGAAACGAATTCGTTACCAAAGGCCAGAATCAAGACCAGTGTGTCTACTCCATCGGCGCGCTGGGCAAAGCTGTATATGACAGGATGTTTAAGTGGATGGTCACCAGGATCAACAGGACCCTGGACACCAAGATGCAACGAGAGTATTTCATTGGCGTCTTGGATATTGCTGGCTTTGAGATCTTTGAGGTATGTCTGACAAGTGCAAACTTGCAGAAATTCATTTCTAAGGTCTCCCCCTCATAGTCAGTCTACAAATGTTTGCTTGAACATTTACTTATTGATTAATTTTAGGTGTTGTCATAATAAATATAGGTATATTACAGTATATTTGTGAAACAGAATTTTTTCTGTACTCCTACATGCAGTTCAACAGCTTTGAGCAGTTGTGCATCAACTTCACCAATGAGAAGCTGCAACAGTTCTTCAATCACCACATGTTTGTGCTGGAACAAGAGGAGTACAAGAAGGAGGGGATAGAATGGGTCTTCATTGACTTTGGCTTGGATCTGCAAGCTTGCATTGATCTTTTGGAGAAGGTCAGGAGACTAATTGTTCATATGCTTGTTCAAGCAGTGGTCATAAGTCCATCAGCTGGGGTTTTTTAAATCCTTGTCCTCCAATACTACAGCCAATGGGAATCTACTCCATCCTTGAAGAGCAGTGCGTGTTCCCCAAGGCTACTGATGCCACCTTCAAGGCTGCCCTGTATGAAAATCATCTGGGCAAGTCTGGCAACTTCCTGAAGCCCAAAGGCGGGAAGAAAGGCCCCGAGGCTCATTTTGAGCTGATCCACTATGCTGGCACAGTGAGTTTGCAAATGCAGCACGTTGAGAACGTTCAGCTATGTCATGTGATGAGCCTTTACCTGTGCTACAAAGAGCGCCCTTCTTCTCTGCCCACCTCTGTTTCTGCACTCAGGTTGGGTATAATATCTCCGGCTGGCTGGAGAAGAACAAAGACCCTCTGAACGAGACGGTCGTTGGGCTCTTTCAGAAGTCCTCCATGCCTCTACTGGCCCACCTCTTCAAAGAGGAGGAAAGCGCAGCTGGGACTAAAAAGCAGAAGAAGGGTTCTTCCTTCCAGACCGTTTCTGCCTTCTACAGGGTGCTTACTCCTCATTTCTTCGGCCTGCTACCCATCCTTTCCCCCAGTCTGACACTCCTGCACCTTCTCCCTACAGGAACAGCTGAACAAGCTGATGAGCACATTACGCAGCACGGCTCCACACTTTGTCCGCTGCATTGTGCCGAACGAGTTTAAAAAATCGGGTAAGCTATAGTATAATGTTAAAGCTAACCCCATTTATTCTGCTTTTCCCACCATAATTGTTAGATGTGCTTTTATCACCAATGCTGATGGAATGTTCTGGCGAGGCGTGGCATCTCCGATTATAGCCCACTCAATGGCTCCTTCTGTGCTCTCACAGGTGTGTGTGACGCGTTCCTCATCCTGCACCAGCTGGCGTGTAACGGTGTCCTGGAGGGGATCCGTATCTGCAGGAAGGGCTTCCCCAACAGGCTTCAGTACCCAGAGTTCAAGCAGAGGTCATGCCCAATCATTTAAAAAAAAATGCTCTTGTCTGACACTCTGGTGTAGGGAAGTGTGATGTATTTAGGCTGAAAAGTGGTTTCAGTCTGGCATCTAGCAGCAATTCAACAATCCAGACTAAGTGAAAGCAATGCGATATAATGGAATCATTCAGATAAATCAATTTGTGATTTCAATCGATCTTCCTTTTTCTTCCCTCGACGTTTGTGATTTATTGTCAAGTAATAAACATCTATGGCTACCTTTTAAACTAATCCAATGACATGGTGTTTATCCATCCATATGTTACAGATACTACATCTTGAACCCCAACATCATCCCAAAGGGATTTGTAGACAATAAAAAAGCTTCTGAATTAATCCTGGGCTCCATTGGATTAGACGTCTCGGAGTACAGAATAGGACACACCAAGGTTTGACATACATTTGTTTTCAGCTTGACTTCAGTCTGTTTTTATGCCATAACTCCATACAAAACTCCATGATACTTTTAGGTGTTTTTCCGTGCCGGCGTGTTGGCCAAGCTGGAAGATATGCGTGATGAACGTCTAGCAAAGATTATGACCATGCTCCAGGCACGCATGAGAGGTGTCCTCATGAGAATCGAGTTCAAGAAGATGGTTGAAAGAAGGTAAGTAAAAACATGACATTACTTCCATTCCCAAGACTAAACACTTGCCTTCCATTTTCCATTGTTTTCCAACTCTGACCTATGAATCAATGGGCCCCCTCTCTGGGATGGGTCTCCTTCATTTCAGAATTGCTCTCATTGCTATCCAGCGAAATGTGAGGAAATTCCTGCAGCTTCGTTTCTGGGGCTGGTGGAAGCTCTACACAAAGGTACAACCATAGTTCTCCAGGGCTGTGTCCTTGTAATGGGCCTCAGTGGAGAACTTTCTATCTGTGCGCTCTCAGGTTAAGCCACTGCTCAATGTGGCTCGTCAAGAGGAGGAGCTGAAGGCTAAGGAGGAGGAGCTGCGGATCGCTATGGAGAAAGCGCAGGAGATGGTTGAAAAGGTGAAAGATCTGGAAGAGAAGCTG
Organism: Mormyrus iriodes; assembly: GCA_011763525.2. Classification (NCBI taxonomy): domain Eukaryota; kingdom Metazoa; phylum Chordata; class Actinopteri; order Osteoglossiformes; family Mormyridae; genus Mormyrus; species Mormyrus iriodes. The sequence continues at coordinate 7,093,168 of JAAGVU020000044.1, read as the reverse complement.
GTGACCCTCTCCAAGGAGAAGAATGACCTCTCTTTGGCACTGGCAGCTGTAAGTACTCTTCTGAAGATTGAAGGTCCTCCATCCAGCCATTTAAACCCTCTACACGTGGAACAGTTATCGAGTACAGTACTCTTTGTGATCTTTATCTTCATGCCTTTAGGAACAAGATACGACGGCAGATGCAGAGGAGCGCTGCACTCAGCTGATGAAGCAGAAGATCAACCTGGAGGGTGAAATTCAAGACATGAAGGAACATCTGGAGGAGGAGGAAAGTGCAGCAAACAGCCTTGGTGCGCAGAAGCGCAAACTAGAGGTAGAGCTCAATGACCTCAAGCAGGATCTGGAAGAGCTGGAATCCACTTTGGCAAAGACCGAAAAGGAAAAGCAGGTAAGGGGATAAAAGGAGGTAAACTATAGAGGCTATGAGTCATCAAAATGATCTTTTTCTTTGAGAACATATGGCAGTATTTCTTAATCCAGTCCGTGGGAACCCCAGATAGTCCACATTTTTGCTTCCTCCCAACTATAAGCACACCCATACCAAGTAGTTTGTGTTCTAGATTGGGTGTAAGCTGGGAGGGAGCTAAAATGTGGACTGTCTGGGATCTCTGAGGATTGAAATGGGAAACACTGACATATGGGAACAGCCTCAATAGCAATTGCTATAAACCTGTTCAACATAAATTCATCTGTCTTACAACTGTCCATATTAGTCAGGGTCACTGTAGCCCAAGTACGTAGGAGAAAATTTGATATTGGGGAGGGGGGCAGAAAATTAACAGCAGGAGAAATTTTTTTGGGGGGGAGGAGGGCAAATGAAGTCAAATTAAATATTAATACATTGAGGGGTTGAGGGGGTACCCCCCCGCCCCGGATCCTACACCTCTGCTGTACCCTATCCCAAGCAACCAAATGCATGAGGCTGGGGTACACTGTGGATGGGGTACCAGTCCGTCACAGGGCTCATACATGCACACACAATGGGAAATTGCATGTTTTTGGACTGTGGGAGGAAACCAAAATACCAAGAAGAATCCCTTGCAACACATAGAGAGCAGAGCTGGGATGCTGAACACTAACCAGAACGGTGTGTGGAAGTAATGCCACCCATTATGCCGCCGTGCCACCACAACATCCATACGTTCCTTTTCATATAATGCTTGAAAATAGGACTGGATTCAGAGTGGCCCTTTCTTACTTGTCCTTCCTGACAGCCAAGCCTTAATTTTTAAGGTGAATTCTTTTAAGAAAATAACACAGCATCTGGTCCAAGCTACTTTTTACATTTGCATCATCTTTGAAAAGGCAGTTTCACAAGGGAGTCCCCGTATCTGAAATATTCTGAATGGAGTCCTTTAGAAAATACCACCATGACAATGAGAAGATCCATAGCATTACCACTTAGCAGCAACACCAGTGTTTCATGATCATTCTAGAGCTTGGACCAGAAAGCGCGCACTCTTACAGCAGACCTAGGCCAGAGGGACGACAGCATCGCCAAGCTGCAGAAGGAGAAGAGAGCTCTGGAGGAGCTTCAGCAGGTGAGCGCCAGCTCCAGGAGATATAATCATCACTAATGAATCAATTTATTCCAATATCAGCTCAGTGAAATTGTGGCAATGGCATGATTCCCTTATATAGTTCATTCATCTTATTTTCTCCATGCTGATGGATCTTGTTTCTCTGGACAGAAAACTTTGGATGATCTTCAGACGGAAGAGGATAAGGTCAACCACCTAACTAAGAACAACAGCAAACTCACAGCTCAGCTTCATGAGGTTAGTACTGCAAAATCATAGATTGGTATGTAACACTAGATTTTGCACGTTTGACTTTATCTCACTGTTGCATTACCATTGCTTGTTCTGTCAGGTGGAAGACAACTGGGATCAAGAGAAGAAAATCCGTGCTGAGGTGGAAAAAGCTCGTCGAAAGGCAGAAGGGGACCTAAAAATAACAATCGAAAACCTCAACGAAATGGAGAGAGCCAAGATTGATCTGGAGGAGGTTGTTAAAAAGTACGTTTCTTCATAAATATGTAATATATATGCAGTATATACATCACTATTATAATTATTCAGCATGAGTCATGAACGCAGTGCGGCTTACTGACAGCAATGGGATTTTTATTATAAACTGAACTCAAAAGTAAACCACAAACAAAAAGGACCACAAGGGGTCTAAACACAGACAGAAAAGTAATAAGAACTAAACCAAGACTGCCAGAACTAAAGCAGGGAAACACACGAGGAACTAATAAAACTGCTGCAACACTGAGGAAGGAACGGGATGGCCAGCGACACCTACTGGCCAGATGGGGAACAGACAAATGGGACAAGGCAGGAACTGATCTTGACTCACTGTAATCATTTTGGTAAACAATTGCATTGTAATAAAACTAAACAGTTGAATTATTAAATTAACCAGGATGAAGAAACTTTTATTGACTAAAAAGTTTGCAATGTCATTATAGGAGAGATTTGGAGATCAATCACATGAACATGAAATGGGAGGATGAGCAGTCATTAAACTCCACTTTGCAGAGGAAGCTGAAAGAATATCAGGTACTGAAAGATGAAATGACATAAGTACCACCATCAATGGTACAGCTTAATCTGCGAAAACGTTATTTAATAACTTGTAACATTGATTCTTAGGCCCGCATTGAGGAGCTTGAAGAGGAGCTGGAAGCTGAGAGGGCAATAAGAGCTAAGGTATGGTGTATGCAGTACTCTCAGTTGTTTGTTAATCTGTACTGAAACATGGGCTCTACGAGATATAGCTGTCTTTGTTCTGTGCAGGTAGAGAAACAGAGGGCTGATCTATCTCGTGACCTGGAAGACCTTTCGGATCGACTCGAAGAAGCGGGAGGGGCCACCGTGGCTCAGGTGAGCCCAAAAAAGCTGATATTCGCAGCTGAAGCTTCACAGGCATATCTAAATTTTTCTTACTCAAAAAATACTTCTTGATGTTCTAGATTGAGCAGAACAAGAAACGGGAGGGTGAGCTGCTGAAGCTGCGAAGGGAGGTGGAGGAGGCAGCTCTGCAGGCGGAGGCGACCAGCTCCGCACTGAGGAAGAAGCACTCCGACTCCATGGCTGAGATGGCTGAGCATGTGGAGAACCTGCAGAGGGTCAGGCTCAAGCTGGAGAAAGACAAACAAGTCATGAAGGCCGAGATCGATGACCTCAACGCCACCATCGAGTCAGTTCAGAAGTCAAAGGTGAAGAGCAGAATTATCAACAAGCCCAGTCGAAAAGCAGAATCCATTTTGTTTAGCTGCCAGCTTGTTTGAGTCCAGTGCTGACCTAAGTTCTCACACTCCTGCCTGTAGCTGAACTGTGAAGCTCATGTTCGCAAGTTGGAGGACAACCTGGCTGAAGTCAATGCCAGACTGACAGATTTTGAGAAGACTCAAACAGAGCTAAATGCCATTAAGATTCGCCTTTCTGGTACGAGATTCTCAAATAAGAGATATAAGAATAAGCTACAAGTCATCACTGTCAGCAGTGCCTTGGCTAGATATTCGGCTAACCCCAGAGTGATTGATTTAATGTTACTTTAATACGGTTATTATTGAACACATTTTTGTGTCAATTCCTTTCTTCTAGCTGAGAACAGCGATTTGAGCCGCGAGTTAGACCAGACCCAAAGCAAGCTGACCCAGATATCACGCCTAAGAAGCTCTCTGCTCTCTCAAACCGATGAGCTCAAGAGGCAGCTGGATGAGGAATCCAAGGTAATGAACATCATCTCGACACAGATGTTGCGACTCAAAGTCTACAGAGCAGAAAAGTATCTGAAAGTTACTCAGGGTTATCACGAGCAGACCAAGTACACCATTATTTCACACCAGGGTCGAAGCACAGCAGTGGTGAGCCTGGCTAATGCTCGCCATGACCTGGACCTGATGAAAGAGCAGCTGGAGGAAGAGCAGGAGAGCAAGGCTGAGATGCAACGTCTCATCTCCAAACTGAACTCTGAGGTGACCACCTGGAGAACCAAGTATGAGACGGACGCCATCCAGAAAACTGAGGAACTGGAAGAGACTAAGTAAGTTGGGCTGTTATTTCCAACACTATTTTCACGGCGGACTCCTTGATAATGATCCCAGGATGGCACTCCTTTTCATCACCGAGGTCATCCTCGCTTGCAGGTTAGCTGTTTGTCGAAAGATGTCAGAGAAAAGGGTTGAACTCTTTTTGCAGACGTAAATTGGCGGCCAGGCTCCAAGAGGCTGAGCAAGCAGCGGAAGCAGCCCAGGCCCGAGCAGCCAGCCTGGAGAAGGTCAAACAGAGGCTGCAAGGAGAGGTGGAGGACCTCACCATCGATCTGGAGAAGGTGTCGTATTAGCTGATTGCAATCTGACTTGTTCAAGTGACATTTGACATGTGGTTCCAATATTCTACCACAACTTGTCCACTGAAGCACTGAAGGGAATCTGTCTAATAAGAGGAACATGCCACCGTTTCCCTCTGCAGTCCAACGCAGCGGCCGCAGCTCTAGACAAGAAGCAGCGCACCTTTGACAAGATGATCGCAGAGTGGAGCCAGAAGTGCGAGGAGCTGCAGCTGGAGCTGGAGAACTCACAGAAAGAGTGCCGTTCCTACATGACAGAGGTCTACAAACTCAAGACCGTTTATGAGGAGTCCCTGGACCACCTAGAGACCGTGAAGAAGGACAATAAAACCCTCACCGGTATGGCAACAAGACATCAAAAGGAAATATATCAGCCTTTTGAAATAGACTGAAATCTGTAGATGCACCGGGGAGTAACTCTGAAGTTGCCTTGTAGATGAGATCAAAGATCTTGTGGAGCAGCTTGGGGAAGGTGGGAAGAACGTCTATGAGTTACAGAAGATTAGGAAAAAGCTGGAGGTAGAGAAGGAAGAACTTCAGGTGGCCCTGGAAGAGGCTGAGGCTTCCCTGGAGGTAAAAGGCTTAAGCCCACAAGAGGAGTTTATTTTTTTTTTATAACTATCTGTTTACATAGTTTGCTGTCAAATAAAATTCTCTGTTAATTTACATCATATGATCCTCCACATTTTTAACTAATGTCTTAGAGATCAAGAGGATCGTTTCCTCTGCATCCTGTTCATGAGAATTTCACTGTGACGTTCGACTGTGCTACTAGGTCGAAGAGAGTAAAGTGGTCCGCATCCAACTGGAGCTGGCTCAAGTTAAGGCTGATATTGACCGCAGAATTCATGAGAAGGACGAGGAATTTGAGATTACAAGGTCAGGACATCTCCTATGTCTATATTGCCTTAAACTGAACAGCCAAAAATATATTATCCTAAACTGTATTTTGTTCAACAATACATGTATTACAGACACATAATGTTTATACTTGAGGGAAATATTTTAAAGATCCGTAGACACAATGTCACTGTATTTATAATTTGGAAAAAGAACCGCTTCATTAATTTTAACTGTTTTACTGAAATGAAACCATTAGCTTTATTTGACTTAACTCTCACCAGGAAGAATCACCAACGTGCAGTGGAGTCCCTGCAAGCCAGCCTGGAGGCAGAGGCCAAAGGTCGTGCAGAAGCTCTCCGGCTGAAGAAGAAGATGGAGGCCGACTTAAACGAGATGGAGATCCAGCTAGACCATGCCAACAAGAACAACAGCGAACTGGTGAAGACCCTGAAGAGACTGCAGCAGCAGATCAAGGTGAGGATACGTGTCAGACTAAGTTGTCTCACAGCTGCGACCGAGCAGGAGAGCATGGTGGCCTGCCACACTCCCAGAATACAAGGCGGCTGCTGTGGCTAAGCCCCGCCCTTCCTCACAGGACATGCAGGTGCAGATGGACGAGGACGCGCGGCAGCACGAAGAGCTGAGGGAGCAGTACAGCCTGCAGGAGCGCCGCCTCAGCTTGCTGCAAACAGAGATTGAGGAGGTGCGCAGTGGCCTGGAGGCTTCCGAACGCTCCCGCAAGCTGATCGAGCAGGAGCTGGTGGAGGTCACCGAGAGACACAACGAGCTCAAAGTTCATGTAAGACCTCTGCACGGAACTCCTCAAACACCGAGGAAGGCATACTAATATACTTACGGATAGTTGAAATCAGAAAAAAACTATGTGATGTCCTGTACCTGCACGCTGATTGGGCAATTTTCAGTCACAGCATAAAATATATAGTGGCACATCTAATTGGATTTGACCCATTTGCCTTCTTGGTGGATAAACAATTACTTTACTCCCTCAGAACCAGAGTTTGATCACTATCAAGCGCAAAATGGAGACAGACATGACACGCCTCACCAACGAGAACGAGGAGCTGATCTGCGAGTTCCGCACAGCAGATGAAAAAGCCAAGAAAGCCATCACCGACGCAAGTGTCCCGTTCACGGTTCTCCCGGTTCTGTCTGAGCAGGTCCTCACTGCTGACTCACTGCCAGCTGTGTGTCATTCTTAGGCCACTCGCATGGCGGAGGAACTGCGCCAGGAGCAGGAGCATTGTGTACACCTGGAGAAGATCAAGAAGAGCAACGAGATCACAATCAAAGACCTGCAGCTCAAGGTGGAGGAGGCAGAGGAGCTCGCTCTGAAGGCTGGCAAGCGAACCATCCAAAAACTGGAGACTAGGGTGAGCTCTGCTTCTTCTCAAGGAACATCTGGGCAACAATATGTACAAGTTGACAAGACACCCCTTAATAAATGCAAATATGAAGGTGAGTCGATTGCGACGCCTCTTGCTGCTGTGTGCAGATCAAGGAGGTGGAGGGAGAGCTGGACACGGAACAGAAGCGCCACGTGGAAACGGTGAAGGACTTGCGGAAAAATGAGCGACGCCTCAAGGAGCTGATCTTCCAGACTGAGGAAGACCACAAGACCAACCAGCGCTTGCAGGAGCTGGTGGAGAAGCTGCAAAGTAAACTCAAGGCCTACAAGAGGCAGATCGAAGATGCGGTCAGTAAAAAGCTCTCAAGTGTGACGCTTCGAGCCTCAGGTCAGTAGTCCTGAGATGGTCTTTGATCGTTACCACTCCTCTGCAGGAAGAGCAAGCAAACACTAGCCTGTCAAAGTACAGGAAGACAGTGCATGAACTCGACGACGCAGAGGAGAGAGCGGACATGGCCGAGATGGCCCTGAACAAGCTGAGAACCAGGAACCGTGCCTCAGTGGGGAAAGGCTTCACCTCCGTGGAGATCATCCAGGTGTCCAAGTCCTCTTCCAAGGGTGCCTCTGAAGATTAAAGCTCCCCTAGCGGCGGGTGAGTGGTCTGATGATGGTGCTTTGCACAGCAAAGAGAACAGACCCAGCCCCTTGGGGAATTCCATGTATTTACATTACAGAGCTGAAGGTTGTCATCTTGTGGCAACCGTTAGAAAAAACTGTTCTGTCGCATCTCTAGTACTTTCTGCCATATTTGCAAAAACACCGGCATCAAATAATTTCCTGGTGACTCATGGATTGTATTTGCAAAAACATTTTGTATTATCTGTCCATGAATGTCATGAAAATGTCAGTGGGTAGTTAACCTTAAACAAACTCTGCCTTTATTTAGTCTGCTTGTTACCACTGACAGATTTTTGTCATAATATTTTATAACAACATAAGCAGAGAACTTCTACATTGTACTGAAGTATATATACAATACCTGGTTGGGAATATATTGTCGGTATAATGCAAAACTTTATAGCAAGATTTTGAAGATCACATTGGTGTTTTTTTTTTGGACTGGGTGGTTTGAAATATAAATGATGAAAACTGTTGGTTTCTGTTGTTCCAGGGTAATATCATACTCACTCTCTCTGGAGCGTCTGAGCAGAACAGAAGCTGAAATGTCAATTTTCAACACTCAAGTCTTAAACTGACAGTCGTACATAAAAACATCATTCTTCGATGCCCTAATCCCGATTCTTCACTAACGGCATTGTGTGAAGTGACAACCAGGGGGCGCCAGTCTCACATCTCTGACGGAGAGAGAGTAGCATCGTACCACCCAGCTGCCGTGTGTCCATCTGTGGGTTTGCTGTCATCCTAATAAACACGAAGCAGAAGCGCACTGTCTCTGTGTTTATATTCCCTTATATTGCCAGGAGACCAAGATTTCTGTTTAAGACATCCAGTGGAAGCAGCTCAATAGTAACTGCTATAATCAAAAAAGTAAACGCAATCACATTAGATCAGTCGTCTAACTTTGGAAACAATGATGTAAAATTACTGGGGGTTTACCATTAAATATGTAATGTGTATTTTGCAGGTATGACTGTGCAAACAAAATTAGACATGCCAATCAATAGGCCTATATTACAAATATACCCAGGGACCACATTCTGTTAGCATTTTCCTTACTCCCTGAAAAAAAATTCTAAATGGGGTCTGGTAGTACAAGCTCCTTGGAATGCAGGATGCGTGTACACAAGCTTGCAGCGCCAGCAGGGTGTAAATGTATGTAATGGTCAGTGGGAGGCAATATTTCTCTAACGGTTCTAGGTGGTGCATGCACAACCAGCCTGACACATATGACTGTTCTAGGGCGGTTATGAGCATTTTTTTATGAAAATAAAATTATTTTAATTTATGTTAACTGAACTCAAAAGTATCAGCGTATCCATGCAATCTTAGAAATGTTGGTAGACGGGAAAGAAGGTGCAAGGGCTGGGGTAATGTAATTAACATAGAGCACCGACAGCGCAATACGTCACAGAATCCCTGCCGTCAGTGTGTTACGAGAAGGAGACAGTTCATTGAGAGGTTTACGTAAATCCCTCTAAACAGCAAAGTCTCCGACAAGGGCACCGCGCATCTGTACGGAGACCTCGCATTTGTTGGACAGGCAATGCACAGGAGAAAACTTATTTGTACGACAACCATAAAATAGTTAATTTCCGGATATGCATTACTTATACAGTCAAGACAGTGCGCCTCAATATAAGAACAAAACAGATTTCAATTCTTAAAAAAAATAAAAGATCAATAAGCAATCCGCATTCGTTTGATCCAATACCTGTACATGCAGCAATGAAATGGCATGTAAGCCGCACGCTACATTGTTACTACCCAGACAAGCTCGATGCGAACACACCTCTTTTCTGAATGGCGGTGGCGTCTTCTCTTCACGCATGCGCACTGGGTGCGTCCTCCCTCGTCCTGGCACGCATGTTCTTTGTCGTTTCCTGGATGCCTTGACAGTCCGGAGCAGGAAACCTACCGGGGTGGATTCGTGTCGACTGCCCAGAGTCCGCGAATTCAGGTCCGCAGAAGTCCGACGGGCGGGCAATCCAGGAATATTGCGGAAGGCTTAAGGCAAGTAAACGAGACGGAGCCCTTACAGTCTGCTGCAGGGTCCCGGGAAAAGCCGGTTCTGGATACCACTGGGACGGGGGATGGCTGAGGCCTCTATTCATCCATTCCCGTTCCGGAGTTACGATGCGCTTGCACTCCATCTACTCTAATTTTTCGGCTACTTTCAGGTTAAAAAAAGAATCGTTTACCATAATGCAAATGCTTGACGGATGAGTGATCCCTTGCAACATAAGATCGGCCAGCTAACACTTCGGCTGCCGACGCCTCCCCACCCAGACCGGTTTTGTCAGCCAGCATTGTGAACCACCCCTGCTGACGGGAACCGAGCGAAAGGGCATGCGATCGCCGTGCTTTTAAAACCGACCTCCGTCCGCGATCTCCGGCAGGACACCGGCTTTTACTAGCATCAGCGCGGCAGCTCTTGTTATGAGGGCGCCGCTTAAATCACAGCTATGTTGCCTTGGCCTTCGATCGCGCTGAACTATAACAGCCCCCCCCAATCCAATGTTGACGAGTCACCGGCTGTCACCACCTATGTCTCGTAGAGATGCACCGCACCTAAACAAGTTCATGTCTGGACTGTGTGTTGACTGACTTAAAGAAACACTACAGTGCAAACTTTTAGTCCTCTGTCAGCTAGGTGGCGAAATAAAACTATATACGTGCTTTTTGTTGCGTTTCAGCTGATAACATGCATTACAAGATAGGGGTATGACACATATCCACGTTATATATGGCTGCTTGTTATAGCGCACAGAAACTGCTTTGTGCGGACTTAACATTCACACTTCGGTGCTGCTCTGCGTTTTCACAGGCAGCTGGAGAAACGTCCTGTTCACGATGTCTCTGCATCAGTTCCTCTTGGAGCCCATCACCTGTCACGCCTGGAACCGCGACAGAACCCGTAAGTGTAAACCGGGCTGCTGAGCCGCCTGCACCGCACTCGGCTGTGCATCTCACAGGCCGTTTCTCCATCTCTGTTCAGAAATCGCCATTAGTCCCAACAATCACGAAGTCCACATCTACAAGAAGAGTGGAAGCCAGTGGATCAAAGCCCACGAGCTCAAGGAACACAATGGACACATCACAGGTACTAGACTGTCTTGTATTTCTGTGGTGAGGTTCCCTGTAATCACTGGCAGCCAGAGGGATAATGAGGGGGATCCCAGTTGGGTGACTTCCCTCCTCTGTCCACTGGCTGAGGACTAGGGATGGATAGGGGGTAGAGCTGCTGAAATGAGAAGCGGGCTTACGGCCAAATCGGAGGAATCCTGTGTGGAGGACCACCATTAGATCTGTTCTATTCTCATGACATCTTTTATGTGTTTTTAATATCGTATCTCTTAAAGCCTTGTCCATTTTTATCTATAAATCAATGCTGGAGCCTGAAAGAGGTGTGAGGGTCAGAGAAGTTCCCCAACACCTATATGTGCCCTGCCCTGTGTCGGTTCTACCCAGGCATCGACTGGGCACCGAAGAGCGACCGCATCGTGACTTGCGGCGCGGACCGCAACGCCTATGTGTGGAACCAGAAGGACGGGGTTTGGAAGCCCACCTTGGTCATCCTCAGGATCAACCGTGCCGCTACCTTCGTCAAATGGTCGCCCCTGGAGAATAAGTTTGCCGTGGGCAGCGGGGCGCGGCTCATCTCCGTGTGCTACTTCGAGTCCGAGAACGACTGGTGAGTCCCTGCGGGAGGCTCCGGAGTCACAGTGAGGTCTGGCCCTCAGCTTCAGCCCTGTGAATCCAGTCTAGCCAGGCCAACATGAGGACAAATCATCAAAGTTATTCCAGTCCTTTTCAAGCAATGTGGAAGAAGCAGAAGATAAGCTATATATTACACGGAGTGCTGTAGCTCATTGGCTGCAAGGGGATTCCATTCAATTTCAGTTATTTAGGGAAGAATTCTATGCTTCGGAATTTTTTTTCCGGAAATTTCTGTCACGATTCAGTTTGATTAATTGATTGTTCCATTATTTTGATAACCTAAAATCAAACTTTTTTTTTTTTTTTTATCTTTACAGAACAAATTTCACAATATTACCAGGGGAACATAATTACACATTGTTTATGCAGTACATAGGAAGTAGAGTCTCCGAACATTAATTTTTATTATTATTATTAAACTCAGAAGACCAGCTACTGAACTGTGCAGGAAGGAAATCAAATGCATAAAGGGAGCACTGAGGAGGGGGTGGACAGTGTAACGTCCTGAGCTCGCAGGTGCAGATTAGCGGAATGACGTTATGTCATATTTTTTGTTCTGTGCAACAAAATAATAATAATTTCTAATGATTTATAAAGATACCGTAGGCTGGTACTTTGAGGCCTCTTGTAAATAGCAAATGAGCTGATGAAATCCCTTGTCCTCCACTTTGGAAAAAGACTGATTGTCCAGTGCGATCATCTCCTTTATTTCAGTGATTGTGTCTTTAACTCTGGTGCTGTTAACTTTTAATATTGATAAAGTTTTAATTTTGCCCGGCAATATCAGCCAAGATCGACACATCAGACCGATGCCGAAATCTTTATTTTTAACGAATATCAGCCAATACTGACATGTCAACCAATATATAGTGCATCTCCAGTGTTGGGGAAGCTACTGACAAAAGTAATCCATTACAGACAGTGGTGGAAAGTTCAGGTCCAGAAAGTACAAATCCAGACCAAGATTTTGTTTCAACCAACCAGTTGAGTATAAAAAGTCACAGAGTAATCTTTCTGTAGTGGATTACTTTTGTCAGTAACTTCCCCAACACTGTGCATCTCTGAGGCTTGTATTACTTTTCACTTAGCTAGCCAGTTAGCTGCTTCAGATTCATTTCTACCTAGAGGTAACGGGATCCCATCTTGGATGTTTTTGAAGGTGGGTTAGCAAACACATCAAGAAGCCTATCAGGTCCACGGTGCTCAGCTTGGACTGGCATCCCAACAACGTCCTTCTGGCTGCTGGGTCTTGCGACTTCAAATGCAGGTACCTATTTCTTAACTTACTGGCGTCTCACTAACATACGTGCCTGGTTTCATGTAGCATGTTCGGTATTACAGGATTCAAGCATAACATTAATACAACAAGGAGAAGGAGGACAGTTATGGGCTGTTAGTGGCTGGATAGGTTAGCTTGAATTTTATTTTTAAAATAAAACAACAGAATGTCTATTGAGAGCTGCGTCTGTAATCGATAGGTCAGTGGTTCAAATCCCAGAGTCGGCAAAGTGATTTCACTGTTGGGCCTGAGCGAGGCCTTCAAACCCCAGTTCCTCCAGGGACCGTCTGACCCTGCTTTCAATTGTACGTCGCTTTGGATAAAAGCTTATGCTAAATAAAATAGCTGAACTGACGTTAGATGCCAAAAATGAAGATGACGCAGTGGACGCTAATGGAAACCTCAGGTACCAAGGGAAATGGTGCTGTGCCTCTCCTACAGGGTGTTCTCCGCCTACATCAAGGAAGTGGACGAGAAGCCAGCCCCGACCCCCTGGGGCTCCAAGATGCCCTTTGGGCAGATGATGGCTGAGTTCGGGGGTGCCGGCGGCGGGGGCTGGGTACATAGCGTCTGCTTCTCTGCCAGCGGGAGCCGCCTGGCCTGGGTCAGCCATGACAGCACCGTGACGGTGGTGGACCCCACCAAAGGCTCCACGTGAGTTTGGTTGTTACATTACAGCGTGCCAGGTGCTGGGGAGCCAATAGGAGTCAGCAAAGGAAGATGAGATCATTCTTCTCTGACACGCCAGTAACAGTCACAGAGGTTATTGCTTTGAAGTGACCGCTGTGAAAATCCTATTGCAGTCTTACTTACTAATTCATATGATTTCATCCGATGTTCTAGGCCATGCCAACTGAAGACAGAGTTCCTTGCTCTTCTGAGCGTGATATTTGTCTCAGAGAACAGCGTTGTGGCCGCGGTAAGAACCGGTTCATAGAAACTACTTGTTTGCCCTATTTTCATTAATCTCTGTCTGTCATTTCACTGATCTCTAAATTAATTAGTATTACAGTGAAAGCAGCTTCTGTCACCTTCCCTGTGTTTCTAGGCAGCCATGGTGTGGTTATTGTCGGGCTTTTCTAACATTAACATGGTGCTCGAATCCTTAATTCTCCCCCTCTTACCCTTATTCTCTCGAAATAGCTAATAACGAGCATGTGCCCCCCGATTTGGGCCTGGCTTGCCCGTCTCCAGACGTGTCTTGTCCGTTCTCTCAGGGTCACGACTGCTGTCCGATGCTGTTCAACTACAGCGACGACGGGGTCCTGACCTTCGTCTCCAAGCTGGACATCCCCAAGCAGAGCACTCAGCGCAGCATCTCCGCCATGGAGCGCTTCCGCAACATGGACAAACGGGCCACCACCGAGGAGCGCAACAGCGCGCTGGAGACGCTGCACCAAAACAGCATCACGTAAGCACTCGCCCCCTAGGCCCATCAGCAGAATGCCGGATGTGAAGTCGAGAGCAAAGGCCGTGGTTCGACTGTGACCACGGGGCCCTCGTGGGTCTAGAACCGACATGCTTCAGTGTCGGGTTCAGAGTCCATAGTGGAGCTGTCAGCTAAAATCCTACGCTGCACGTCCTGTTTTACTTTAGATGAGCCCCACTTAGGTGATTTTCCGTAATGGACTGGGGGTTGAGTCCTTTTTTGTGAGAAAAGGCAGTAAGATAAAGGAATTATTGGCTAATTGCATAGTGGGGGACCCAGACAATCGTGCTTATCAGCAGTCTGTGAAATGGGGGTCTTTTTTTAAGAGAACTATTTACAGAAGTGATTTTTTTCACAGACTGGAATCAGAAAATTCAGTTATTCTGAAACATTTAGTCATCTTAAAATAGGTTTTTAAGATTTTTTTTTCTTTATTTGACAGCCAAGTGTCTATATATGAAGGGGACAAAAGAGATTGTCGTAAATTCTGCACTACAGGGATCGATGGAGCGATGACCATATGGGATTTCAAGGTAGATACCGTCTCTATACACTTCCTTGTGGTACTTTTTCTGATTTTTATAGCTAATGCTCTGGTAAATATGGCGTGGTCCTGGTGCTCTCAGTGCAGGTTGCATAATCGCTGGTATTCTTCCTAGATGTTTATCCTGCGCTAACATGTCTTTTGTTTCTCCCCCCACACCCCAAGACCCTTGAGTCTTCCATCCAAGGCCTATTGATCATGTAGAGGAAACCACTTTTACCCAGCCAGGCTCCGCCCACCAGCGGTGGGGCTTGAGGCAACGTGGCGACTTCCGGCGGCGCGTCAGGCCCAAAAGCGAGAAAAAACCCATAACCGTAAAAAGCACTGAGAGCGCAAAGAAACTGACCCGTGATGTTACTGTTCTTTACTAATGGGAAAAACACGAGCAGAGGGAGTGGGAGGCTTCCACACGTTCTCCAGCTGTGATTCTCTTGATTCTGTACCAGAACTGGTACTTTGATGGTTAAATGATGCTAATCGGGGACATTCTAGGACACTACCTTAAAAGGAGAATGTTTTTTGTTTTTTTTTGTAAATGGTTGGCTAGAAATAAAGGATGTAAGCTTAAGCTGCTGCAGTCTGTCTCTTATGTGTGTGTGGCTTATGTATATATTATATTGAAGGGGCCAAATGTCCCCACGATGTGATAAAAACCTCTTATTTTGACGTGGGGACCATTTTTTCATTCCCAACAAGGGGAAACTCATTTGTATAAAAATTTATGACCACAATCAAAAAACACCAAATATCTTGTATTTTGTTTGGTTACTTACGGTTAAGGTTGTCATTGTGGGGATTAGAGTTTTTCTCCATAGAAATGAATGGACGGTCCCCACAAAGATATGAATAAAAGTGTGTGCGTGTGTGTGTGCATGTGTGTGTGTGTGTGTGTTTTATACTCATTGTCATCCTGGTAGGCTAAACTCTCAAATGTGTTTTTCCATTACTTGTACCCCTGGAAAAACTTTTGACATTCACACGCTTGTTCTCGTGGGATGTTAGGGTGGGTAATGTCATGATGTAGGAATGCGCAGCTATTTAACCAGAAAAGTGGGTAGAAAAATCACTTGCTGGATAGGAGAAGTAAAGCTGGAGGTTAGAGGCAGGGAACCCGAGGGATTCCTGCTATATTCCTGTACTAGAATTTGAGCCGTGCAGTACATCGTATGTTATCATATGTTACTTTTTGGCTGGGACAAAAATGAGCTGTCCCTTGGGTTGCCAGGACAGGAACCCAAAGCCCCCCCTTCAAGGGCTTCGGACAAGTGAGCAATGCCTAGTTTTCCTAGGAATTGCAACAAAAACAGTCAATCCATGGTTTTTCACATAGAATCTGCAGAATGTACACACAGCTGGTTGTCTGGAAGCAGCTTCTTACCTAGAACCTGCAAATTGCATACATGGCTTGTCACCTTGAACCTGTAAAATGCACACACAGCTTCTCACCTAGAACTTGCAGAATGCACACATTGCTTATCATCTAGAACCTGCACCACGGTTTCAAGTATCTGTCACCACATTTATTTAAAGGACGGAAGTCATTTGAAAACTTCCTGTACCCCTTTATCACTGAACAGTTTTGTCCTGAGTCGTCTTAAGTCAGGTCTTTGCCATTCATACTGAGGTGCTGAGTCCTGTCAAGTTGCAGACCTCACCCTCGCATGAAAAGTTATTTATTAAAGCGGTGGCAGCTTGAAGTGTAGGATGTAACGTTCAGGCAGGAGGGGAGAAGGTGCTCGCCAAGACCTCTGACAGCAGCCAAAGGTTGCATACTTCCTGTCGAGATGGTACAGGCAGATGAAATGTGGGCCTCCCTTGCAGCCAGACACCCGCCCACACCAGGAAGTGGTTACGGGCTCTGTGGCAAGCAGGCTGCTGCTGGACGCTTTTCTCCAGAGGAACGGGTTCTTACTCACTTCATTCAGAGGCGCGCCGCCGTTTGTGTCGACTGCTCAGAGTCCACGGACCGCGGTGTCCCATCCACCCCCGAGCCCTGAGCTTCTCCTCGCCTGCAGTGGGTAAGTGCACCTCGTTCCAGCAGCTTTCTAGAGCGAGGAGTGGAAGTGTGCCATTGCCGCGGAGAGTAACTGTCCTCCAAACAGAGCTGTCCGTATCCTTTCCGCCCTTCTCTTCATCTCTGACTTGTAAACATTCTTCAGCATTAAAGCAGCTGCTGGGGGGGGTGGGGGGCTGAAATTTAACACCAGCTATAAAGCGAGATGCTCCCAATCGCTTCTCTGACGTGGCGGGATGCACTCTGTTAGTGGGAGGTGGGGGAGTTATCAGACGGCTGTCTGCATGCCCCAAGGTGACGGAGAGTCTGCCGCCGGAAAGGGAGCGCGTGTAGCAGGCAGCGGGGAGCGCTCTGCCGTCCCTAAAGACCTCAGTGTGCCGCCCGCTGCCATTCACCAGCTGCACACGTCGCATTCTTCACCGGTCTGGGTTTAATTAACTGGACGGAAAACAAACTTTCGTTCACAGAGTGACCTTTCGCGGGGCCTGGCTGACACTTTTCATTTTAAGGCTTCTAAAGCTCACACAGAATTGAAGATTTTCTGAATCATAAAATAGCACTTTTAACTTTTTTTTTTTTTCGTTTTAAACTATGAATAAAGTTGATGTAATAGAGATGCAAATCATTTCCTGGCTGTAGAGAGGTTTCTTGTTCGATTGTATTGAACTTAAAACATAAATCTTGAGAAGTTTATGCATTTTTTATATTTATGTGCTGAAGGTGAGGTGTTCATTTTTTTCCGTAGTGGTTTAACATGGCGTACCACAGTTTCCAACTGGAACCAATTAGCTGCCATGCCTGGAACAAGGACCGAACCCGTGAGTACAGCAGGGCCCTCCGTGGATGGGGGAGGGCGGTTTTCTTTTTTTTAAAAAAAGGACTAAGAGCATGCTGTCTTTGGGTGTTTTTCCACTGCACCAGGTACCGAATGTTTGATACTAAGAAATTGGTTCTTTCCATTTTTGCATTGATGAAGTCCCAGTACTGAAGTACCAAACCAGCTGGGGTTTGGGGACTTAACTGACGATTGTATATGCAAATAACCTGCCTCTGAAACATAAAATACAACCACCATCTTGAAAAGCGTAGTTATGAATTCAACAGAAAATAACAATAAACAAGTAAAAAAATATATATTAATAAAGGATGCACGGACAAATAAAGAGACCCAAGTTTTATCTGCGATCTGGTCGGAAGAACAAATTTAACAAGATGTGGAGGGCATAACAAGAAAAGAAAGGATTTGCTATAATATACTACGGCAGCACGGTATTGGGAAAAATCTGAAATTTCGTAATGTGATTTTGTTGCAATAAATATTGGGATATTTTTAAAGCAAAAAAGGAGTACAATATAAATATCTGACAAACCCGTCTAGGAATGATTTAACAGCAAGGATGAAAATGATTAGGATGGGCTGAGAGAGCAACCGGCAGAGCTGCTGCAAATGCAGCGGTGGTTTTAACCTTGAATAGGAACAATCATTAAAACTGCAAAGCTTGCTAAGTTTTGTTTCTTATGACAAACGTAGAAATGTTTAATGTTGTGCTATAACGTCCGGACAGTGTGAAAAAGCCTGATCTCAACCTAGCTGACTATCGCAGTCCTTGCGATGTGCGAACTGCATGTGCATAACTTGCAATGTCAATATTAATATCGCACATTCAGCCCTATAATATACTACATTTTTTTTATTTGACACAAAATGACCCGCCTCATGCTGTGATGTCATTTAGTGCCGCTACAAGTTTTTCATGCCAGTGGAAAACCAGCACAAGAAATGTCATTCACACTGGTGCTGTTTGAAGTACCAAAGGTTCGGTGTCTGGTGCAGTTGAAAAGCCCCCTTTGTTCAGCGTCTCTATTACTGCACACAGGTGAAAACTTTATAAGTAGCAGCCCTGGCTGAGGGCCTGGCCTCCTCCCGCAGAGGCAGGAAATTACTGTTACGCTGCACTTTTGCAGAACGTGCCCCAATTGTGTTGGGGCCTCATTCCTCCTTGGGCAGAGTGTGTTTCAGTTTGGCTTCCCAGGGGTGTCTGGGGCAGAATGGCATACTGACTATACACCCCAGACCTGGCTGTCAAGATGCTCATTTATATTTGAGCCCAAACCGCTCCACACTGGCACCCCCGCAACAGTTCTTCCTGGTTCCAAGCTCGTATTTTAATCATGGCTGCATTCCAATTTTCTAAACCCTGCTCCAGATTTCCAGACAGACAGTTCACACTACAGCGTATCCCTCTAAACCTAAACACAGCACAAAGGCCCCCTTTGATGAAGCCAGGCCTGTTTCACCAGGACGTTACAAATCTACAGAGTTTCTTTACATTATTACAAAGCATATAGTAGCAAACTGGGCCAAACATGTGAAGGGCGTATATCACAGAAGCAGGTCAAGGACGGAGCGAGACGGATGGAATGAGGCGAGCTTGCCACATCAGAATGCTCTGCCGCTTCTGCTCAGGCTGATGACAGAAACAGTCGCGAATTCCAGCCCAACTTCCTGTTTTACCATATATGGTGTGCTGTTTCTCATTGGTTGAGACCAAAGCCAGCCTGCGCAGCGAGACAGAGGCGGCTTGAGACCGCTGGCCTGTAGCACCCTGCTGGCCCTTGATGAAAGGCAGTGTTTGTTGAAGAAGCTCTATTTGAGGGGTTGAACATCGGACGTTTACACTTTTCCGCCACACCGAAAGCTTGTCGTGTCGTGTAACATACTCAGATGGTAGCTAAATATTTGCCAGGCTGTATTCCTTTGTTTATTTTCTAGGCCCTTAGGCTGACGCGACTGCTGATGTCAGTGATGTGTCTTAGCAGGGACATGAAACGCAAGAACAGACCTGCTCATGGATTGTCAACCTGTCTGCACACAGACAAATGTGCTTATGGACTCATCTGTGTGTGTGGCAGCATGTTTTGATTGGGAGAAAAAAAATGTAGGCTAAGTTTTTAAATACCATGTCCGTGTTAAAAATTACATTTTGATCAAAACGTTTGTCAGAATTCGTCGTGGTGCTCCCCTGTGAATAGCTAGTTTCCTAGTCTTGTGTTTGGCAATTAGTGTTTGTACTATGAGGTTTTAGAGGACTGCAACTTCAGGATTGAAAACCTGGCAAGATTTGTGAGAATCCCGTAATGAATGACTAATCTGTCAGTAAGGTAGACAACAATCCAAACTGATGATGTCATTGTACTGCACCTTCTGTTTACTATTATAACAAACGAAGGTAGTTTTAATCCAGCTTTAATACAAAAATCCAGATCCAATGACATTTTAACCAGGAAATTCAAATCTCTGTATGTTTCTTTAAGAAATCGCACTGTCCCCTAATGACCACGAGGTGCATATCTACAAGAAGGAAGGATCTGGCTGGTCCAAGATCCACGTCCTAAAGGAACACAATGGACAGGTGACAGGTGAGCCCGCAGGCTGTGAAATGGTGGGTGGGCAGCCTCAGAGACAACTATACCTGCTTCTACAACCATTTCCCACCCCCCTCAGGCATTGACTGGGCGCCCGAGAGCAACCGCATCGTCACGTGTGGCACAGACCGCAATGCCTACGTGTGGACGCTCAAGGGGAACGTGTGGAAGCCCACGCTGGTCATCCTGAGGATCAACCGTGCCGCCCGCTGCGTCCGCTGGTCACCCAAGGAGAACAAGTTTGCTGTGGGCAGCGGCTCCCGCCTCATCTCTGTGTGCTACTTCGAGCAGGACAACGACTGGTGAGCATCTGGCCTGAGGTGCCACTCGCAGACCAGAGGCTGACGTTAGCATTCAGGGATTGCCAACCTATGTCCCCAGCAAAGCTGTAACCTTGGAATTCTCTGAGCCCTCCGCACCAAAAACCACAAATCCTGTCCCCCCATCATCTGCTGCTAGCTTAAAGCAAAAGTGCATTAATAAAAATTTAAAATTTGAAATTTAATTTTAAAATGTATGAAAATGTGAAAACGATCAGAAAATCTACTGAGGGGAGCCCCCCCACACAGATAAAATATGGGTTTTGAGTGTCTGGCACTGTTGTTTTGGAGGTTGTGGGCTGGAAACTTTCATAGGGAGCCCATACCCTAGACCCACATTTCATGACAGCATAAAATACTTAAATGCATTCATTTCAGCCCTTTCTCCTGCTTGGTCTAAATGAAACAATCCTCCACATCACCGTTTGCCTTATTAATGCCTAGTGTTCACATTTAAGCATGAATACATTTGCACAACCTTATAGGAGGACTAATTGACTGTATTGCAGTTATTGCATAATCATAGTATATCTAGTCAGTGTTTACCTATTACTTTGTGATCAGGCCAAGTCCCTGTGTCTGGCGTGTTTGCAGAAGCTGGCCAAATGAATCATTTTCTGATAAGGCACATGCAATTCCTTTTATGACTATTATTTAAATACGTTTTTCCAGGTGGGTTTGCAAGCACATCAAGAAGCCGATTCGCTCCACCATTCTTAGCCTGGACTGGCACCCCAACAACGTCCTGCTGGCAGCAGGCTCGTGTGACTTCAAATGCAGGTACCGGTCTCTTGACGGCACGCCCGTGATCATGCCTATGACTTGGGGATACGCTGAAGGCCCCAATGTGTTTCAGGATTTTCTCGGCCTACATCAAAGAGCTTGAAGACAAGCCGGCCCCCACAGCCTGGGGCTCCAAGATGCCATTCGGCGAGGTCATGTTTGAGTCCAGCGGCACCGCCGGTTGGGTCCACGGTGTCTGCTTCTCTGGTAGTGGCAACCGTGTGGCTTGGGCCAGCCATGACAGCACCGTGGCTGTGGCCGAGGGAGGGAAGAGCCCCGTGTGAGTACCCAGTGCATTATGGGAAATAAGGAGTATGGGCCCCACCCTTGGGATATTACGCTTGGTGTCATCATTCGGGGGGGGGGGGTTGTGCCAATTCAGATCCCAGGGCTGGGAGACTGGTGCCACTGTTGGACCCCAATTGCTCTGGGGGTCCTGCACGTTGGCTGACCCTGCACTGTGACCCCCCAGACTTGTTCTCACTTGTATACAGTGCCACCAGAAAGTATTCACACCCCTTCACTTTTTCCACATTTTGTTACGTTACAACCTTATTCTAAAATAGATTTGAGTATAGTTTTCTTTTACAAAATCTACACAAAATGGTCCATAATGGCAAAGTGAAAACGTATTTAGTGAAAACGTATTTTCAGACATTTTATTACATTTATAAAAAATGAACACATTTAAACACAATAGGTACATGAGTATTCACACCCATGATTTAATATTTTGTTGACGCACCTTTGGCTGCAAGCACAGCCTCAGGTCTTCTTGGGTTTGCCTCTACAAGTTTGGCACACCTGTTTTTGAGGATTTTCTCCCAATCTTTCCTGCAGATCCTCTCAAGCCCAGTCAGGCTGGATGGGCAGTGCCGGTAGACAGCCATTTTTAGGTCCTTCCAAAAATTTTCGATTGCATTCAAGTCCGGGCTCTGGCTGGGCCACTCAAGGACATTCACAGACTGCTCCTGAAGCCACTCCTTTGTTATTTTGGCTGTGTGCTTTGGGTCATTGACCCAGCAGCCCAATAACAATTCTATATTAATGTGTTTTAATGTTTTATTAATCACGTTAATATAAAAAGCTGCGTGACTTTTTACTCATAAATAAGCAGCCCCTGTTATCATCATAATTGTTTTTGGTTTTCGAAACACAAGCGCCTGTCTGTTGACGGTTTCTATGGTAACATAAGCCTTGCCGCTTCTATTTTATCCTTATAGGGACTATATTTTAAAGAGAACATTGGAACATTATTAAATAACCCTGACTAGTTTATTATTAGTTTTTGTTTGTTAGCCCTTGTTCGCTACGCCGTCGTTAGTTACATGTAATGGTGGTTTGTATGGTATTGTATTGAATGCTGGTAGCTATATGTTCCTGTTTGTTGTTCATTAGCAGTCGTTTCACTTACTTGTTCGGGCCGCCACGTTCCTGCTTGAGACTGACCATCGCTGTCTCCTGTCGTCCCCATCAGCATCACCACCCTGAGCTCGGAAACGCTGCCCCTCCTGTGTGTGACCTTCATTACAGAGAACAGTCTGGTTGCGGCGGTATGTACCGGTCCATCATTTAAGCATTTCGGTCAACTGACATGGGGGCGAGGGGGCTTTCATTTATGGCCATAGAAGTTATTGGCAGTGTTGTAGTGCTATAGACCGGTTTGGTCTCGAAACCACTTTTTTGCAGTCTTGGTCTCGTCTCGGAATGGACTTTATTTTGACTCAGTCGTCTCTCGGTCTCGCGCATGCGCGTCATTAGGTATACAGCCCCGAGTATTTTAGCCCCGATGCCAATCTTCCTTCAAAAAAAAAAAAAGTTAAGCCCCAGGTAAGCTTGACTTAGCCCCCTGATTTTTTCAATAGCTAAAAACGCCCCTGTACTCGGTCATAGAGGACTCGAGGTTTTATTTAAAGACTACAAATCAAAACTCCTCAGTACTTATCACAATGGCATAATATTCATGTTTGTTAACACAGTACTGTGATTGGGTGTAAAACGTTCTACTTCAAAGTTCAAATCCAACAAATAAGGTGCCACTTATTTGAAAAACTGTTACAATTGTACAGAAGCATTTATATTGACACTTTAAGAAAAAACGTCCATGGTTAAAATTACACCGTGACACAAATTTCAGGCCATACTGCACAGCCCCAAGATGGTGCCTATGTTCCACATTTTATAGTATATTGTGTTACATAGACTCAAACATTAGTCTATGATATTGGTCTTGTCTTTGTCTTGATACACTCTGGTCTGTGTAATGACTTGGTCTCAGTTTAGATGGTCTTGACTACATCACTAGTTAATAGCAAGAATAATTTAAATCTGACAATTTAGATTTTAACAATTTTAACTATAGCAATTTATTTATTTTAAATTGACTTTAGAAATTTTATGACACAGCCTGGCTATCCAGCAATTTAAACATCTAATGTTGTTATTTGTAATTCAGCTGTTCATCACTTAGTCAATATTTGCAACTTAAAGTGAGTTTTCCTGGCCAAGACCGCCAGCTAATGGTAAGACTGTGACCGCCCTCCCTCCCCCGCACACACACACAGGGCCATGACTGCTTCCCGGCACTGTTCGTCTACGACGCAGCCAAGGGGGCCCTGACCTTCGGTGGGAAGCTAGATGTGCCCAAGCAGAGCGCGCAGCGTGGCATGACGGCCAGGGAGCGTTTCCAGAACCTGGACAAAAAGGCCACCACTGAGAGCAAGGAGGCTGTGCTGGAGTCACTGCACAAGAACAGCATCAGGCAAGGCCACTGCGCACTGCGCACACCTCAGCTCCTGCCAGTACCAGCAAGGAGCCCTTTATATTCATATACGGGTATTAATAGCAACAGAAATCAATAATGAGCTTTATATCCAGTGATTAGCTTATTTTTGTTTCCCAATCAATTCTGGGGAAAAATTTATCCCACTTAAGGCCAGTTTTGTCTCATAAACATATGCAGATGCTCTCTGCCATTTTCATTAATGACCAAGCTGACCTGTGATCCGCAGCCAAATCTCCATCCTTGAGGGTGATAAGACCAAGTGCTCCAAGTTCTGCACCACCGGCATGGATGGAGGGATGGCAGTCTGGGACATGAAGGTAAGGTCCCCTGTGCCTCGATGCGTGAGCCAGATAAATGGGGGGTCGCTTAGTGACACACCATCTGACTCTCGATTTCAGATGCTGGAATCTGCCATGAAAGACCTGAAGATTGTCTGACTGCTGCATCCTTCGGTAAAACAGAAGAAACTTTGCTTGCAGGCTGCGTTAAATACTCATTCATACTTCATGTACGGGTATATACTAAAAAGTTCAAATGTATTAAAATGGTGGCAAGTTAAAGATGTACTTTTATACAGCTAAAGAATATTTTATAAAGCTTTGGATTTTCAAGTCATTGGCTTTATCTTTTTTATTTTAAAGACTGCCATGCTTAAATTTGGTGCGTTTATGCTGGTCATACAGTGCTTTATTAAATAAAGGATTTCTCAGCTTTGGCTAATGTCTTAATGTAAACAATGCATTTCAGCATTCAGGACATTACATTACCAGAACATTACCCAAATCCCTTTCCAAGTGAGGATATGGACATGACCTTTGGTTAATTAAATTCACCAACAACATTGCAATACCAATTTTATTGCACATGAGAAATATACACAAGAGACAGATATACCTTCAAAAAACACCACCAGAGCTTTTAAGTACGTTGACTTTATTTAACCACACAGAATGTCAGTTTGAGGAACAATTCACATTTTATACAAAAAAATCATTAGAAAACACTATGGTCTATCTTCAGCAGTCTGATTCTCAAAGGGAAAAACCATTCTTTACAGTAAGCTCTGTTAGTCTGCTACATTTGGGTTAAGTGAACACGAGAGCCAAACCGCCTCGTTTACCAATACAAATAAGATCATAGCCACAGTACTCATTCCACTGCATGAATGGAGACTGAAACAGGGTTTTATAAAGACCATGACCTGTGTGACATGTCTCTACAGTGCACTGTACTTGTATGATCTTAAACCAGCAATCAGCATCTTCAGAGCTCAAACATTTAAGGTTTTGGACGTGTATGATAACCAATGGAATTCCTACCATTACCCCTTAAGAAATCTTTCTGCCCTGATTGGCCCGGGGACTGCCCCGCCCCATACACCGAACCAGTCAGCTGGGACGAATTCAGGCTGTGGATTCTAATGCATCCTGAATACTTCAGCTATCACACATCCCCCTATCAATTAAACTCTTATTAGCTGCACCAAAACAAACCAGGACCGATGTCCAGGAAGGTCAAAGGAACTGGACTTTAGCATGGACTTGTGCATTTTACCACATATTCCAAAAGAAAAAAATTGAAAACAGGATTCAGATAAACTAGAAACGCTATAAATTAGCCAACCTGTTGTGCTTTCGTAGTGTTTCCCTTACTGTGCAGCCAAAACACTATTGCTTACAATTAAGAAACAAATAAGAGAGGTGAGGGACATTATGTCATTCCTTAATATGCAAAACAAAATTTGGGATGAAAAGCTTAAGAAGTCAGAGAAGAGAGATCATAGACTGAGACGAAAGCAAACATTTCATCAACGCAGTCGCGTTGAGAGAAACACCTGTGCCAGGGTCCATTAACCCAAGTTGTTCGTTAACCCGACTCCTCAATCCGGGGAGACTATGGGCTGCACTTCTGCTGAAGTGGCCGTGAAGGTCACTCCCCTCCTCTAGGGAAACGCACTGACATCCCACACTCCTCCAGCGCTCTCCAGTAAACATGTCCGTATTTACAATGCACAGACTCAGGGCATAATTTCCCATAAAATTAGCATGCCACACACAAGTACCTGTTTATAAAGAGCTGACCGGCGGCAGGGGGATGATCTAGCTATTGGGTGCAGAGTGGCCATTACTAGAGCAGCCTCAAGGGGGAGCTGCTGTTCAGGCACCCCTCCCCCCATGGGAAGCCTGTCAGAGCATCCCCAGAGGACGCCGGTCATGCAGGGGAGCAGAAGGGTGGCCTGCTGGAAGCGTTTGTACAGTCGGCTTTGAAGCAAAAGGCGACTAGCAATTACATACTTGGCACGTGTACATGCAAAGCCAGGAGAATTCACACACCCCACGAAGGAAATTACTGCTTAGTTAAGACAGACCATACAGTTGGCCGGGTTTCAGAGCCACTATAAGAAAACTGCTTTTTTTATATATATATATATATATACGTTTATATATACATACAGTACATACACACAGTTTTGTCAGACTTACTGCTCTCTGTCCCCTCACCACTTACAGGTTACAGGGGCAGCTGCAGTCAGTCCCTCTTGCCCCCGCTGGGCGTCCCATTCCCCGCCACGGCCCGAGCTGATCAGTCCGTCTCCAGGATCATGGGCGGCTGTTCGTTGTCCTCATCCAGGCGCAGGGAGTTCATGTCGTCCTCCAAACTGGTGCCCCCTACGGCCCCTTGATCGTCCGGGTAACCTGGAAGAGCAGAGCAGAGTCAAGCATCTCCCTGGGGTCCTCCGCTGTGGATGGTGGGCGTGCGTGGACCGGCTCTTTGTCATGTGGTACCTTTGGCTACAGCTGCGGCGTAGCCCTGGGCAGCCAGCGGGCGATCGTGGGCTGTCGGTTCAAGGATTTCATTGGCTGGCTCCACGCTACCATCCAACCTGAGCAAGGGCAGTGTTTGAGCTCACTCACAAAAACATGTGACTCAACAAATCTCATATAACAGTTCTGTTCAACCCCATCATCTTGTACTGGATGGATGGATGGATGGATGGATGGATGGATGGATGGATGGAAGCTCTGTTCCTTTATTAGTCACTAGTTCAACCAAATTGTGTGCCAAGAATTAGCTGAATCAGGATTGCTGGGGGTCAAATAACTTGTGGCAGGTTTGGGGTGGGGCTCTAGGAAAGGATAGCAAAACAATACACTGGGCGGGGGGGGGGTGTCCCCAGCTGAAGGAGAAAGACTCTCACCTGTGCTGCTTGGTTAACGTGCACTCCCCACCCTCCTGAGGGTCCAAGTTGTACATGTACAGGTAGCCGTCCGCCGCTGCCACGAGCAGACGGGGGATCTTCTGGATTCTGAGATGAGAGGGGAAGAGCTTTGAAAGGTGAAACTGAAAACAGACTGTTTTATGTTAACTTCTCACACCAGCTGTGAGAACTGGCATGAGTGCAATGCATCTCGAAATACGTGGCGACGAGCTTCACCGGACTACTCAGAGTACAGAGTGATCCGGGAACAAACCAGCACCTGGGGCTGCGGGCAGGGAAGCCCATGTCACAATATTTATAGTTTTGGAGAGGAGTCAAAATGCCCAACTCAGCTGGTGTAAGCAGTGACTCCAAAACAACATCTTGGGCAACAGGAGACACGTGGAACAGGCATTTATAACTACGGGCTTGAGGAAATCTAGCGTCCAGTTACAGCACGCTCGCGCTCATTGAAACAGAGTATGTGTGAACTTTATACAGCGAGAGAGGGGTCGATGCGCAAGTGTGTACGTGTATACAATGCTGTGCGAAAGGCTGTCAGAGAAAAAGCTTCAAGTAATCTGGGGAGCAGGAAAAGCACAAAAGAAGAATATATGCAAGTGAACGGTAACACAATAAAAAGCTAAACATTTCTTTGCTTCTCCAAAATGTTACTGATATCTTGCATGGCTAGATTATGATTTCAGTTCCCAAACCTCTCTACAGGGGCACCCTAGCAATTCCGTGCATTCAGTATATTTACCACAAGTTCATTTAATTAATCAACTTAATTAGTTAAATAACATAAGGCATTGATTAGCCAAACAATGCATACAGGTGGTCATGAATTGAGTCAACAAATACATGAGCATGTTGGATGGTTATTGCAAATACTGGGGTGACCTGAGGAAAGGTTTTTACCTTTTTGCTAAGGTAACACACTATGACAGACACAGAGTTTTATATGAACGTGAAGATAATTTAAGCAATCTTATGCACCGTGATCTGTGTCGGTGACCTTTGAAAGAGTCTGATTTTAGACTTGTGGTTGCACCACAATTTACAGTGAACCTAAGAAAGTCACATGGGTGCATCCTCACATGGCAAGAGCACAGATGTTCTTGTGGCCCGAAAACGGCAAGCGGACAGTAGCGAATGCTCTGCCCTGGCTGAACATCTCCGACATCTGGGCAGGAAGGTAACTGGTGGACGCCATCAGGGCCCGGCCGAAGTACCCGGTCCAGGTGGTGGGCTCCTCCTGTGGCCTGAGGAGAGACGTCTGGGTGAAGCAGGCCGATTTGGGATAGCCATCACCTCTCCAGAGCCCCAACATGGATGTGGCTGCTAAGATCTGCTCCAGATTTTTAAAGTACTAACAATTACTACATTCTTCTGGGCTATTTCCAATCAAGGAACGTCCCCATGAACTCTACTCATATTTTCACATGCCTCCAATAACTCTTTATAGCACTGAACCGAAATAACTGCCTCTGTCAGATTTACAAGGAGTATACAAAGCAAACCGCAGAGGAAAGAACAGGATGCTGTTCCCCCTGGGGAACATCTGGGAATGTTAAGGTGGAAAAAGAAGGAGGAATGTTCTTCCCAGTGTCTTTAACATAGTCTTGCCAAGCGCATATCTGAATATCTGAACCTTGGGGCTCACACTCAGTGTGATCACTGTGTTTTATTACAGATACACATGCTGTTTCTAAACATCTAATATGGAATTTCCAGCCACCGAGGATAACACAAACAGACCAGTGCCAGCGTACCTCTCCCTCAGAGTCTCCAGCTTGAAGATGTGTACGGTTTCCGTGTTACTGGAGGCTGATAGAAACAATCCCTCCATGCTGAAGGCCAGCGAGCAGATACTGACGCACCTGTTAGGAAAGCCACAGGTAACAGCATTACGATGGATCCTACCTGAGTTGGTCACCTCCAGAGTAAGTTACAGTATCACAGACCACGTGTCCAGCAGGGCCAGCTAGGCCACAATTTCATGTGTGATTACGAAAACACCTTCCATATTACGCCTGTTTCACCCCTAATCTTTGGTTATGGTATGGCAAGTGTAACAATCCACAAAGACAAATACACACACAGACACACATACAGACACCGACGTGACTCTAACACACACACAGATACAGCCCACCTCTTCATTCCCCTCCTGAACTCAAAAAGCTTCTGCCCTTCTGGAATGGAGAACACGCGGATCACTGTCCCCTGGAAAAAGGGATCGGATGCTCAGTCCACCCAACACTTTAACCCCGTGCAACAGAGGACAAAACAAAGTTCCATAGAATCACACTGAACGTCCCCTTCCTTTTTATTAACACAGAACAAAAGCCCACCACTTAGTACAAAAGATTTTCTTTTAGGGCCAACCCTGATATGGATAACACTGTTAACAGACAAGCCCTTCTCCTCTATGAATTACATCAAAGTCAACCAGAAAGGTCTTTTACAGGCATTTCAAATCAGCACACATGCAAATCTCTCCATGAAGAAACATGCAACGTAAGCAACTTACATAAGACCTACTAAAGAAAGTGCAGCGGAGTCAACAAGAAGGCTGGCAGAAAGGGAGGATTTGTCAAAGTACCTTCTCAGAGGCAGTGGCCAGCTTGGTGCCACTCGTGTCAAATGCCAGTGCCGCCAAGGGACTGTCGTGTGCAGGAATCATGTTAGCCGCTCGCTAACAGGAGAAAGTGTTGGAGACGCAGGTTTAACACCTCAATATCCAGAGACACAAAGAGCCTGGTAGTGTTCTGGCTACTCATGTTACACGGAAGGTGTGACGCACCAAATTGATGGTGTCGAAAACCTGAACTTCTCCTATCGAAGCGCTTCCAGGGTAAGCCAAATAGCAGTTATCGTTGCTAATGGAGAGGGCGCACAAGCCTGTGAAAGCAAAGCAGACATATCCAGCTAAGGGCCAGGAGAGTGACCAACAGACTAACTCAACTCAAACTAGAAATTAACTACCAAAAAATCTGAGATTTTCCCCTGAAGTTTTCTATAGTGAATGAAGATCTATTTCCATTATTAAAGTTACATTACATTACATTTCCCCTTCTATTTCCATTATTACAGTTACATTCATTATAGTTCCCCTTAAAATGTATTAATCTCCAAGGAGATATTATCTCTGTCTAGACTAGTGTTTCCCAATCTGGTCCTCAGGGACCCACAGCCAGTCCAGGTTTTTGCCCACTCCGAGCTCCCTGCCAGACAGTCCACATTTTTGCTCCCTCCCAGCTCCAGTTAGGGAGCAAAAACGCAGACTGTGTGTGGGTCCCCGAGGACTGGATTGGGAAACACTGCTCTAGAGTAAGGAAGAGATGCAAAAATCAAAGACTTAGGTTCAACATTTGAAACTAAAGACATACAGTTCAAATAACTGTACTCACCACATTCCCATACATTACCTGATGGGTTAGGTGGGGTCTCTCGGATAGTGTGAAGCACTTTCATGTCTCTGATATTGTGAATGTAAAGTGATTCTTCCAGACATACTATCAGCCTCTGACAAACAAAAAATAATGATCAGCAGTACAAGGTGCCTGAATTTCACGATTATTCGATTAAACTCGATTATAGATCATTAAAAAGCATTGATTAAAATTTTCATTCTCGAGTACTCGGCAATATGGCAGAAGAAAGACTACGCATGCAGGATGAGGGTCCAGATAAAGAGCAAAAGCATCAGTTGTGTGGAAGCATTTCACATTAAAAGTGAATGAAATGGCAGTCGTCTGTCAGTATTGCAAAGCAGAACTTAAATATCACCACAGCACGGCTGCAGTGCAAATATATCTTAAAAGAAGACATTCAGGTTTGAAGGACTTACCCAATAATGCGAGGTTAGTCATAGATATGCCCCTTTAGCCTCTCAAAGTAGCCTAGGCTGACTTTGTCATCACTTTGACAAATTTTTTTTCTTATTATGATTCTTGTATATCAAAATAATCACCGTGAAAATGAAGGTTAGCCCCGTCGCTTACCCGCATCATTTTACATAATAGGGTACATAAAAACCAATATTAATTATTTTTTGTTAACGTATTGTGTGTTTTTAGTAGGGTTGAACGATATTATAAAAATCACACTGTGATATATAGGAGCTAAAATTTACTTTATAGCCAAATGTAGAGCTTATTATCTATCAACAGAGTCTGTCAGATAAATAGGCGATATTGCTGTTAGTTGTGTCAACAGATACAAAGCAGTGCTGAAAAATCACTTGCTTTTGCAAAATATTGTCACTAAGGAATACAAAATTTCATACAGCAGAACACGAATGTGTTTTTATGACCAGTTCTTGTTCGCTTTTCCCCCTTCTATCATCTTTTTTTAATTTCTCACAAATGCACCACAAGATCTATGAGTCCAACGGTAAGGATGAGAATGATTATGACTGTCTCAGGGAGCGCATGCAGAGCTCATGCAAAAGCAGCAGCAGGAAACTTTAGGCTGAATTTTTTTCCATATACTAGATAATGGTGAAAAAGAACCATCATTAAAATTGCAAACATTTGCTAAGTTGGGTTTCCTATGATTGAGTAAAAATGTTTTAGCGCAACTAATTGATGGTTTCACAGTCCTTGCAATGTGACGATGAAAACGCTCTGCAAATACTCAAGCTTATTGTTAGTCTATTATCACCATCATTCGAGAAAAGAACTTGTAAAGACTGCTGTGGTAATTTTTGGTCACAGTGCAGAACAACTTAAGAACTAGAAACTGAAAGTGTTTTGTTTACCTGCCTGTTGAGCTTCACAGCCAGGATAGTGTTGGAGTAACTGTAGTTACAGATCTCGGTCCCTTTCTTAAAGTGACACACCTTAAGCTTCCTGGGAGCTTTAAGGCTAACGATAGCAACAAGACTACTGGAGAACAGTCTCTCCACAATGCACACATCTTCAGTGTCAGCTAGTGAGAGGAAGAATGCACAAGAGAAGGAAAGTCACCACAGGTTTTATATGCAAACAAGCTTCTCAAGAAATGCAGCCAGATATTCTACCAGTTACACTTTAAATGGTTTATATACGATGCTGCTGCACATCCAAGTAGCAGTTTCAGTTCTCTTTAATCATGAAAAACCTCGAACCAATGAGAAGCCAATAAGAAACATTACAGCCAATGGCAACACACCATCACAGATTAATCAGTCATTATTTCAATATCTTAAAAAAAAACAAAAAAACAAAACTCAATTTCACCATTGTGCTTTTCACTGGTGAATTCTACTTTCACTTCATTGGCACTGATATAAAGAAAATACACAATTTTATTAGACACTTACTACATTCATAAATTTGTTCTAACTTGTCAACCGAAGACAAAGAGAAAAACTTGTATCCAGATTTGGTGCCGACAGCTAAGGACCTGCCAGGGAAGAAAGAGGACAACAAGTAAGAAGTATTTCTCAATCATCACGATTCCCAAATCATCTTTCACCTTCAGTTTCATTTTGCATTATTTTGCATGATTAACACAATTTGCAAGATGACTTCCAACAAACAACAACTGGTTTTGTGTATGACCTCACTGCCTATATATAATATCACCTGTCCCCTAAATGCACACCTCAAGCATGTTTACAAAGCCACCCCTTCGAGATTTATATTCTGGACAGCGGCCGAACGGCACAGACTTTCTCACATTAACATCACTCTGGCGTGGCCGCACGTCACAGCTGGTTTCACATGGCCACCTGAGCGGCTATTTTACAGGCGACCTGCGGGACAGGTCCGTGTGGCGCTCGCACGTGATCAGCTCCGTTATGCGGCCACCTGAGTCACTTTTCTCTCCTTTTTACCGGACTGGTTGCCCACACCCATCTACACGGCCTAGCCTGCATGCTGCACTGCCCATGTAGACATATACACCGACCAGACTCTGAATCTCCGCAGATGACCAGACAGACAGATTCAGGACATAATACCCAATGCCGGGCCCCTGTGCCATCTAATTCGGCGGCATGTAGTAAGTAAATAAGTTATAAAACCCTGCTGATGCTTGAAACGTGCCTGTCACACGGGCTGCCATGGGTGGGTCCCCCAGGACAAGCAGCTGCTAACCCCACATGACCCGACACGGGAACTAAAAGGCTATTTATACGGTCGAAGCCGCACATTTTATTCACGTGATGGCTTTTTCATCTAAAAGTCCCCCTCACCCTCCCGGAAGTCGTTTACAGTTTTACAAGTAACCGAACTAGGTAACCTGGACACCTTATTAACGCTGGAAGTGCGCCACGGTTGCCCACCAGAAACCACGCCCGTGGCGAGCCTGTCTACCCCGCGGCCTGTGGGATGCTGTCCCCCAGGTCCCCGACACGCCGACACCCCTCCTCGCTCCTTACGTGTTGTCCTGATTGAAGTTGGCGAAGAGGAGCTGGCCGCAGCCAGCCTCCCCGCTCTGACTGGCCAGGTTCATCGGCTCGGCAGCATGTAGAGGCGCAGCGGCCGCGGGACACGCAGCATCCGGAGCGGGGGGCCCGGCCGTGGACGCTCAGCCTCTCACCGACGCTCCTTCTCCCCCTTCCTCTTGGCTGTTGTTGTTTTGCTCGTGCGGTGCCGTGCATGCGCTATGCGCATGCGCGGCTACGGGCGTACGTGCATGCGCCCGAGTGCGCTTGAGCTGAATACGTGCGTCTCTTGTGGATTAAAGGGGAGGTCGCAGTGGTATTTTTTTCTGTCTGCTTTAAAGCGCTTCCTTGCTGCTGGTACTGATGTTTGCATTTACTCCATGCATTAAAAATAAGAACATGATAATATGATATTACTGTAAAAACGCTGGTTCATCGATTCAGTTTGGTAGCCAAAGAATGAGAAGGAACTCACGGTTTAATATGGATCAAAAGTCCATGGAATTTGACGGTTTTTTATTTGGTCCAGGCGGACCAGCTTCTGGTGTGAGGGAAGAATTCGTACGGCAATTAATTAAAATCCGTTGAGTTGGCAGCCCCTTCCTGGGTTGCTCCCTGCCTTGCACACGGAGATTCGGGGACTGGCTCCGGACCCCCACGATATTGCTAAGAACAAGTGGGTATAGAAAATGGATGGATGGAATTTATTAATTTCAGGTCTTCCACTTTATCAGCCCTAGGGGAAAATGGGGATATACGGTTATGGTTAGGGAGAGCGGGGCAATCATACTATTATACCCACAGACATGGCTGTCACATAGGCCTAGTCTAACATGAACCCAGGACACATAAAATCTGTGGTATATAAGCTTTGGTTCTGTGCATTGGAGGCTCAAGACCTCATCTCTGTCATTATGTTTTGTTCCAGCCCCCCTGAAAAATAAGTATTATGAAACCATTTAGTGATGTGTCCTGTACTCTTATGTGCATATAAATTTTATCCAGGGACCCCCCCCCCACCAGAAAAATGTAATCTTTAAAATATTTCCTTTCTGTGAAATAGGGCTGACCGTGTTGTTCAGTTTTTGACAAATTCTAGCTTTTCACTTGTCATATCTGACAAACCCCCAAAGGTCACCCACTTTTACTCATTACAATCAGTACTGATTAAAGCCCATCTGACCTCCTAGGCATATAAAGCCCAGTGCTCTACATGCTCCTTGCACCGGCGGTTTGCCAAGTCGTGCCCCCTCTGAAGATGACGCCCTAGCCGGCCACGTATGTTGCCTATTGGGTTGACCCACGCTGCTGAAAATCATTCAAAAATTCATCATACATGTAATATTATGTAAAGGGCAGTTAACAAAGTTGTTCAAGAATATTTGTTTTGTCAAGATCAATGGTAGGATGACAGTGTATATTTGTGTCTTACAGGAATTACACGATCAGCCATAATAATAATACCACCTGCCTAATGTTGTGTACCCCCTTGGGCTGCCATAATCGCTCTAACCCGTATACACATGAACTCCACAAGAGTTCTGAAGGTGTCCTGTAGTATACGGCACCAAGACGTTAGCAACTCTGCTGGCTTGCCATCTTCCCATAGTGCATCCTGCTGCCATCTCTTCCCCAGGTAAATAACATACACGCACCTGGCTGCTCACATGATGTAGCAGAAAATGTGACTCATCAGACCAGGCCACCTTCTTCCATTGCTCCATGGTCCAATGCTAACGCTCACATGCCCATTGTAGGCACTTTCAGCAGTGGACAGGGATTAGCATGGGCACTCTGACCGGTCTGCGGCTATGCAGCCCCATGCACAGCAAGCTGCAATGTATTGTATGCTCTGACACCTTTCTGTCCTAGCCAGCATTAATGTTTTCAGCAGTTTGTGCTAGAGTAGCTCTCCTGTGGGATCAGACCAGACAGGCCAGCCTTTGTTCTCCACACACATCAATGAGCCTTGGGCGCTCATGACCCTGTCACCAGTTCACTAACTGGTTTCCTTGGACCACTTTTGGTAGGCATTGACCACTGCATACCAGCACCACCCCACAAGACCTGCCATTTTGAAGATGCCCTGACCCAGTCACCTAGCCATCATAGTTTAGCCCTGTCAGTGGTTTTAATGTCGTGACTGATCGGTGTACATTATCCAGCCACTGTGCTGCCTTTATTTCAGGCAATGAGCCACTTAAACATTTTTTTCAGATTTTTAAGCAGTCAATTTTAATTTGAAAGAACCTGGAATATTTGGAATACTGAAATCACACATTAATTGATATGCATCTACGTTTAAACTGCTTGTGTGAATAGTTGGTTAAATATTTCGTCAATCATGTTTTACGTTCTACGTTTATTCGCATTACTGTATTATGTTACTAGTGTTTCAGAAATCCAAATAGTAGTCCTCTTTGATCTAGATCTCAAAAATAACATTTTAAAATAGAACATAAACTGTATCTTTCTCAACGCTGGATGGATGGATGGATGGATGAACACTGTGCTCTTGGTCTCTGGGCAACCCAGGATACTTAATATATTATTGTTAAATCTATTTTAAAATAATGACATCATTATTCCAAGCTGCAATATTGAGCAAATTATTGTATCTGTTTTCAAACGTCACTATTGTTTTTTAGTACATTTTTACTGTTTATGATGGATATATAATCAGAAATGATCCTTGATTCCTCATTCATCACTTTAATCTGAATCATACAAAACTCTAGTCATTTAAAGAGAAAGGAAACCATAGTTTTATTAATCTTAAAATATAACTGATTATAACTAATAACGCGAGCTGTCCTTCCACAGTAAAACATTATCGCAAAATTAGTTACCGTGATTAATTTTAACCGAATTGTAAATGTTTAATCACCAGACAGCAGCATATGCAATATTACTACAATAGCCCGCTGAAATTAAATCATTATTGTCGCGACATCTTACTAACATTTGCCTTTCAGATCCATTTATAGGATGCACTGTCAATTGTTTCTAGCAAGTTATCACTGAATGACGCTTCGACTTTTGACTATTCTTTACCTATGACCTAGCACAGTAGTGAATTAATTTCTGATAAAAGTATCAAATTACCAAGAAGGTAAATGCAACATGAAATACATTTTTAGGAACCAACGTGCACTGAATATATTCATATATGACTATAAGAATATGTGTTTTTATTCATTTCATTTTAATTTTCAACCACCAATCTTTATTCCAACCACCTACGAGATGATACAGATTGATACAAATTAGTTTAATTAGTACAATACAATTTAAAGTCAACAAAAGGTTGTTTCAATATGGTTTTAAGTCTTGGCGTCGACAGCGCTGTGACCACCAACGACTTAAAAAAAGTTTTAGTGTGACTTTCATTCTTACATTACGATAAGTTCGTACTATTGCACGTTACTGGGTATTATTAGGAGCTAAGTGTCGCTTTCCGTGTAACACAAAAGAACAACAACTTGAACTAGTTCATACATCTTAGATAATGTCGATTTTCTCACATTTCCCAATCAAACAAAATTCACAACTGATTTTGATGATTACTGCAACAGCTCCCACCTTGTGTGGATGTGCTGTGAATGTGTGACTTTTCGCAGTCTTCCGTATGATAACTCAAACCAATGAATACAATTAATACGATCATGACACGAAAAGGGCACGATTATTAGGTCTTCCACTATCCCAAGACTCGCCAAAGAGTACCGCCATGCCAGTATTATATAGCGTAAATAAAAGAGCTGATGCTGGCTCCGAGGGGCGAAAAACATACAACCTTCCGACTTGTATACATTATTACGACTGCTGTTTGCTTTCTGCTGTTTTTCAGAATTAAGATACACAGTGAAAGCTTCCGGAAAGTCAAGCTAAAGGTGTTTATTTCCAGTGCTCGTCTGGAGTCACTAGCGGTTTAAATTTTAACACGATCCCAAATCGAAAGCAGAACCCGTCTAAAGCAATTCCACTTTTCACTGCAATTCAGTGCTTTTCAAAAGAACAATGAGAGTGTTTTTGTTCGTTTTGTCTAAAGAATGCAAAAAATGTGACTAAAAACAATAGTTCCCTTTGTATCGATTTAGGCCCGTACATTATTTTAACTGGTTCAGCATTTCAGCCTCATCATCCAATGCAATCTTTTCACAGATGAAGTATCTCTGCGGGGACATATTTTTGGGTTAAAAATGTAGGCCTTTGTAAAATGTAATTGCCGCGAATATTACTTAAGATATGTTTTAAGTCGCTATATATCTGTTTACTTTGCATGTCGATGTGTTGATATTAATCTGCAAACAGATGTTCGTGGATAGATGATGGTGTGGTGAAGGTTAGTCAGCCATAAAGCATTCCCCTGAGGACCTCTGTCTTTGGGAGGGGATTTGCAGTTAGTCTTGCCTCTTCGTGATAGTTTAACTACACTATGCTCTGCTTGGCATTACTGATTGGCCTATATTTCGTCTTTTTACGGTACTCGAGGCAGAAGTTTCAGTAACCTTTTAGTATTGCTGAGAAGAGTAACTCTTGACGTTTCTGTAGTGTTCAGAGTGACCGCAGGAACACGCTGACTCTTGAAATGTTTCAGCATCGTCTTCAATATGGATTTTAAGAGGACTAGATATGGAAGGTAATGTGAAACGCGATCTATTCTTATATGAATATCTTTCGCTACTTTATGAAATAGACCATGTTTAAAAGTTTTGCGCGGATGTTACACAAGTTTGATCGTTAAAATATAAATGCATTTATAAAAACCAGCGACAGCTACTGTTTGAGAACGTAATCAAGCAATAGATCTAACGTGGTATACCTGAGGCAACAGAGTCGAGACTTTGATTAGCTTATAAATATCGAAATTGAAAAAAAAATCTTACGTTGTCTTTTTAAGGTTGCGACAGGTTATTTTCTGACATTTTCCTTGTGTACCCATTATAAAGTATCATTGTACTAACATTATACTGTATTAAGATCATCGCTGAAGAGGATAAGTTAAAAATAAATAAACCAGAACAACAGCTGCACATGCGTCCGGGAAGATGAACATAGCAAACGCTATATAAGGACATCCTGGTAAATTACAAATTGTACTTAAGAAAACAGTAACTTTGTTGAATACCAAATCTGCCCGAGTGTAATCCAAATAGGCAATAAATCAACAATGCAGCAATACTGGGGGATGTCTACAAACAATACAGTAATAAAGAAAACGAATACGGATATGTTAAGACATATGTTCATGTTTTTCGCAGCGGAAATGAGCCAACTCACTGCCCGGCTGAGCCTGCACTGTTCAACCTGTTGAACATACAAGCTACTGAAGTACAGGGTGGGTGGGGGACAAACAGGTCCAGTTAAACAATACATATTTCGGGAATGCAGCCTCACCATTCGCACGAAACACAAAAGAATAAGGCATGTTCAAAGGCCTCTTTCTAACTGACTTTCTCGGACAATGCTTTTGTGCAGACCGTTTTCTGTTATGCAAACATTACTCCTCCGGGGTGACAGATGTGCGGAAAAACTAGAAGGTTTTTATTCACCCTGACAACTGTCTATATATAACGTAATATGAAATAATGAAACAGAAAAATAACTACAAACGTTTTCTCTGGATGCGGTAAGGGCTGACCGGTGTTACATGGGCGGACAAAGGTTTTGCCTTGACGCCCGCGGTTTGATAAGTCGGCGCCCCCTCAGTAGATGCCGACTTGGGCAATCGCCCATCTTGCCCTTGCCAGGATCCGAGGTAGATGATGCGTGATGATCGAGTGAATGCGCTATATGACAATACCGGTATTATTTTGTTATTTCAGTCAATGGCCAACACAAACAAACTGCTGTTTTATCAAATTAAAGTAAAATGAATTCTATTTGAATTACTCTTAAATGGACGGAGGTACAAGAAACATGAGTTCGGTTACATAGCCTATAAGCCAACGGTCATTAACTGAGTCGGTGATAAAGCATAATAATTACATTTCACCGTAAATGGGGGTGGTTTTAAAGCAACTCACATCTGTTAATGTCACATACAGTGTAATAACTCTTAGGGGCTTAATGGCTTAGACTTACTTTGCTGCGTGGCGTTTATGATGTTGCGGTAATTTGACAACCTTTAAGAATCCGGTTAACATATCAAGTTTTACGACGGATGTCATTTTGCACTTGAGCGGATAATTTATTAAATTCCACAATCAGACAGTTTTCTTAGGCTGCAATCCATCCAGTGACCCGGACAATGATTAACGGTTAGAAGATGAAGGAAGAATGGAGAGATACGTTTTTTCTCTCTCCGGTCTCATTTTCCCCTTGCTTCACTGCTCTGTGCGGTTGTGAGAATTGAAAAGCCTTAAAGAAAGGTTGTATGCAAAAAAATCAGGGCTCTTTACGTTCCTTTAAGGCTGTGCTGTATATTCTTTAGATTTTAATAGGCTACTATTAATCCCGGGTATGCGTACTGCTGTGTACTTTTATTGTCCTCCAGCAGTGGGATGTGGAGTGGCAGGAATGCCGTAAGACCTCAGGCTGCACAGCCATGAGCTGCCTATTTCTTGCCTAGCAGCAACTTCCTTCTTCCTTGTCTGTGAGCTGTAACCCGCATTGCTGAGGTGAGTGAGCCAGTTAAAGAAAACAAGGTCACGTATTAATAGGTGGAAGTATGTTCCCGGTTCTGTAAAACTTTTGAAAAGTTATTTAGCCGCCAAACTGCTATTATCCCAGTCTCTACAAGAATATCTTTTGGTAGGCCTACCTCTATCCAAAATTTAGTAGATTTTTTTTCTCACAAGCCTACTATTGTAAAAGGGGAAAAAAATAATAGGCTTAATAAGTGATATGGTATTTGTGGGTGCATACTGGCTGTTGGTTAAGATTAAGAACAATATATTTAAGCAGAACAACGGCCTAATGAAATATCGGTAGCCGGAAGGAGGAAAAAAAGCCCTTTTTACTGAAAATGGAACAGAAAGGGACTGCACCGGGTTGGACGTGATTTCCCTCCAGACAAGTGAGGCTTTATGTTTCCGTACCCACAGAGGCGCTGGCGCTCCGTCTGACAATAGGGTGAGAATGTGCCGCAGTGCCGGCCATTAGCCCGGTCCCTGTTCGCTGGCACGGCCGCCCTGGGCACTCTCTCAGACGCGGGCGGCGGTACAAACGGGCCATTCACCTCCGTCACCCTCGATGAAAATGAAAAGCACGTTGTACTCGTTAATGCTTTAGGTTGTATCAGGTAAATTGCACTAATTAATGGCGCATTGAATATTCACATCTAATAGTCGTTTATAGTTATTTCTT
Organism: Mormyrus iriodes; assembly: GCA_011763525.2. Classification (NCBI taxonomy): domain Eukaryota; kingdom Metazoa; phylum Chordata; class Actinopteri; order Osteoglossiformes; family Mormyridae; genus Mormyrus; species Mormyrus iriodes. The sequence goes on along the minus strand of JAAGVU020000044.1, from coordinate 7,052,733 downwards.
GATAACTGTTCACAATTCTGTCCAAGTAGAAGTGACAGTAACAATTCTGTCCAAGCAAGCAATTCAATGATTCATTTCCCCAGTCGTAATAGTACCCACGCTCAGGTTTTTTCTTTTATGAATGAACGATTTAGCACCATGATTATTTCTGGCCGATACCAATAGCCGATTATTTCGAAAACTAACACCGATGCCAGTTGTTCAGGAGGTGCTATTTTAAACAAGTTTAAAGGGACACTACACCTAAATTATTGAAAAAAAAATTAATTTCATTACAAAAAATGAAAACGTATTTATTATTGGTAAGAAAACAACAACGTTGGCATACAACAGTCCCAGAGCACTATATTTTATAACTGTATACATCTAATATATTTATAACATTTATAATAGAGAAGGGCAATATGGGTCACCATTTTAAAGTGAATTGTCGGCGGTAAATATCGGCTAATTTGCAACCATCGGGCGATACCGATAGTTGGCTGATATAATCGGTGCATCTCTAAAGTAGGTTACTTTTAATTTAACAAATTCTACTAAATCAAGCAGGTTTGGAAAACCTTATAATATCAAGACAGTTACTTGCTGTTGGTCTTTGAATAGTACAGTTTTTAAACAGTCCAGCCCCTATGTGCACCATCAGTTCTTCCCAAATCAGTTCCTGTGTACAGGTTTCCGCGATTGGATGCACAAAGCTGTGGGTGTGGCTTTGTTCCGGAGGGGTAATAGGAGGGGCGTGGGGACTGGTTCTTATGCAGAGGGGATACCAGCTGCTGTGCCTGAACGCTCACATTCTCTAATGGACCTGTTGGAGATGCTTGATGCCTGTCACTCGTGATTAGCGAGCTTGACCCGGTGAAGGCTGGGATGTAACAGTGCACATCAAGGGGGACTCGGCCATCATCAGCACTCCCCACCCCCACTGCGTTAAAAATGGCTGAATAAGAGCGACCATTGTGCCCTCTGCCTTAGTCTTTCATCTGCAGTAGTCAGAAGAACTTAACTTTAATCACATGATGTATAATGCAAGCGTCCATGTTTGGTGTCCATCTGGGTGTGACAGTGCATTCGGTATCTAAATAAAACTAATTGAAGACATGGATAGAATAAAGTAGGTTTCCTACAGATTTTAACATCAAGTTCAGGTAACTGAGCCTTGACATGAAGTAAATGCACTGCTGTCAGCCTCCTCAGTACTCAGCACAGTATGATAATACATTACGGCAACACTTAATTTGAGGGGGCGGATGTGCGATTATACTTTTATTTAACCACAAACTAACTCTTGCTTAATGTAGTAATTAACCACAAGCTGTATTTGTTCTCGATTTGTTCTTGAGTAATACCTAGTTACTAATAACTCATTAAGGAGCCATATTGTAAAGTGTTACCCAACCAGTGTTTTTCTCAAGAGAAACTGTCTAACAAAGTTCATCTTCTGACATTCTGCAACCTGGACATCAAAGGGAAGCATAACACTGAATGCTAGGTGACAAAAGAGACTGCTGGTGCCAGGCGCCATGACACTGTACAGTACAGTTCCTTAGTAGATCTTATATACACCCCACTGTGCCTGTGGGGCAGGTTTTGCCAGCTAACTGGAGTTCATGTGTATACAGTCAGAAATAATCTAGGCTGCAGTAACATTTGAGAATGCAGAAGATGACAGTGGGGTCTGTGTGAGATTCCAAGGTAGTTATTTAGTTATAACATTGGTGTGTTACAGTTTTATACCATCAGTTTGTCTTTCTTACCATTATGTATGTAAAATTATGTAAAATGTAAATGGTTAATGATGGTTATAGTGCAAATGGGAAATTAAATAGAATATAAATATTTAGACATAATATTTACTCTTTTCAATCAGCATTTTATTTTCATGTACATGACAGATCGCTCAGGTTACCAGAAGCTACATTAACAAGCTCAGTCAGATTAATTGCATTCTTGAACATGAATCATGTAGCCTTTGATTTTTTTAATTGCCTGTTTGAGACGCCACTGTTTTGTCTGTAAAACTAGAAAGGAAAGGATGTTATTTATGGGTTGCCAATAATTGAAATAATTAGTGATGCTGAAATGAACTGAATAAAATAGGTGTGTGTTTACCTCTACATATGGTTTCTGAAAAGATTTTAAGTGGAAATATGTCTCTAAAGGGCAGCTGGAACCATTAAAATGTCACCCGCAAGATGAAGACATTTGCGTCTCTGAAACTGCAACAAACCTAACTATCAGCCTAAATGCATGAACAGTCCTGTGGTATGAGAAACTGTGCCCATCCTCATGTATCACGAGAGAAGCTGCTGCAGAGAGTCGGAGCCACTGCCGGTAAATGACACCGGCAAGGTCCTGGCTAAATGTGAGATGCTGCCACGTGTGTGAATGGCATTCCAACATAATTCTCATATCGCCTTTCTTCATCGTTAACGTTTTCTAACACGACAGAAATCACACCATGAATTAAAATATGAAGGAATTTCAAGAAAATTCTCAAGCCTCAGGTTGGCATGGCTACCGTTATGTCATGCCTAAGCTTTGACCTGTCAGTTGCTCAGTGTTCTTGTCAGCGTTAGATGATGATGGCAGATGTTGCTGGGCAACAGCAAAACACAAAGAAAATGGAAAACAGGAGGGTTATAATAATGTTCCTGGGGGTGCTTATGAGAACATTTACATGATCACAATTAAAATACAAAAATCATTACGTATTTATAAAGTCATTTTAGTGTAACACTCTGAAAACCTGAATTAACATCCATGACATGCACTTGGGTGCAACCTGGTACAAAATATCCATAAAGAGAAATTATATGCAGACATGGTATTTCGAGAGATTTTCCTAACCAGAGATGAGTTGCTCTGCCCACCAGCTCTAACTTCATGCTTGAAGAGTCTCAAATAGCAATCAGATGGCAAAAATGAGCTATTTTGTCAGCGAGCTCTGCAGCATGAGGTTACACGTCGAATGGCCTTCTATGCTCATCCACTGTGGATCTTCACTTGGGGGCAGGGGTGGCAGTGATGGTCACCTAGGGCACACATGGGCTTTGACCAACTCTGTCATTTGGTCCTCAGGTCATGCTTAGTCCTTGTCAGATATTTTAGGAGAAAATATGTAAACAGGAGTAGGAGACACAGCTGCGAAGGGCGAGGTCATTTTAGAGATGCAGTTACGTAACGCAATAAAACATGGCGGTAGCTATGGGATCAGCAGCTGCTGTAGGACTGGAAGCCCAGGTGTGATCAGCTCCTGTTCAGAGAACGATTCAGCAAGAATGTCTGTGGTGGAGGCAGAGTGGGAAGCAGCTGTGGATGGCGGGGCAGGGTCTGTGACTCTCTGTCCTTTTTCTCATCTTCTTATTTGTTCACAGAGCAAGCTAAACATCAAAACAGCTTTTTATGTTTTCTACATTTATCATTTTTTTTTTCTTTTCAGATTCATGAATGGCCGAGTGCCGCCCCACAAAAGGTACCAGCCCACAGATTACGAGCATGCGGCCAACTGCGCCAGTCATGCGGTGAGTGGGACCGGAGGATTGGTATGGGGGCGCCTTGATCACCTGTGGCCACACACAAAATGCATAGGTACCGCAGAACAACAGGAAGTAGGTGGGGGGGGGGGGGGAGGGGGTTAAGACGGGGCAGCCGTGGAGGAAGAACAATGGGACTCGTGCAGGTGATTGGGGGGGGGGCCAGACAGCGCAGATGTGGGGTTAGGGATTCTTTTTTACGGTTGTCTGTTTGTTTTTATTACTAAAATACAATCACAGCCACTTTTCTAAGTGCTCTGTGCTTGACGTGTTGGACAGGGATCTCAGGCCGCGTTAGCCCTCCTCAGGAAGTCTCACACAGCCCTCACACGAAAGGTTACCTGAAGCATCTGACTACTGGTTGCTTGTAGCTGTGTCACCACCATTTCTCAATAGCAAAAACACAAGGATTGTATTTGTGTTCTTGGCAAGAGCGGTCTTGCTAACTTACCTCCCAAGAACAAATTGGGACACAATGAATCATGGGATTGTTCTCGTTAGCAAGGATGCATCTGATGCATCCTTGATATTTGGAGCCAGACAAGAACAACATCTGGGGTCTTTTACTTTCCTCTGTACTTCTGTTCTTAGTATTGGAACTGGCAATGAAAGATGATGACAAACGCATATGCGAGAACACAAGAACAGTCCAGTACACATACTAATAAACAGATCTCCTGGAAAATGGGGGGTGGAGGCACTGGCCCCAGTGTAGGGATGCCTTTGGTGGATTTGGGTGGACAGCTTGTGTCCTCCTGTTCTGCCACATGTCATGGTTTTGCCTTTGGGAGACGCTGGGCAGCATGGTGGAGTCCTTGGGGAGAGTACAGTATGCTGCTCAGGTTCCCACAGGTTCAGGCAGCTTCTCATACAGTTCAGGTTAACGCTTAGGCTCCTCTCTCGCCCCACTGTTATGCAGCTCTGGATCTTTCCCAGCATCCTCGGCAGTTCCCTCTTGTACTTTCTGTCTGACAACCAATGGGAGACAGTCACTGCATGGATCTATGGCCTGGGTCTGTCAGGCCTCTTCATCGTGTCAACTGTGTTCCACACCATCTCCTGGAAGATGAGCCACTTCCGGTAGGTGCCCTGCAGGCTGGGAACCTGAGCTAGACAGTCCACCCACTGCAGCACCATGTCTGCCAAACCTTGTTCCCACATCACACTTCCGGTGCCTTTAATCGGACGCATTCCGTGGCCTTTGTTTCTCTTCCCATGAGTATCTAGGAATCACTATGGCGTCTTTGCTCACCCCAGCAGACACCCAGACCCAAGCATGTCTTGATTTGCCATGAGACGGCCCACTCGGCCACTTCCTCGGATCTGTCCAGATAGGCAGAGCATCACAATGCAAATAAGTTAAAGCTATTCCTGTGCTGGGCAGAACAGCACACTGCAAGTTTACCCGGGATACGCACTGGTGTGCCTTCCTGCTGTGCAGCAGGTGTTTACTGTTAGGTAAACCTTTTTAAGGTAGAGCCGAGTGAGGCCATGTGAGTGACCTTCTGGAATGTTCACAGACATTTTTTCCACAATATTCTGCTGGACAGTAGAGGTAATCAAAATGTTTTGCTTGTGCGTCCATTCTTATCCCACATAAAAAGTATTTTGGCTGCCCATTCATACTCCAGCATCTACTGAAGTTGGTCAGCATATTCACACTCACTCATTGTGATGTATAGCCCTTCTGATTATTTTATGGTTTTTGGATATTATATAAAATCTCTTGCAATCCCAGAGGATTGTGGGTATATCTATCCATCCTCCTTTACTGGCATTGAGTGAAACCGCCCCCCCAGATGGCAAACATCTCAGTAACCTGCTCATGCAAAGGCTTGTCCTCCATTGTGGGCTGGTCCTGTGAACATCACATTCTCAGTGAACTGTTTTGTGCTGTCTGGTAAGTGAGCGGGGCCTTCTGACACAGATGCCCTCATTGCAGACTCCCTGGATGGAACGGGAGAGTGTGCTGGAAAGCCAGCCGGTGTTAATTGGTGGTAAAAAGCTCACAGATTGGAAACAAACCCACTTCATATTGATGAATTAAATGAAGGCTGCTGGTTGTATTATTTCTCCTGCATTAGAAAGGAAACTATATGGATGTTTAAGATTTCATTTACTCTGATGAAAAACTCCTTAAGCTGTAATGGGGCTGCATTTGAGAGACAGAAAAGCTCTCAGGAGTTTCTAAAACAAGGAAAATGGCAGTACTTTTATCTGTTAATTTCTTAGGCGCATTTTAATGTGAAAAGACCAGGATGTGACTATGAGATGGAACCAGTGGCTGCCGGCTTGCCCCAAACATTGCAGGTGTTTGTAGCAGGAAGCAGCTGCAGCGCCCCCCGGTGCTTTTCAGCTTTTCACCATGGTGACGCTCATGGCCGCGTGCTGACAGTCGGCAGGTCTGTCTCTCTTCAGGCAGATGTGCCATTTCTGGCAGCCAACCCCCTTCACTGCTCTGACGAAGGTCAGGCTGAACAGGAATCTGGTGCATGCTCCGTGTGGAGGTCTGGCTGCTGCCTGAACCACAAACCGCCCAATGCCATCCTTTTAAACAGCTCGCTTTCCCCACCTCGCCCCTTCGTTGGTAACCGTGACTCGCCTGGACTTGTGGCATCACATTTTATTCCTCCCACCCTCTGCTGAACCTGCCCCCAGATCTCAAACTGTTCTGACACGCCAGCAGAACTGATGTATGCTGGGAAAAAAAGGATTCAGTAACAGATCACAGTGTTTATGTGGGTAGAATATAGCTATTTGTTACATCATGCCTACAAACAGCTCTTTCTGTTCTTCTGAATGATTATTAGTAGATTAAATGCAGCAAGTTAAGTGCTCTCTTTTGGCAGGGTAATGTGTAGGAATTCTTTGGTTTGCTGTTCACATGTGGTGGTTTGGGGGAGGGGGGAGCACATCCCCCTGCAATGATGGTTTAGGCCTGAGCCTGCCCCCTTTTATGTGACAGGACTGTGGAACACTGCCTGCATATGTGTGACAGGATGGTGATCTACTTCTTCATCGCGGCATCCTACGCCCCCTGGTGAGTCCAGGCTGTAAATGCGCCCTGACCTGCCGGCACAGGCCTCAGGATGCCCCAAGCTGTCTGCATTTCTGCCCTCTTTTCTATCCAAACAAAATTTCTGCTAAAATGACCCCTCTGCAGTATCCCACTTGTTATCACTACTGCCCTCCTTTGAGAGTGAAGAAGAATACAATAAAAAAAAGATAAAGATATAAGGATAAAAAACTAATACAAACCCTTCACATCTGGGAAAATAATAATATGAAACATTTTACTACACATGTTTCCCTGGGTGGGGGGGGGGGTTAAAATGGGTGCTGGCACAACTGGTAATTAGAATAGAATAGTTCTGCCTTATTAAGCTCTCTGGGGAACTTCTCTTTTTGCTTTGCCCCACCTTGCTTTCCATACAGGGAGCTGGGGGTTAAGGGCCTCACTGGTTATGCTTCCGAGGCCGGGCTCAAACCGGCGACCGTACAATCATGGGCTTAGAGTCACACTCCGCACTGCTTACTTATCATCCGCACAGTGTGGCAGAGACATCCGTACGATGAAAGGCTGGTGGTGAGGCTCAAATAATCACACATACAATCACACATACGATGCACGTGTACCAAAGACATATAGAGGGGAGGGGGAGAGGGAACATGAGGCAGGGGTGACCTTGGATGGGGCGCCAGCCCATGGCAGGACACCACTCTTACATTCTAAGGGCAATTTAAAGAGACCAGTTAGCCTGATTACAGGCTTTTCCTAGTGCAGCAGAACACCAGAGCAGCCAGAGGAGACCCACGGCAGCACGGGGAGAACACGCAAACTTCACACACACAGAGCCGGTCATGCTGTGGAAATATGTGACCTGCCCTTTGGTGGTTCCCACAGTAACACGACAGTGATAGTCAGGCCACCAAATGGATACCATATTCCTTCATGCAGGTGGGTTAGGCAATCACTCTCCGAAACACTCACACCCCCCGAAACGGCTCCCTGATTTAGCTCCCCTGGTTCTCGAAAGCCAAGCGGGACTCGCCACACATCCAGCGGCATCAGTCCCTCGTTAGATGTTACTGGTTTATGGAGCATCATGTTCTGCCAGGGTGACCTTTCTAGAGTTGGCAGGCTGATTTGTGCATATATGGACAGGCTGGGATCCCAGAATTCCCAGTGGTTCCATACTGCAGGAAGTAAGTATGGGTCACGTATAAGTTTTCCCTTTCCTCCTGTCATCATGCGTATCGCACAAAGCTCTTTTGCTACATTTACACACCTCTCAGCTGCCGAATTAAAACATGTACGATAAAAAATGTATCAAACTAAGTGTACAATATTTATAGAAAGAATTGTCTACCCTTAGAATTCAGGCTCAAAATAGGGTGTTAGAAGTAATGACAGAAACATTATAAACATGAAATACCAAACCATTTATTTGTAGGCTTCTGGCTCACCATGACCTAGTACTGGGTAGGTGGTGGAACTTTTGGCTTTCATCCACGTTAGACAGCTTTAACACAGAGATGGGCGGAAATGTTGTGTGTTTGGACTGAATGTAACAGGGCCTCCTATCCGCTCCCACAGGCTGAATTTGAGAGACCTGGGCCCTTGGGCATCCCACATGCGCTGGGTCATATGGGTCATGGCGTGTGTTGGCATGGCCTACGTCTTCTTCTTCCATGAAAGGTACGTGGCCTCGAATGACCCAAGGGGGCTCCACGTCCTGTTCCCATCTGCCAACATCATTATTGTCTTCCCGATTCAAAGATCAGTTCGTGGGCAAAACAATTTTGTAACAAGAGTCTTGATTGGCCCAGGATGTTCACAGGGGTGGAGTGCAGTGGGGATGAGAGGTGGTGTCAGATCAGCACATTATTGATGTGTCTGTTATCCCTCAGGTTCAAGATTATAGAGTTGTTATGTTATACAGTTATGGGAGTCTGCCCTGCCTTGGTGATCCTGTCAATGGTGAGTTATTTTTTCTTTAGTGGCACGTTTTAAGGGTAACTGACAGGGAATGTGGAAGTTAAAAATAAATGCAGACACCTTAGGGTAGGAGAAATTTCCCTTTTATAGCATCTGTCTGAAATGGGATTCCCCACATGCAAAGGAGAAAAGGCCCATTGACTGTCAAATCAACATACATCTTACACCCTTTCTGCCAGTGACATCACTGCACAAGATTACCAGATCTTCCTTATTGTGTTCTGTTAGCTCATCTCCGGTCTGCAGTCTCCCAAGGCCATTCACCCGCTCTTCTCCCTTATCTTACACATAGACTTCTCTGGCTCTCCTTATTTCTGACAACCTACAGGCACTTACTCAGGGTAAAACAACATCTTCTTACAGGATATAATGTTATACAATGCATTTATTTATCAGTTTTAAGTCAGTTTTAAGATGTGTATTACATGTTCTTACTCGACACTGATTGTTATATTATTTGTTTCCACTAAGTCTAGATATATTATATTACACATGTTCTCTAATCCAGCAAAGCAAGAGTTACTCTTACATTCATTGTTCTGATCTACACAGACTAGGGGCTGCGTTCTCCTCCCAGCCAGGAGAGTAACCATGCGTTGTGCTAGCACATGAGGATACATTGTTCTCTTTTTCTGCAGCCCTCAAAACCAGCTGTGCAACAGATATTTGCAATTCATAGTAACATTAACAGTGGATAAGGCCTAAGGTATCGACAGCAATCCCAGAAGGTCTAAGGCATTGACATCAATCCCCCAAGGCCTAAGGCATTGACAGCAATCCCACAAGGTCTAAGGCGTTGACAACAATCTCACAAGGCCTAAGGCATTGACGTCAATCACCCAAGGCCTAATGCATTGACAGCAATCCCCCAAGGCCTAAGGCATTGACAGCAGTCCCCCAAGGCCTAAGGCATTGACATCAATCCCCCAAGGCCTAAGACATTGACATCAATCCCCCAAGCCCTAATGCATTAACAGCAATCCCCCAAAGCCTAAGACATCACCACTAAACCCCCAAGCCCTAA
>JAAGVU020000044.1:6985193-7043077 GCA_011763525.2 Mormyrus iriodes | reverse complement strand
AAGGCCTAAGGCATTGACAGCAATCCCCCAAGGCCTAATGCATTGACAGCAATCCCACAAACCTAAGGCATTGACAGCAATCCCCCAAGGCCTAAGGCATTGACATCAATCCCCCAAGGCCTAAGACATTGACGTCAATCACCCAAGGCCTAATGCATTGACAGCAATCCCCCAAGGCCTAAGGCATTGACAGCAATCCCCCAAGGCCTAAGGCATTGACAGCAGTCCCCCAAGGCCTAAGGCATTGACAGCAATCCCCCAAGGCCTAATGCATTGACAGCAATCCCACAAACCTAAGGCATTGACAGTAGTTCCAGCATCCCTCAATTCCTTTACTTCATATGGGCACTGGACTTCTTTAAATTTCACCTCCACAGGAAATAGTTCTGAAAATGACACTCAGCTATATTGATAGTTTAATAAAATGACTTGGTGGCCCTGGCGATTGTGACATCTTTACATTAATGCTATATTCTTTCTACTACAAGGCGATCCATTCATTATACTTCAAGCTCAAAGTCAACTTTATTGTCATTGTGCGTATACGCAATGAAATAAGGTAATAGAGTCTCTTACAACAGGAATCATACATAGTAAAAGTGTTAAAAAAGACAGTAGAATAGAATAAATAACATACTATTAAAAAATAGTACAACAATGAGTCTCCAAATGGGTTTCTAGCAGGGCATGAATGGCATACTGAACAGCAGATACTTTTTTCCTTTCCTTATCATAAGTATTATCAGGTTATGGTAATTATTTTCTCCTAGAAAACAGAATTTGAGGATCGTTCCCCACATACAGCATTACTACGCTAAAAAAAAAAAAGCAAGTAAAATGGGGAAATTAAGGAGTCAGAGATGGGAATTGTGAGAAATAACAAGACTCACACTTTTGTTGCAGACTGACAGGGGTGGTGTCTTCGAGCTGCTCCTGGGGGGTGTGGCATATTGCATGGGCATCGCGTTCTTCAAGAGCGATGGGCTCGTCCCCTTCGCACACGCCATCTGGCACCTCTTTGTGGTGCTGGGAGCCAGCGCTCACTATTACGCTATCTGGAGGTACCTGTATATGCCTGTAAATGGCCAGATGAAGACCTCGAGGTGACACGACTGCACGACTTGGCCACTGAAGCTCCCTGGAGACCTTCCATGAACTGCTGGTGTAACCAAGTCCTACAGCTTAATGAGAGGTGTTAACCAGGTTTCTGTGACGGATGTAGCATCTAATTGACCTTTTGGTAAACGTAAGTCTTTTCCCTCATGAGCTGCTGTTGCATTGCCCTTTGAGTCCAAAAACATGCAGTTGGGTGATTTGGAGACTCTGTATGCCACAAAGTGTATGACGGTGAGTGGGTACCCGAGTGGGTACCCGGCACCAGGCTGGTGTGCCATCCAGGTGGTCCCCTGTCTCACATCCCTTGCTTCCTGGAATAGGCTACAAGTGCACTTTGACCTGGTATCGGATAAGTGACTTTAACAGATGGAAGGATAGAACATTGCTAAAGCAATGACATATTGTATTATTTGCAATCAATGCCAAAAATAATCCAGAGCAGAACTGCAATGGAGAACCAGGCCTACAGATCCCACATTTTCTTCATTGCTCCTTAGTACCCTCAGTGGACAGTGTTTACACATAAGGTGCCCGCAGATCGACTCAAATAATCCAAGAAGCAACTGGACGGCAGTGTTGTCCTTATTTGCGGAACTCACTGAGAGCTACTTAAGCCTTCTTAAGATGGGGGGGAGGGGGGCGCCATCCCATAACACAGGTTATCTGTCCCGTACCAGGGGCTGAAAAGTTACCAGGTTGCTTGCAGGCAGATAACTGGACTGGGTGGGCTGATGTATTTATTTATTTGTGCCCTCTGCTTTGCTGATGTCAGTCCACCGAGCTCTCATTGGCCGGCAGGCTGTCCTGATGCCTAGTGGGTTTTAGAGCAGACTGGCTGCCTTGGGGAGACCAGTTTGTTAAAGGCTTGTTTTTAGGTCATGTAACTGTGAAGGGATCCAGATATAGTTTGGCTTTGGGACACTTCCAGTGGCGTCCTAAACACTGGTTAGCGCTCTCAGCTGAAACGACAGCATGAAATAGATTCCCAGTGATGCTGCTCATAAGAAGAACCGTATATGGTCTGCAAATACTGCAAATTATACAGCATGGCATCTAGTGAAATTCAAAAATAATGAACAGTGTACTGCAATGAGCAGGTTGCTTATGGTTTATCTTAAACATTATTTTGTTGTTTTAAGAATGCAAATATTTCACGAGAAACATCTACATGTTTCTGAAGCCTCCTTTCTCACGTTTTTTAATTTTTTTTCTTGGCAAGACGCCTAAACAAACACAAGTGTGACCATAATCATGGGAATTGAGACATAAACCAGGGTCTCCAACTCTCTGGCGTGACTCTTTCAGACTCTCACGCAAGAAATCTTACGGCAAATCTATATTATTCCATTATAAACCTAAAATTAGCTACATCAAAAGCGCTGGGCTAGTTTGCAAATAGTGAAAGACTATTTACAAGATAATAAAACTCACATATATGTAAATGCCTGTGTAGACTTGTCTCAATTTGAAAATTTCACGCCAGTCCGTCTGGCACTCCGCATAACACCCACACTGTGCTTCCCAGGAAAAAAAAGACAGAAAAAGTTAACTCATATTTGACAGCAGTGAATCTGAAATGAACTGTGGTGGAATTTGTGCGTTAAACTCACATCTTATGTCTTAAGTCATAAAATAAAGCAGAGACATAAATTTGTACTGACTGTATTGCTAAAGTTGTAAGAAACCCATGCACACTGGCAGTTTTTTCTAGGATAAACATATTTCGGCTGGCTTTGGAGTGTCACATTACGGTAAAGTGGGGATATTACAGAAGGGGCTGTAAGTTTATACTGAATCTGTGTAGCAGCTATAAACTGCACCAGCGACAGCTGGTAATTATTCAGCATTTCAGCAAAGTAATCAGTGTTACTCTAAATGTATGCATCATTTCAGTTCTGTTGGCATAATATGAATGTCCTTGGGGAAGCGATATAATACCTCACTGCATTGTGGGTAATCTTTCCTACTATGAGTAGGTCATTTTCCCTTGCTGTGGTAGGATGCTTTTTTTTAGTTTGTAGTTACATTCCTGTATTTCTTTATATTATAAAACAAAACTTAATATATTGACAGTGTTTAAAATCCTATGAATCTGTTGAGGTAAATGCAGGGATTAGTCTGACAACTCATTCCTTAGGCTATAAATTTTACCTGATACCGCACCGTCGTTCTGCCTGCTTTTGACTAAGGTCTGCTTTTAAGATACAGCAGAAGCAGGGTGGACTTAAGGATGAAAAATGCACTCTTAATGCCTTTCTGCAGTACAGTACTGACTGGCTTGGATAAAAATATTTTTCAGTAGCAGTTTTTTTGTTGCACAATGTCTTAAATCACATGATATGGGAAACTTGCTGTAGATCTGTACTATATCTGCCCAAGAGAGGTGAATGGCAGCCCTCCAGCTACTGGCTATGCACAAGTGCAGTGTTTTTCCAGATATCAGAGCTGCACCTGCCTAAAATGAAATATAAAAGAAAAGAAAAAAGAAAATAACTGTTCATTCTACTCCAAGCAGTGGACGTGTACAATACAGCAGAGGTTGCCATTAGTATTGGCTATTTTTGAATATGTTAATTGTAAAACAACCCCCTCTGATGACGGAATCCATGCTAGGCACCAGAGGTGGGTAGTTCAGGCCCAGAAAGTAAAAATCCAGACTAAGATTTTGTTTCAACCAACCAGTTGAGTATAAAGAGTTACAGTCACAGAGTACGCAACTGGTTGGTTGAAACAAAATCTTAGTCTGGATTTTTACTTGCCGGACCTGAACTCTTAACCTCTGTTAGGCATGGATCAGCTGACAAGTTCTCACCAGAGAAAGAGCAGGGCTCATTAGAACACATTTGGATGGACTGGACTGGCCACGTTAGCGTGACCTGAGACTGTGTAAACCAGCTTGATCACTGGTGTATGGGTGTCTCTTCGGTCATGAACGTGCCAGATTGTGTTGTAGTTGCAGTGCCTGTTGGAGACTGGTACTGTGACTCTAAAGGACTATATGAGTTTAATTGCACTGTCATTAAACATTCACATGAAATGTTAAAAAAAAAACATTCCCTGGTTTAAAGTTACATGTAGGAATTATTTTGGTGTTGAAGGGATACGGAGTATAAAGTATTGATTGTGTACCTGATCCTGTAATAAAGATCTTTATTTTTAATTATTGTGTTTCTTGGATATGAAATAATATTTTGACTGGACCGTACCATTTTTGACAGTCTTGTGTGTGCTGTCCCAGTAAACCCCTCTCGAACCTAAAAACGTTTTACGGAACTTTCTGGTTCAGTTTTATGACTGGCGCAAAATCTGCTACGTTTATAACGACTTTTCTATAGACTAGTTCGGGACCACATTCGGGAAATTCCCTGGTGTGCCACGTGGTCCTCCATATATGTAACTTTCTTTTTATATCACACAAATGTCACTATTTCTATTAGTATTATTCGGTGATGTACCACAAATGTATTAATAATTAAGCAAGTGGTAGGAGAAGCAGATTCAAAAGGGTGTTGCGAGAAAACCTCGAGACCCCCGTTTCTGATAATGCGTGTCAGCTGATATGTTGTGTTGCACTGTAGATTCAGTCTTTCACTGGGGGGGGGGGGGCGGGGGGTTTTCCGTTTACTGCTAAGGTTTTGTTTCCTCTTTTTTAAATGTGGCGTCTAAGGTCAAAGGTCGAACATACTGCACAACCGGAGGTGGTGCCTTGTCACCGTAACTAAAATAAAGCAGATTCCAATTACAGACAGACGCCATAAAATGGGGATAATTCAGCAAGCTTTATTTTCACACTGGAATTTCATAAAATGAAAGAAATTATCCAAGAAACACAAACTCATAAAATGAAATTCTTGCTGCACTTGTATGGGGCTCCTAGTGTCAAGCGCTCATTTACCCGCACAAAATACATTCTGTCCCACAAAAACATTACTTAATTACTAAATCAAGTAATGCCTTACCCTGCGTCCTGAGTTCCTTGAAATGCATTTCGTGAGTAAAAGAAAGTCATTTTGTAAACATTTTGGTGCCTTTCGTGACTCAGCAAAAGATGAAATGCATTTGGTGTTCCACGAAATGACTGTGTATCATTCATAACATACATCACGTCTACAAAATGCCTTTCTTTTATTTACGAAATGCATCTCATACACAAAATGAATTTATTTAGTTGATAGAATGCATTTTGTGAACGAGATGACTTTCTTCTGTCCATGAAATGCAAGATGTTGATATCAAGTGCACAAAACGAAACATTCCTTTTGCTTCCTGTGCACGAAACAAAGTGACGTTTTTATGCTTTTGTGGACAAAATGCAGCAAGGCATTACTTAATTTCGTGATTAAATAATGCTTTTTTGTGGCACAGAATGTATTTTGTGCGGGTAAATGAGCGCTTGACAGTTGGAGCCCCATACAAGTGCAGCAGGAATTTCATTTTATGAGTTTGTGTTTCTTGGATAATTTCTTTCATTTTATGAAATTCCAGTGTGAAAATAAAACTTGATTAGCTGAATTATCTCCATTATATGGTGTCTGTGTGTATCTGAAGTCCTCAGAGACACATACGAATTTATAGTAAATTAGATACTTTTATATTTATAGTAAAAAGGATACTAATTAACCTGTCCCTACCAGATAAATAACTTGTTCCCACATGATAAATAACTTCTGCGAACAAGACAATTAACTTGTGCGCGCAAGATAAAAAAAATCACCTTTTGGAACTTCGGGGCTCCGTAGTTTCCTACTGCGATGCTTGCGGCGTTATTGCTGCGCTATAGACACCTCCAGCAGGTGGCCCTCCAGACGCACTTGGCTTCGGTTCTCCGTGCGTAAAATTGCTGCCGAGCGGCGCTCGTAAATCCTCGGTAAATCCCGGTCGCATGGAACGCAGATGTGGGAGCCGCGGATGAAGGTGTACTCTCTGGAGCGCGGGTGGCGATGCGTGTGGCGGGATAGCGGAGCCAGAAAGTTCAGTCCGGCAGCTAAAACCCGAGTCCGGCAGGATCCGAGGCAGGCCTGAGAAGCAGTGCACATCCGTTAAATTAGGTGATATAGTTAGCCTTAATACGGAGTTTTTCATTACTGCCACGACCTTTGCAGACCTGGTGAGTATTTATATAGAATTCATATGATAATAAATATAAGTGGAACCTATGACAACATATGAATGAAAACCATAAATTTATTGAAATGAAAAATATGTGTGCGATTATACTTAAAACTTTTAGAATGAATTTGAAAAAGCTGGAACTTGCATCTGAGGTACCGTAATATTACGAATTGTTAATGAAAAATGTAAAATTGGTTTTGAGGGAATAATTGCACAAGAAGATGTTTGAAATTAAGTGCAGTGTAACTGACAGGTGAATTTTGTAGGCGGGCTCGGATGTGTGTAGCAGGCGGACGGCGGAGTTGGCTGGAGCGGCTTAAATTGATCACTGTCCGAATAACGTGCTGCGCGGTTTGCGGTACGTCTTTGGCAGGATATTTTAAGATTACTGAACTTGCTATTAAGTACGGTCTCTGCAGGCATCTTACGGTTATACTGTCTTACGCCTAATGCAACTTCTATATCTGTGAAACTTGTAACCCATTTGCCCAGTTTATGACTGAATGTGTCTTGTATCTTGGATAACTTAAGTGGAGTTTAGTAAAAACTATTCATAAGACATTCATATGATTTTATCCAAACTCCAGTGAAGATTATCCTTTATGTAATTATTATGTCAGTTACTAGCCCCTGTAAATCTTTTTGGTCAGACGACAAGTAGAATAAATAGCGGGGTGAAGTGTTGTTGTAGATTGGCTCACTGCACCTTCCTACAGTCTCCTTCCTGCATAGGCGAAGGATCCCTGCATCCCCTCCCAACCTAACTGTTACAGCAGTTCCCATGAACGTTTTTCTCTTTGGTGGAAAGATCAGGCTGTAAGGTGAGGCCCATTTGCTTGCCATATTCATCTTAGTGATAAATGATAGTAAGACGGTGACACCTTTACTCCTGACATCGTCACTGAGCCACAGCCAGTGTCCCCCCCCCTTGCTGCTGTTGCGTGCTACGCCGTGTCTGCTATTCCGTTCCTTACTGGAGCACTGAGCACCGAAAAGGTTCCTTGATAGGAAAAGCTGGGATGATGGGCTGGTTCATTAGAGCAGATGAATGGCTCCCGTTGGCCGCCTCTGTGCCTCGTAAACTGGAGTGCAGCGTTGGCCGTTTCTGCCATCCCTTCCTGCTCGGCCCCCACCCACCGGCCCACAGCAGGACTGTAAATCTTCCTGCACTTAAAGGCACGTGTATGAGTGATGGGTGATTAATTTTTGCCGCTCCTGCCCTTATCTCGGCCCTCCTCGTCCAGGGTCCTTCATTTCTTTGATTCATTAGTGTCACTCGCTTGTGTTTACACAGGCGCTTTTTCATTCTGCTGGGATCACCAGCCCAGGCCCACGGTCCCCAGGGGTGGTGTCACCCGATGCATGGCAGGCCCGTCCCGCTCACGCTGGGGCCAGGACACAGTAACACGGGGGCCATTTACAGAGCATAATCAGGGTCATGTGATGATTAAAGGTCAAGTCCTCATGGGTAATCTGGGTCATGTGACACTTTGGGGAGGAAATGAGGTAAAAGGGGTTCTAATACAGGTTCCCTGACCAGAAGTGGGTAAATCAGACCCAGAGAGTAAAAGTCCAGATCAGGATTTTGCAGAGTACTTAGCTGGTTGGTTGAAACAAAATCTTGGTCTGGACTTTTACTCTCTGGACCTGAAGTACCCACCTCTGGTCCTGACTACCCATCATTCGCTTTGTGTGATTTCCCAGTTAGGGGTCCATTTCCACCCCGTTCCCCTCCTCCCCAGACGGTGGCTGAGAGTGACTACCCTCCCACATGCTCCACAGCCAACCCATCGTCATGGCTCTGCCCATGAAGGCCCAGTCGCGGCGGTCTGGCCGAGTCCTGACGCAGGTCCTGTGTCGCACCCTCAGTCAGAAGGAACGGCGCCCCCCAGTGGCGGTGCCGCCAGAATGCCCCGGCGAGGCTGCCGAGCTCTCCACCCAGACATCTGCACCCGGCGTGCTGCGCATCTTTGGTGATGCCATCTGCGCTGGGGCCAACTACAAGAGCGTGCTGGCCACGCCGTCATCCAGTGCCCGTGAGCTGGTGCGTGAGGCGCTGCTGCGCTATGCATTGGCCGGGGCGCCTGCTGGGGACTACGTGCTGTGTGATGTAGTTGGCGAGCCAAGCGGCCCGGCTGGCTGCTGGAGGACGGAGGGTGTGCGCATCCTGCGAGACAACGAGCGCCCGTTGCTGCTGCAGGACCTCTGGAGGCCCAAGGAGGGACTGGCCAGGCGCCTGGAGCTCCGGCGCAGGGCCGACGTGGAGGAGCTGAGCACCAGGGAGAAGGACACCGTCACTGCAGGTCTCTGAAACAGGCCCCGTCTTTCCCTGTCATTTCATAGATAAGTTACCACACAAATAGCTAACAACTAAGTAAGAGCTAAATAACAGGTAACTGTGGGAAATGGTTTAAGAAGTATCACCATGTAACTGAGTAGTCCAGTGGTAAACTGCTGTGCTGTTAATGCCAGTCTGACTGGCCTTCTGGGTGGGATGGCTAAACGGTCCTGGCCCAGGTCTTGGACGCTCCATTCATTTAGGCATGTGTAGAGCAGCTCTTGGCTTTCTCCAGGGCTGATCACTGTGGGATCAGGGTATCTGGATTCGGGGAGAATTGCTCTTGCCGGGACTGGCTGGGATTTTGGAACATAGTTCAGCTGAAATAGGATTACAGACCATGCATTGTGCACGTTGTTCTTCTGGTGAGGTGCCAGGCGGCATCTTGGCCAGAGGAGAAGCTTTAACAAGCCATGAGTTTGGGGTGAAATCTGCCCGTGTCTGGCACCACGTAACTTGAGGTGCTGCCCTCTAGGGGAGGGTTCACACATAAATTTGACAGTGAGGGTTAAACAAAGGCCGATTTTTGCTGTGAGAGCCACATTTCCGGAATTGCTGAGATCATCTCCCTAACGAGCACAGACAGAGGGATCATAGGGGGTTGTATTTCTTCTTGCCACTGACTAAATACCTTCCCAGTGTCATCTAGTGTAAGTAAGCATTGATTATGATCATATTCTGACTGATGTTTGTAAGGGAGTGTTGTGGCCATTTCCTGGCGCAGAGTCAGGTGACCAGGGCGGCTGATTCAGTCCACCCACGCGCTCTTTGTCTCTCAGTATGAACCTGCCCCCCCAAACCCCCTCTCCCCCAGAGTTTGTCCCATTTGCTGCCTGCCTGAATGAATCTATCAGCCTTGACCCCCCTCATCAAACTCTGTCCTTGACTCCTATCAGCACAGACCAATAATTAAGCCTTGTACTTGTGGTCAGCAGTATATCTGTGCCACACCGTTGTCGCTCCTGTTTATGAGGCCATTGCTCTCTCTCTGTCTCTCTCTCTCTCCTCTTTCTCCCACTCCCTCCACCTCTCTCTCTCCCTTTCTTTCTCTCTCCCCGCCCTTCACCCCCTCTCTCCCTGTCACCTCCTACTGACCCTCAGGCATCAATGCCCAGGCAAGGCGTCTCCAGCGGACCCGGTCCAAGGGCACGCCAGCGCTGGGCCGCAGTTTGAGCGAGACCAGCCTGGAAGTGACTGGTGGACCTGGGGGGGAGGCCAGGAGGAGCTGCCTCACGCTGCCCAGGCCCCTGAAGGAGCGACCGCAGAAGAGGGACGACAGAGAGGTGCGCCTCTCCCTCTATCAGTCCCCACACCTCCTGCTACTCCAGGGCTACAGCCGGCAGGTACGGGGAACCTCACAAAGCAGTGGTGGCTAGAGTGTATTCATTCAGCAGACGCTTTAATCCAAAGCAGCTGGGGGTTAAGGTCCTTGCTCAAGGAACCAACAGCGATATCAATGAACTATGGGTTTTGAACTGGTGACCTTCAGATCACGGACACAGCAGTCTAACCCGCTGAACCACACGCCACCAGAAGTCATTTCTCATAGTCCATAAATTTTACCTGAAGCCTCACAGTAGTTCTGCCTGCTTTTGACGAATGTTTGTTTATAAAGTACAGCACAGGTAGGGTGGACTTAAGGATGAAAAATGGCCTCTTAGTAGTACTGACTGTCGTGGACAAAAATCTCTTCAGTGGCATTTTTTTATACTATGCTTTAAGTCTCACAGAGTTTGTGGGAGATTTAGCTGATAGCTCAGCTCTTCCTCTGCTGGGAATGACAGGAATGAGGCATTAAGCTGTAACACAGCAGATATTATAGCTACGCATGGACAGTTCCTGGCTGTCCGATAAACTGAGTGCTTTAGGGTCACCTGTATACAGGGCATTAGCCTGCTGCTTGACTGGATTTGTGACCAAAGGGCTTTGGTTCAAACCAGAGTTAGGGTTAGGGTTCAAGACCTGAGCAGTAAATATCCAGAGGTATAAACAGTAACGTGTAGAACAGATATAACAATTTAGTTACAAGTAAGTCATTTTCATCTCAAAATGCCTGTCCGTCTATGGCGAGACAGCGTCCCTCGGGGGAAGGGAGGAGCTTTAAGAGAAGGACAGCAGTCTGCAAAGTCAGAGCGACGGCCTGTCTTCAGTGTCATCCGGCCACCGGCATGTCGCCTGTGTGAATTCTGGCTGATGAATGCACTTTTTCTATGGAGTCATCACTTTGTAAGGCGGGTGAGCATTAGAGACACCACACTGATGCTGGGTTCACTGACAGGACTGTCTGGTGTACCTGCTTAACCGGGACCAGCACACAGTGGGTCAAGAGACGGCCTCGGCCCGGCCAAACATCTGCCTGCTGTCTGCCGACATCCTGCCGCTGCACTGCGCCATCCGGAGGGTGCAGTCGGGCCGCTGCCTGGTTCTGGAGCCAGCCCCGCATGCTGTGGTCCTGGTCAACTTTACGGCGGCAGAGAAACCCACTGCGCTTCGGCACGGCGACCTGCTGTCCTTCGGCTCGCACTACATCTTCCTGTACAAGGACCCTGTTGGTGGGGGGGTACTGCCCAGCCAGACGCTGCTTGGCCTGCGCCCCTGCCGCCCCCCCACCGAGCCAGAGGGTGCCGCCTGCCAAGTCTGCGGGGCCCCCTCTGGGACCCGGCCCCCTCTGTCGGGCCGGCACATCTCTGAGCCCGACCCGGCCCTGGGTCGCGACCCCAAGCGCCGCCGGTTTCGCTTGGCTTTCGAGAAGGGCCAGGAGGACAGGCTGGTGGGGAGGATCATCTCCCTTGCGGAGCCGGGGGGTGACGAGCACAAGCTGACCCCCGCCTACCTGCTGTGCATGTGCTTGGAGCACTCCGCCGTGAACTTTGACTCCGGAAGCTTCAGGAAACTCCTGCTGAAGATCGCTGAAAAGATGCAGGCTGTCGTTTGGGTTAGTGTCACGAACACATCAGTGAGGGCATTTTGTTTATTTATTCTTTTATGGGTACTAATCATACTAATTTTATTATATTTCTAATTACCATTGTTTTTAAATCACTGACATCATATTAGACATGCTACGTGTGTGTGTTTTGATGCATTGGTCAAGATTAATTAACAGCATTTGCTTTTAACTGCACAAGATCTATGCCCTGAATCTGCTCCACAGGCCATGTTTTGGAGGGGAATACCAAGCCGTCAGGGTCACAGGGCTGTTTTGGCTTGTTGAGAGGTGAGAGCAGCAGCTGCTGGAAGGAACAGGGATCAAACAGCAGGCTCTGTCCCCAGGGGGCGCTAAGCTGCAGTTAAGAAAGAAGTGTTTTTTCCTGGGAAGCCTTTTGGAAATATTTTCTCCCGCGTATTTGGGTGAAGCAGTTGACAGTCATCCTGGGTCCCAAACTGCATGCGTGTGAACATGGTGACAGTGTGTTGTACCTCACATCTGGCAGCGGCTGGAGCTGGGCCTATTTTAGTTTCCTTAGACCCGTTAGAAGTGGGCTGGTACCCGAAAGCCCGATTAATTGTACTCAAAAGCCCAGCTTGCTGTATCCAAAAGCCCCGATCGCTGTACTCAAAAGCCCAATTCATTGTACCCAAAAGCCTGGCATGCTGTATCCAAAAGTCCAGCTCGCACACAGTGTAAACAAGTAAACAGTGCAAACAAAATTCTAAGTGCATAGTACACAAACAGGAAATCCAGAAACAGCGTAGTAAGGAAATAAATATGTTAAATATGCAATTAATAAACAGACAGAATAGGACTTTTACTACATCAAATGATTTTTATTATGACATACTTCATTTCCTGCTTAAAGAAGCAGCTACACACATTGCTTTCATTGTAGAGACCCTTCTGGTTAAATACACAAACAGTGACTGTGAATTATGCTTTGTTTTGGAGGTATATCTGAGCCCCCCCTCCACTTTACCCTCTGAAAGGGGATCAAACTGTGTTGTCTTCTCACCAGCTAGCCAGTGGTTTTGACAACTCTGTTGTCACAGAATAACAGGGGTCACTCCTGGTTGTCCTCTATCGGAAATCCATCACTTAATCATTCCACTTTCTCCTTCAGGCGAGACGCGGTGGCGGATGTGCCCGGAGGCGGCGCACCCAGGTTTGCTTTCTTATACCGCGTGACTTTTATGGATCGCTAACAATTATGTGTGTCTTGCAGGAGAGGACAAGGGAGCTGTCCGGGAGGCCACCTCAGCAGTAAGTACCCAGTCCGGCGTCCCTCCAGCAGGAATGCTGCCCCCGCAGGACTATAAGGCATACCTCTAGCGCCAGCTGTCTGGTCCCGTTAGTCTCACGGTCAAGCACCAGCTCATTTTTCTGCGTTTGGAGCCAGGGGAGCGCCTGCTGTTTGTGGTGTTAAGGCTGAGTTTATGCTTGAACCACGTTCACAGAGCATCTCTGGTTGTGGCGGGCAGACCGCATCACAAGCAGCTGCATAGTTGCTAAGCTACGCAGTTCATCTGCTCCTATGCATAACCTGGATATTTTACTGAAACAGTATGAGCACTTTTCTCAAAGGTCCAATAGCAGGGTCCTCCTGGGACCTGAACCTTAACTAGCACACTAGCTTCTGTAATAATGCTGATAGTTAGCAGCAACAATAATAATTAGAATAATAAGAATAGTAATTACGAGGGTGCAGTGACCGGGCTTTTCTTGCCGGTGTGCATCTCTTGTGCCATGCCTCACGATCACCATCCTGGTGCTTCCTCCCGTCTCCCAGCCAGGAGCATCCTGCCGGGATCTCAGACCTTGTTCCCTGCCTGCAGCCTGTCCTCTTTTGGATGTCCAATGCCATTGAGATCCTGCACTTCAGCCGGCAGAAATCGGCCACGTACGCAAAGCGTGGCGAGCAGCCGGACACCCGTGGTAAGGCCGGGAGTTACATGCCGTCACAGGGGCGTCCGTTAAAGCTGAACCAGTCCTCACCCAGGCCAGACAACAGGGCCGAAAACTGGTGGTCTAGGCTGATACTAGCAGATATGACAGGGGGTGAGGCACAGTGAAGAACTTGGAACCCCTTCTCCTTAGCAAAGCAAGCCCCTGTTATTCAGAGGAAGGCTCCTTACAAGATGAACGCCCCCTATGTAACAGGCTTATTCCACAGAGGTCACAGCCATATCCGAGGCTGATTTAATTACCCGGACATTGGAAAGCTGGCCTCTTTCAATAAGCCACCATTAGCGCTGATTGTGCCTCGGGACGTGGTGAAGCCCTTCCTGTAGGTCACTGGGGGAGCGGCTGACAGACGCCCCACAGCTGTCCTCTGTCCGCTCGGCACGTTTGCAGTGTAACACAAATTGTGCTGCAGCTGCATGTTTCAAATGGAAAATCAAGTCGAAGCAGGAGAAGCATATTAAACCAGTAGCAGTTTCATGTAGTTATATTGCAACGATCTATATCTTGTCTGTATCTTTATCTATTTATAGAACAATAACCCTTCTCAATACAATCATTGTGATACAGCTGTTTGTGATCATGTTAAGACATTTACACTTACATTTAGCGCTGTCTAAATATGCTTGTTTAGCTTTCAAAGAAATGTGGCCAGGCAGTGATCTAATTTTCTTTTCTTTTTTTTTTTGCTTTCTTTTTAGATGCAAAAGAATCCATGTTTACTGCTGCTGTGTTAGCCAATGAAGACGGTATGACCGTACTGGAGGAAGTGATCATGTCAGCATTTCAGCAGTGCGTGTACCACATGACCAAGGTACAGGAAGTGACAGCATCAGCATTTCAGCAGTATGTGTACCATGTGACCTGGTTATAGGAAGTGACAGTGTTAGCATCTCAGCAATGCATGCACCACATGACCAAGGTACAGGAAGTGACAGCATCAGCATTTCAGCAGTATGTGTACCATGTGACCTGGTTATAGGAAGTGACAGTGTTAGCATCTCAGCAATGCATGCACCACATGACCAAGGCACAGGAAGTGACAGCATCAGTATTTTAGCAGTATGTGTACCATGTGACCAAGTTATAGGAAGCAAAAGTGTTAGCGTCTCAGCAATACATGCACCACATGATCCAGGCACAGGAAGTGACAGCATCAGCATAGCAGTGTATGTACCATGACCAAGTGAGTGAGCCATTAATGATGACAGATTATCCATAAGCAGAGTACAGTTACGCTGTACATCACTGCCTGGGATGGGCCCTTGCTACACTGTCCCTGGGGACATGATTGTACTCACAGGACTTTATTTGAGGAATGTTGATGGAAAACTCTATAAAACTATGAGAAGCGAATGCAGCATGTGCTGACAAGCATTTTCCTAAAGGGGGACTAAAAGAGGACAGAGTACCACCCCCACAGGGAGTGGTCTCTCGTGACACGCAGCCCTAGATACAATGGTAGCAGCCCACATTCCCATGCTGACTCCAGCCCAGTACGGCTGACATCACACATCTGCGTTGAGGTAGACATCAGGACATTACACTACGCGGTGTCATCACTGTTACCTTCTGCCGGGAGAGGGCTTGCCAAGGGAAAAACGCAGGGGTACTGCTTAAAAGCAAGCAGTACGTTGTGCATTTCCATAGGGGAGCTGTTTAGTTTAGCTTCAGATCTTCATTGACTCTTTGAGACAGTATGAAACAGAGGGAAGAGCAGAGACTGTGCCACAGCTGGCGGGGCAGTATGGTCCGTCTGACGAGGCGTACTCAGCACCCTGTCAAACTTCATCCCTGTTAAGGTGCCAGAATGAAGGCGACGTCACTTTCCTCATTAAGATAAAACAGGTGGAGAGTAAGGCAGTGGTTTTCTGAGGTGCGTTTCCGTGTAAAATGAGCACTGTTTGTGTTTCTGACATGCATAGATGGCTGATTGATAGGCACCCCGTTTCTAGGCAGCCTGGGAGCGTGGCTAATGTACAGCTCAGGCAGATGGCTGCAGGCAGAGCTCTTAGTGTGGCAGCGACGTCCCTCTCTGCTCTGTCTCTGACTCTCCCAGTCCCTATACGAGTCCCTGATGGGGCTGCTGGACTCAGGCCCCCCCCAGAAGGATGGACAGGCCCCCGATTCTCTACTTAGGACCCTGCAGGTGTTCCAGGCCGCCCAGGCTCTGCTGCAGCGCTCAGAGGTCCACCCAGAGATCCAGTCGCAGATGCTCGCTTACCTCTTCTTCTTCTCCAACGTGTCGCTCTTCAACCAGCTGATGGACAAAGGTGGGGGGGGTCGCCAGTCTGCAGCTACATGCCAAGCAGCTCCCACTCCTTTCTGCATGACATGCCAATCTGAGAAAATCATTATACCCAACAGAGCGATCAGTCACCTTAATGAGGATGGCCACAGGGACGAGGCTGTGACTCACACCAAGCATCTGCAATATAATTATAATTACAGAAAGGTCATGGTCGATTATGAGAAATGTATAAAATCGCTATAACCTGAGTTTGTTTGGATATACAGAGAGACAGTACAAGTCAGGTGACACGCAGGGAAACGGAATATTTTGGTCTATAGATGGTACACATTTTTTTTCTAACAGGCTAAATAAAGGCTCTGTGCCTGTTAAGCTACACTTATGCTCACAGCTTGAGCTTGTTTATTGTTATAAATATATATATTAAATATGGAATGTGTCAGGCGTTTTGCTAAGTGGCTTTGCTGTCAGGTGCCTCCCCCACCTGCCCCCCTGGCCCACTTTTCGCTAAAGAGATTTTCTTCACTTCTTGCTTGTCCTTAAATACCCTCCCCCCCAAAGGCAGTCAGACCCTCCAGGGAAGGTTCTTGCCACCTTCCCACAGACAGGGGGTGCTGTAATGAAAGCCTACTGAGGAGAGTGTAGATCACATGACTGTACGGAAAGGTGCGTTCGGGGACTCGAGTGCTGGGGTAGATGCCCCATAAATAGAGGCATCCCCTCATTCCCTTTGGCTCCTTCCCTTTTCTTACTGGTCCTCAGTGTTTCTGTCTGTCTGACTGTCAATGACAGTCATCTGTTTTCCTCGATAGAAATACTCTCTCCAGCATCCAGACATGCGTGTAGTTATACATTCTGCAAAGCTGCTTCCTGGGACCTGGGCACTTGTGGAAGCTCTTAGGAATCTGCTTCTCCACAGTCTGCTGGCGTCCCGCTGAAGCCCTCCCCTCAGTGTTAATATTCTCCCAAACATAACACTGGGTGTGTAAAAAAAAAAAAAAAGAAAAATCCAAAAATCAGTTATGTTTTTATGTTATGCTTCCCAGGAACGAGGGCGAAAACCTGTTCGTGATCGAAGACAAAGAGAAGACCCTTGAAATCAGAGATTTTGCAAACTCGTTTGGTGCATCGTTTTGCCAGATGAATTCCGATGTTTCCTGCCTTTTTGTGGAATTTTCCAAGTGATGAGGAAAGTTAGCTGGTCTGTGGCTGCTGCTGAACTGTTTCCTCGCTAATGGGGAAAACAGGCATTTTGCATCTATGTCTACGGTAACCAGCTATTGCTGATACTCACTGTCAGGCATTTAAGAGAGGAAGGCAGTAAGGAAATATACCTCAGCATAAGGAGAATAGACCTGCATCTGTATTTTTCAGATTCTAATCTCAAAGGTGCTCCCCCATCTCTGGCTTTTATGCTTTTGGCGAGACCCACCCTGGTGTCCATGGCAACAAGCTCAGGACCACAGAGAGCACCAGTCTAAGACTGTACCTCTTGCTTATATTCATTATATGGTGTTCCTTCCATCTTTATACCAGAAACTAAACTTTTCAAACATGTTTATACAGATTTTCAGCTTGGTACAGCTTGGTACAAATATAGATTTTGTGGAAGTTCACGAAAATATCCTTCTGATAACTATCAATTAAAATTCATCGGTGTAACACAAATTGATATAATAGGATTCTCAGAACTGTTGGGCACCATGTTTTAAATGTGTACAGTGTTAAATGGGCGACAACCGCATTTGGGGCATTAAATTACGAATCTCCCGTCATTTAGGGAAGTGGTTCTTAATCTTGTTCCTGAAGGAGCTCCTGCCAGAATGTTTACATTCCAACCCTACCATGATTAGGCTCACATGGTCCTTAGTAGGCTAATAAGGAATGTGGCAGGCTGAAACCAAGTTGGGCTGGAATGAGAACATTCCGGGAGTCTTCCGGGAGCAGGGCTGACAGCCCTGATTTAGAGGAACCGTATGACATTTTGGTGACACAGGGGCCTCTCTGACCCATCTGCCTGTTCAGGCCCGGCCAGAGGCTGGTTCCGGCTCTCCAGCGGGGTCCAGCTGAAGGCCAGCTTCAGGATGCTGTTGGACTGGACCAGGAGAGCAGGCCTGTCTCGCCTGGCCGAAACGTTTTTCTCCAAGTTCCGCTGTGCCGTCGGCATCATGGCCACGCCCACCCAGCAGGTCGCTCAGGTACCCGTCCCTGCTCCAATTTGGTCGCCCCCCTCTCGGCCGGGAATCCTCCCTCCCCATTCAAGTGACTGGCAGACCTGGGGTATGAGATACCTGGTTTCTCTATCGCTTTGCTAATCAGCGAGCACCCAGCGCCATTTTCAAGTGTGTGTGCAACAAGCCATCCAGCAAGCAGTGTGAGATGGAGACAGAAGTGGATTTTCAGAGCAAGTGTTTCCCTTACCTTGTGGGAAAGGTCACACCCCTTCTGTCCTCAAATAAACAGGAGCTGTTATGGCAAAGCACTCTATAAATGTGTGTGTGTGTGTGTGTGTGTGTGTGTGTGTGTGTAAAAGAGCTCATGTCCCATTACATAAAGAATGGCGTCCATAATTAGTGTAATTACAACACGGCTCGTTAACACCTCCCACGTGCAGATGACCTGGAGGTCACTCTGTGTGACGTACCCCGCTCTCAAGCCCGCGCAGCTCCACCACATCCTGACGCAGTGCCTCCTGGTGGCAGAGAGCCGGCCCTCGGCCGTCTGGCAGCCCACCGCCGAGGAGGAGGTACCCCCCTACAGGACGGGTGAGCCCCCGCCACACATCCACACACAACTCCGTGGAATCTCACAACACTTACATGTTCCCTTTGGGAATCAAACGCATCACAGCTAAACTCCGTATCCCAGAATCCCCACTTCGATAAAGAAGGAAGCCATTTGTCCATCTCCTTCATTTGTAGTTCTGATTTCATGTGAGGTTCAGTTGTCATTATGAACTCATTTATGTATGTATACGTCTGCCATATGCAAGTAATGTTACATCACCCCAGTGTTTCCCAACCTGGTCCTCGGGGACCCCAGACGGTCCACGTTTTTGCTCCCTTTTCACTCCCAGCTAGGAGGAAGAAAAAACGGACTGGTTTGATAAACACTGCTTCACCCCAACCACTGTGCCCCCTGGTGTCCCACAGCTGACCTGCTAGAAAGCTTTGAGGAACACCCTCCCATCGTACTGCCCAGCAGTGGCTACCAGGTGGACCTCGACTCAGATGCCATAGACGACAGCATCTACCGGGAGCTGCTATACATACGGCACTTCCTGTGGGGGCTTAGAAGCAAGTCGCCATGTATCCCAGCAAGGCGGGAGCCCCAGGTAGCTCTCCCCAGGACCCCTCCACATCATCAGTGAAACCCTCTATGTATCTCTACACTGTGGGAGAAACGGCTCCCATTTGCTGTTATATGAGCAGAAACATGCATCTATAGGCCTGTAGTGTGATTCAGCCATGTGTAATTCAGTCAGTATTGATTAAGTGGGGGTGAACCAAAGCCTTGACAGTCACACACAGGTCAGGCCCATCCAGGTCACGTGATCAGGGCAGCCCTTGGATAGCAGGCAAGGGACACCAGGCCCGGCTCTGATGAGTGTGGGTGTCTCAGCAGATAGGGCCCTGCTCTTTCCAGGGAGATGGAGCACAGTGTCTGGGGTACCAGGACCCACCAAACCCTCAGGCAGAGGAGGAGACGAAGTCCAAGGCTTCAACGGGGGGCCAGGGCACGGCCCCCAGGGGACCGCAGATAGCTGGGGTGTGGCCCAGGGACGAGCAGCAGGTGGCACAGCCCCCCGATGCCTCCTGCCTATTGACTCCACCCACCACACCCAACTGCCCTGACACGGAGCGGCGGCCCGGTGGCCCGGCCACGCCTAGTGCCAGGCGGAGTGAGGGGCTTGCTACCAGTGAGATAGAAGGTCAGAGCACCGCAAGTTCAGCCTGCCTTAGAGTTAGAACCCTGTCCTGATGATTAGCCATAGTGCTTACGCTTCACATCCTCAATGTTCTGCCTTCAAATGCCCTGGGAGCAGCAGCGCAGCTCTCCCTATCAGCAGCAAGCCCCTGCTCACACCGTTTGTGTTCACAGTGCACCTGGACAAGGGAGCGCTGGGCCTGGGGCTGGGGCTGATCGACGGGCTGGTGAGCCGCTCCGTCTGGCTGATGTGATGAACAAGCTACACATGGGGGTCATTCTCATGGAACTGAGATTTTTAGGAAAAGTACCAAAAAAAAAGTTACATTGAACTGCAGTGTTTCATGTGGCACGATTGACATCACTTTAATATTTTTTGTATATTAAAATTATATCATCGTTGCTCCGATTTGACAATTTTTAAAAACCTTCTTCTTCAAATATGTAGCCATAAATCTCAGTGACTTTGCAGTTTTAAGATTTAATAAAACACAAAACCAGATAAAATCTTTCAACTATTGTATATAACCAGTAAACAAACATATAATAAGCAATTCCTATGATGAAATTTATATATTTTTTATTGTTTTGTTAGATTGTCATTTTCTCTATAAATCTTGCCCTGGATTTGCTTTTAAAATATTTACTTTTTTTTTAAGTATTAAAATGAATGGTAACATAATAAAACTGATTAACTACCCCAGAGGTAAAACTGACAGTTCAAACAATGAACAATTTGAATCTGTCTTCCACCTAATTAAGAAAAAGAGAGAACTGATTGGTAATGAGTTTGAGGGAATGATCCATATATACACAAATTACTGAGTGAGCATGTAATTGTACGCTTATGCATTAATACACATATTCAATATATGTACATGGTTAAGAATCATCTTTGATGCGGTTATGTTAGGTGGGTGGGCTGCTGGGTGGGTCTCGCTACACTGCGGAATGGTGCTCTTTCATCACCTTTGCTAATGAGCAGATGTTTAGTTCACCCTAGAGGATGCACTGAACTCGCTCTTCTTGCTCCAGCAAACCCCTCTTCAAGCCCCTGGCATCTATATTCGGACCCTGGTCCCAGGGGGGCCAGCCTCATCCGACGGGCGCCTCCGGATTGGCGACAGGATCTTGGCCGTGAACGGGACGGACGTCACCGGATCGGACTACCAGAGGTCAGCGCGTCGCCATTACTGTTGCCGGCACATCAGCAGAGTAGGAAATGGCTGCAAAACCTGATCCCAGGTCGATGGGACCAATGCTGACACCTTCAGGAAGAAGCCTTACTAATTATGCCCCCACTTCATTTCAGTGCAGTGGATCTGATCCGCTGGGGAGGCGGGAGGCTGAATCTTCTGGTGGAGAAGATGGACCCTGAGGTATCCTCCATGATCAGAGCCTCTCTCTGCTGAGCAGGTCTGGGCTGATCCGGTTGCTCTGAAGCATTATGGGTAACGACACAGAAACCTAACGCATCCTGCCTCACGGCCCCAAAACACCAGGCCAACCAGGCATTTATACACATCTGTGCCGCTTGAGAGTCCACCTGCCATTCCAGAACCACTCTCAGAATCTATACTTCCTTTTATCGTTACTTAATGCATGTTTTGAATTCAAAGTTTTAAAATACATTGTGTAAAGAAACCACCGGAACGCTGTACTAAGTGGCTGGGGAAAAAAAAAAACTGTCAATGTTTCCCAAAGACAGAAAGTTAATGATAGACATTACAACTGCCCACCTGTGTGCAAGTTATTGGTTGTTTTAGTAACAGTAAGACAAGCCTGCATTTTTAAGCACAGTATAAGTTAACATAGACGTGTCTTTACCAATTCTCTATGCAGGAAACCCTTCTGTACCTCACTGTTTTATTGGTGTAAATTTAAATGCACCCAGATGTTTAGTATTTAAACCCCAATAGTAAATGTGAATCTGTGATGCCTTTATTGTAATTGTATACATTCGACAGTAAATAGATTTCAAAGACCCCCCCCATCGATCAATCCTTCACAGCAACTGGGAAAGTTTCCCTGTTATGTGCTTTTAAGGGAACATTCTTCAGATTCAGAACTTAGTTCCTGGTAACTTCCCGAGTGTCTCATAGGGACACATACCTCGCACCTTACATCACACTTATTATTTGGTCATCCAGTCACTGTCAGGATCTCCCAAACCTGCCTGGAGCAGTAGACTCTGGCTTCCTGCCTGGACTCCGGCCCGCCGCTCACCCGGACAGGAATGTGTTGTGTTTGGGCAGCAGGCCGCTCAGCGCCCGCATGGCAAACGGCAGCGAGGCATTGGTGTCGCGGTGCCAGCGGGGGGCGTCGCCAGACCCTGGTGGTGTCAGCACGAACTGGGCCACGTTGGGCAGCTTGAGCAGGTTGATGAGCTCGTGGGCACGAGTGACGATTGCCTCGCGGTCCTCCTCGCTATAGCAGGCTACCACTGGGGCACTGTGGGCGAACGAGTGCATTTTGGAGAGGAAGAGGGACACCCTGAGGAGGAGGATGAGACAGCGATGTTAGCGTTAGGCTAAGGCTCCAAAAGCCAACCGGAGATGGTTCCCCACTGACTGCTCAGCTCGTTATCAGATTAGCATTGCTCAAACGTTTCCTGGTACTCATGTCCAGAAGGCGTCCTACCTGGGGATGAGGTCCTGGCTGCGGGAGGCCAACTTGGCCAGTGTGGTCATGAGCACGGTGATGACACGCGGGGAGAAGCGGGGGGCGCTGGCTGACTGGCGCACCTGTGTGACCTCGAAGAGCACGGCCTCCAGTGTCTCGAAGGAGGATGTGATGTGCTCCACCGTGCAGCGGGCATCGTGTGACAGCGACAGGTATTCACCGATCGCCCACACCTGTGAAAGCAGAAGCGCGCTGGCATGTGCACCCTACACGGGCTTCTTAGACGCGCTTGGACTCAAGGGCGGGCCATTATCCATCCATGTGCCGATTAGCATCAGGGTGATGAGCATTAGGGCTGGGAGTGCACTCTGTACGTTTAATCAACACCCCACCCCCGGCAGGATAAGGGCTAAGCGAAAAATTGGTCAATGAGCCAAACCCCGCTAAAACCCTAGCTACTCAGACTGGGTGTGGATCTTCCCCAGACCCCTTTTCAGGAAGGTTGATGCCTACCACGTGTGTGAAGAGCTCCTCCTTCTGGTAGATGTTGATAGTGGAGCCAGCCATATCCAGCAGCTCCCGGGACTGATCCACGATGAGAGATGGGTGGAGCTTGCATAAGTCCAGCAAGTGAAAGCTGAACACTCTGTGGGAAGCGGGAGGTTATGAAACACCCGGAGAAAACGAGAGCTTCCGAAAATCGTAAATAAGGCGCGGAGCCCACCTCTGCACCTCTGCCTGGTAGTTCTTTATGTTCAGCAGGAGGCTACTCCTCTCCAGCAGGACGAGGACCAGTTGGTTGATCAGCTTATCATCGGCAAACTGAACGGGAGATGGGAGGAGCTGGGGGTGACCGACTGATACAAAAGGATAACGACCGCTTGGCTTGAGCATTGAGGCAGTCGGAAGTAACAGGGCCTCAGCACAGGGTCAGTCAGCATCCAGCATATCTGCAGCCCAACGGTGATATCATTACTCTGCCTGCCACGGGATTCAAACCCATGTCTGAAAGACCAATAGGGTAGTGTGGGGATCTGACCCACTGAGCCACACAGGACCCCCACACCAAGCTGCTGGACAATATAAAAATTGCACAGTGAGAATATAGCTGACAAATTAGCTTATGCATTTGACTGACTTATGCCAGACAATGTTCTTCCAAACAGCCAGCCTGTAAAAAAAGAAACACCTTCGTATTTAATGCAGTCTATAACGAGGTCAGTAGAAGCCCGAGACGTTCCTGCCTGCGCTCAGGTTACAGCCGAGGTTTGGGGAAACACAGAATAGGCAAGTTGTCCTTCAGAGTGCTTGGCTGCTGTCTACACTGACACTGACTACTGGCAAATACAGAGAATAAGGTGTATATTGGTTATTAACATATTAAGGGAACTCCTGGCATTTTCTTTATTTTAAATACGGGATGCATTTGCCTTTGTTTCAAGCACTGACAATGTTGTTAAGCAGTGCAATTTATATATCTGGCTAAATAATGTAGTGCAGAGGAGTCTCAGTTTATATAAGGACTACATTCTGGAAATGTGCGCACAGTTACATATCTGTACACTGCAACTCTGCTGACTCAGACTTGAAGATATATGGCAGTACAGGGGGTCCTCAGGTTAGACGAGAGCCGATCCCCAGGTCTACTGAATTTGTAGGTAAATCGGAAAAACAATAATACGGTAAATAATAACATTGATAATTATACAGTAATAATAATAGTAACTATATACGGTACTGTACTGTACCTCAAGCTGGCGAACCGCAGAAGCCTTGCAATGTTTCAATGAGTGTTACAAAGTAGTGCGTACGTTTGTCATTATGAACCATTGTATTTAACCCAAATTTTTAATATAATAGCCTTTATGGCTGTCCATTCGCAAATATGAGTTGTCTTTAAGTTAGTTATTAACCCAGGGACTTCCTGTATATGTACAATCTTATGCAAGCACTCCCCACTTTAGTGAAAATATATACTAACACGCTGCCTAGGAGATGAATACCGTAATCAGAGTATAAAATCACTTAACGGCTTAGTAGAGCACAGGCGTTACCTGGGCAACGGTGTGAAAGTATATGTGTAAGAGGATAGGGACGGTTTGGGCACACTGCACCACGCGGGGGCTCTCCACCATGTCAGCCAGAACATCGTGGAGCATTCTCAGCCTGCAAGGGGAACGTTTCCTTAAAGTCCTCATACTCAAAAGTGTGCAAGTAAACACATTTGAGCTGCTGCATTGCTCTGTTTGAACTCTAGGGGGCAGAGCTGACCATCGCAGATGCCTGACCTGTCGATGGTGTCTCCAGTGCCTGCCTCTGGCCTCAGGATGTACAGGAACATGCCTCTGTAGTAGGGCTGGCGGAAGGCATCCAGCGAGCTGGGAGCTTTGCTGCCTCCAGAGTCCCACAGTGTCTTCTCAGAGGCAGCATAAGAAGCTGACCTAGAATGCACAGACACCTTTAATGTCACGAATAGTACCCTTGTTCAGCATTAAGACTCAGAAGAAGTCAAGCATGAAGCATAATAAAATGCACATAAAAACTCTCTTTATGATTAAATGTTCAGTGAGTAACTGAAGACCAACAAGGTTTTGGGCAAAAAAGACAGGGCTATCACAATATCAGACGAGTCCTAAACATTTTATAAGAGAAAGATAATGCAAAAGAGACTGCTACGCTATCGATGAATGCATTTCAAGCATTTGATAGAATAAAATGCAATTACCTTTGGAGGTACTTACAAGATACGGACTAGGTGAAGCATTTCTCATTACTCATTACTGTACAAAAATCCAACCGCACAAATTTTAACTAACAGTAACATCTCCGAACCTTTTAGTTTACAGACAGGGTCGTCCACTATCTCCTTTCCTTTTCACACTGGCAATAGAGCTCCTAGCAATGGCCGTAAGAGAACATCCAGGAATATCAGGTGTTGTGATTAGAGGAATGGCCCATCGTATCTCTTTATACGAAGATGACATCATACTTTACCTGACAGCTCTAAAAAACAGCACTCCCGAATTGATGAAATTAATTAATATCTATTAATAAATAATTAATTTGGAGTTCTCTGGATATAAAATTAATTCTAAATCAGTATTAATGTTTCTCAATGAGGAAGACAGAAAACCCCCACTGCAATGACAGCCTTTATAACAACCACTGAAGGTTTTAAGTACCTATGTGTTAAAATCACTCCTGAATTTAACAAAATAATTCCAGCAAATTATAATCCCCTGGTGGACAAGTTTGCGGAAGCTGTGAACCAAGACTAATCTGTGTGTATCTATGACAGGACAAATAACTATTATACAAATGACAATTCTACCAAAACATTCGTATTTTTTTCAAACAATTCCACTGCCGCTACCAAATTCCCTTTATGACAAACTTAAATTCTTCAGTCAATTCAACTGGAGTAATAGGAAAACTGAACTTTGTCTAAAACTATTACATCTACCAAACGAGAGGGGGGGGGACTTCAGTTACCTAACCTTAGATGGTACTGTATGGCTGCTCAGCTGACAACAGCCTCACCCTATTTTCACCCCGCATCCAGCATGGACAGACGTTGAACAGAAGTCCATCCTAGAATTACCATTAAAGATACATATGTACTCTTCATGTAGAGAAACACTAAGAAAATGTACAAAAAAATCTGTTTTTGTAAAATACACTTACAGTCTAGCATGTTGCACACAAACATAGGTGATACACCAGTGTTACTGCAGTTTACTTCTATTTGGAGTAACGGACAGTTTAAACCTCATAAAAAGGATGATGGATTTAGGTCATGCAGTATAAAAGGAATTCAAAAAGTGAAGGACCTTTGTATAGACGGTGCGTTGATGGCTTCTGATCGATTATGTGAGAAGTACCAAATTCTCCAAAAACATTTTTAAATATTTACAGTTAAAAAGCTACATGTCATCCTAGTCTAAACAGATCATACTTATTCCACCCCTATCAAAATTAGAAGAGATAACCCTTGACAATTTAGAGGGGAGGGGCCAACTTTCTCTGTATTACAATTTATTAATGACTCATTCTAAAGACTCAACAATGGGTAAATTGAGGGCCTGGAAAGCGGATATCCAAGAAGAAATCGATGAAGCTGATTGGAACAATCCTTGCTTAAAAGCGCTGAAACAGTCAAACACACGTTTCACATTGCTTCAATACAAATGGCTGATGACATATACACGTCAAACTTCATCAGGTCTGCTGATGTTCCAGACAGATGTAATAAATGTTTCAATGATCAAGGCACCCTCCTTCACTGTCTTTGGAAACATCCAAAGATTCAAAACTTTTGTAAGGAGATTATTAAACGTTTATCAGAGACGTTCAACATCAATATCCCTCTAGGTGTTAAACTCTGTGTGCTAAGAATATATCCAAAGAACTTTAAACAAATACAGGCACAGGCAAATGTGTTGGATTTTGGACTTCTTCAAGCCAGAAGAGCTAGTGTACTATGTTGGAAGAGTTTGCATGCCCCTTCTTTGACATTGCGGATTAAGGAACTTTCAGAATGTATCGGACTGGAAAAACTGACCTATATTGTTAGGGGCAAATGAAAATACTTTGATCAGCTATGGGAACCGTACATGACCATAATAGAAACCAGGAATACAGGCTTTGATTGAGAAAATTAATGGTAAAAATATGGGGCGTTTTAATTATATGTCATTTTATCTTAACTGTATTCTGTTCTAACAAGAATCTATGCACGTTTAATGAATGTGAGTGCGTGTATTTTTCAATTCAAAATAAAGATTACGGAAATGAAACAGTGGACTCGCTGCAGAAGCAATGCTTTTATGGTTCTGGTTTGCTGGAAATGTTTGTAAAGGAAGGGTCAATAAATATACCGAGCGAAAAAAAATAATGTTCAGTGAGAAGGACTTGAGAAGCCCCCTGACTGTGCTCCCCGCCGCCCCCTGCTGGGGATGGCGGCTTTGTGGCGCACCTCAGCTGAAGATCCAGCACCGCTGCCAAGCAGGGCAGATCCAGCAGGGAATGCAGCAGCTCGATGGCTGTGCCGGGCGCCAGCAGGGAGGGCAACAGTTCCACATACTCCGAGACGAGGGCGGGGCTGTTCCAGGCTAAGAACTGCACACAGAGACAGGGCTTGCAGTTACCATGGTCACATGCGGAGTGGGGCTAACCAAGGGGACAGATGGGCAGGGGCTCACCTTCAGGAGGTTGGGGAAGCTCTGCCTGTAAACGGCCACGCTCTCCTGCAGGACGGCCATGTTGGTCCGGCAGAACTGGACAAACTCAAACGCCAGCATGGGTTCATTGAAAAGCTCAGCAGGGAAAGAGGAGAAAAGCTGGCGGAAGACTGCCTCAGAGTCCACAGCTGCCGTCTCACCTGAATTATGGGGGGAGGGGGGTTGGGGGGGATGACACACAAACTGGGGCACCGGCCCACCACACAGTGATGGCGATCAGGGGCAGCCGACTCACTGTGGTTGAGGTAGAACTGTGCGATGGGCAGCAGGACTCGTGAGAAGGTCAGGTCCCCATTGAGCCGGCCGTACAGCGCCTTGATGCACGGAAAGGCCCGGTACACAAAGGAGGGGTCTTCCTTACAGATGATGTTCATGATGGTCACAGCCTCCACAAGGCACTGGCGGGTTAAGGAAGCATATTCCAGGAAGCCATTAGGGGGAGCGACTAGCTGGACTTTCCGGGCTGCTTCTGACCTGCTGACAGACGGATGAGACAGCGGTCGGCACTTACTGCTTTCTGCAGCTCCGTGTCGGCCTTCTTAACTGCCTCTGCGAGACAATCAAAAATATCAAAGATTAACATGAGCCATATGTATGGGATGCAGAAGGTGGTAATGCAGTTAATCATTGCCGACCCTCACTCTGAGGACACACGCGCGCGCACACACAGACCTGTACTCATATTTATGGGGACTCTCCATTCATTTCTATAGGTATGATACTAATCACAACTATTACATCCTTAACCCCTACCCAGCCGTAACCTTAACCAGAACTAACCAAACAAAATACAAGACTTGATAGTTTTTTGATTGCAGTCACAGTCGAATTTCATCTCATGGGGACCGAAAAAAATTGTCCCCACAACATCAAAATAAGTTTTTATCATGTTGTGGGGACATTTTGTCCCCCCAACGTAAGGTATACCTGGACTATGCACAAGCACGCACGCACACAGAAACACACGCACTCACTGCGGTCGCTCTGCTCCACGAGACGCTGGCAGTACTCGAAGGCCTTCTCCCGCAGGCGCTCTTTGGGGGGCAGCAGGCGACTAGAGGAAGACGTGGCGGAGACCATGGACATCACAGAGCCATCCACCTCCGACCTGTCATCTGTGGCAACGCGGTACGCTGCATTAGTCTCTCGCTTCTGTGAAGCACTACCATACCAACACAGCGGCAGTGTGCATCTTCTTTCAAGGCAGAAGCAGGGCCTTGCAAAGAAATCATTGATTTTTGGCAGGAAGATTTATGTTCTTATTCTGTGGATGCAGAGTTTAATTAAAGCCCAAAGCAGGTAGATCAACATATGCATGAAAATTAATCGCAGGCCGAACTGATTGATTGTACAGAAGCTGGGACAGGATTGAGGTCAGGGTGACAGCATAACCTCAGTCAGCTCTGCCTTACCTGACAGGGGCCGTGTAAATTGTGCTCTGTTAACCTGAGCTGGTGAAAGCAGAGAAATACACCTTTAACTGCTACAAACCTTCCACAAGGTGTCAGGCCGCCCATATTTTAAGTATCTACTGCTGAGGGGAGGGCCTGACTGCACCTGTTAGCTATTTAGCCTGCTTCCCATCAAGTGTCTTACTGGTTTCAGTGGCTTAAACCTGGTAGTGACTAACATATTACCGAGGACTTATCTACTCAACACATGCTGAAATATTCACCCACTCAATCACCCATTTAACAGGCTAACACACCACCCAGGGTTCAGTGGCCAACATACCCATGCCCGAGCCGCTGTTCTCTTCGATGTCGTAGGTGCGCAGCCACTTTCGCAGCATAGAGAAGGCATACATGTTCATCCACTGGTCCTCAGTGTAACTCTGACCCACACACAGCACAGTGAAGAAGTCTCCGGCAACTGCGCCATCAACTTCGTTCATGGGAGCTGGCTGGCAGGAGGGGAGCGATGGTTAGGCTGGACTGCCCAACGCAGCCTCAACCGAGCAGGTAAAGAACCCGGGAGCCCAGCGACAAGTGCGACTCTACCTGTCGAGCTCTAGGACCCATGAAGAACCCTCCAGTGGACATGGATGCCCCCTGCTGGTTGCTGGCATAACGCAGCCAATCCA
The DNA here is from genome assembly GCA_011763525.2 of Mormyrus iriodes. Lineage (NCBI taxonomy): Eukaryota > Metazoa > Chordata > Actinopteri > Osteoglossiformes > Mormyridae > Mormyrus > Mormyrus iriodes. The sequence goes on along the minus strand of JAAGVU020000044.1, from coordinate 7,013,491 downwards.
CCAGCTTTCTGTTCACCAGGTTCACATGGTCTGCATACAAATAGCCCTCATTATGAAACATACAAGCATCTCTCTGTGGCAGTGCAGAGAAATCATATTCTGAAGTCAATAAAAACAGCTATTTAAAAAATCTCACAGCTCTTTCTACTACTTTATTAATCTAAAAAGAAGTAGCGTGACTATTTGCATTTAGACAATTACAGCAACAACCGGCCTTTTTGTCAACAACACTGGTTATCATTCTTATGCAGATGATTTACAAATCTATTTACCTCTTAAAAGAAATGGCGGGGACTCTTTAAATAATTTGTTGGAGTGCCTCAAGGATCAAAACCTGGAAATTCATTCAACTTAAATGAAAGTAAAACTGAGGTCATTATGTTTGGACCCAAGGGTGCTCCTGATGTCATTGGTCTGGACCTAGGATTTTTGGGACCATTTGTCAAGCCAGCTGTAAAGAATCTGGCATCAATTTAGACAGTCCTTTAAAACTGGATGCTCAAGTTAATTCCGTTGTGAGGTCGGGTTTCTTTCAACTAAGGCTTCTTGCCAAGATTAAGCCATTTTTGTCTTTCAGTGTTTTTGAGAGGGTGGTTCATGCCTTTATCACAACACGACTTTATTGTAATGCCCTGTATGTGGGCATCAGTCAGACTTCATTATCACGCCTACAACTGGTCCAAAATGCTGCTGCTCGTCTCCTTACTGGCACTCGTAAGTGAGACCACAGCTCGACTGTTCTAGCCTCTCTGCATTGGCTCCTCGTTAAGATGAGGATTAATTTTTAAGATCTTACCGTTTGTTTTTAAGGCCCTACATGGGCTGGCCCCATCATATATTGTAGATCTTTTAAAACCCTACTCCCATTCTAGGTCACGGAGGTCTTCAGACCAGTCCCTCCTGCTTGTTCCAAAGTCTCGACTTAAGAACAGGGGAGACAAAGCTTTTTCGGTCATAGCCCCCAAGCTGTGGAATGACCTGCCCCTAGTCTGGCTGTTTTTAAATCACACCTAAAAACTCATTTCTTTTCCTTGGCTTTTAACCAGCAGTGAGAATGGTTACTGTGTTACCTTCATTCTTATTTTTTTGTTTTATTCTATTTTATTTATTTTATTTTTACAGGTACTGTTTTATTCAATAGTTTTGCATTTTTAATTATTTTATAGTCAATATGTAAAGCACTTTGGTCAACTTGGTTGTTTTAAATGTGTTCTATAAACAAAGCTGGCATGGTCAGATCTTAGTTCACTTGTTTTAAATAATAATATGACTATGGGTGACCAGCACAGGTGAGAGCAGGATGACACTTCCAAGTTGGGAAGTTTGGATTTGGATTAAGAAACCTTCCGAGCTTTACATACATTTATATACATAACGATTATGTAGATGTTAAATGCTGTTAGATATTTGATTCTCACCCTCTGTCAAAATGTCCGGAGAAGAACGGATGGCTGCAGAGAGAATTGGAAGTGTGTGGTGGCACACCTGTACACCAGGTTGGCGAGTTTCCAGAGCCTTCAGCAAATGCTGGCTCAGTTCAGTCAGCTCAGTCTTGCTCCTGGCCTGTGTGGGGAGCGGGAGTTACCAACTGAGGATTTAGGCTGTCCACCCACCTGCCAGATGTTCCAGGGAAACAGAGGATTCTGGTTCTAGATACCTGTGCAAGAATGACAGATGCCACATAGCTGGTGGTCCTGCTGTCCTGGAGGTCCTTTATAGGAAGCTTGCCGACGCTGAGGGGCAGACTCTCCCGCAGGATGGACGAGGAGAGGACCTGAAGCTGCTCCGAGGACCCCGGGGAGCAGAGCAGGGCTTGCAGTTTCTCCAGGAGGTCTGACGGCAGTCTAAGGTCCAAAAGGCAAAGATTTCGAAGGACAGCAAAAATCATGAAGCCACAGAAAACACCAGAGGAGGCGGGTAATGCACAGCTCTTTTTGCATGGTTAAGAAGATTCAGGCAGCAGTCTGAGCGCGATCACAGGGGACCTACCTTCTGGCATGCTTTGTCGCGGCGACGATTAAATGCAGCCTCTGCAGCGAGTCCACTGTTTCATTTCCGTAATCTTTATTTTGAAGGAGTTTCGAGATGCGCCCGTAGAACTTCAGCAGCTCTTCCTCATTTATTTCTCTTAAATTTAGGAAGAACATATACAGTGTATAAATCTGTAAGCGTGCAAACATATTTTCCGTAACATGCTTGAATAGAAAAGGATCGCACATGCAATTTAATAATAATAATAATTATCATTATTATTATAATGCTGTTGGCCGAAGAAGGCGCATATTATTTCAAATGTCGGCGTCGTACCTAGCTTGTTTGATCAAGCTCTCCGTTCCTTGAGCATACATAACTAAATGTTTCACTAGCTATTTCGGGAAAGTTCTGCAAACTATCCCAGCGAAAACATACAGGATTACGTCCCGTCAAACGCTAACAGAACAGCACTTCCGGGATCAGCTACTTCTGGCCAGACGAGTACGCTGAGCATTATGGGATATATCGCTCAAGTGCTGGGGGGCGATGGATTTTACAGGTTAAACAGCATATCCACATTTATTTAATCAACAATCATAGCTTGTCTGCAATGCGGGTACTAGGACAAGCAGTGTAATTTAACGGCGGGTCATGGTACGCACTGCTTTGATAGTCGAACAGAAATTTGCCTTCCCCTGGAGGAAGCTGGCTGTGTATTACAATAAATGCGTTATATATTAATGATATAACATACAATATAAATATAATGCAAAATGACGTCCTGATGTGACTACATAATTAATCTAATCAATGTATCCTTCACCCCCAGCTATACGCATAAATACCAACTACAACAAATATAATGATTTTGTAAACTGAACGCTTGCGACTTCGGACCACCGCAATTCTGGGAGAACCGGGTACCGAAAAGGGATGGATAGGGAAACTGGGCGTTGCGATTTCCTTGGCGGCACCAGTTGTTTGTAAGTGGTGATTGTCAGTCATACAGTAAACTTGCTCAAAATGAATCCCAGATGACGTGCAAAGAAACAATAAAATGAAAACTTGAATTCTCACAAAGACCAACTGAAACTCAGTGGGCGTAAATTATGGGGGGAGGTTGTAAATCCCCCCCCCCCATTAATCAAAACCAACCAATACAAGCCTCTGGACCCCCTTAGATGGGTGGAAACCTCAACCCCCCCAGTGCTCAACCCAAAGTTATACCCTTGGTTGGAAGTGCTTAATATTAAACCACACCACCACTATCGTGTTCACAATGTGCGTTTATTTTTATGAAGTTAAAACATACGGGTTAGTGCTTGAGTTTAACCTTTTCTTGATAAAAAGGTATTATCCTATTCAGGCACTTCATAAGTTTGGTTTTGTTTCACATCCACATGTCGACACGGGGTAAAAAGGGCTTGCACAGAGTAAACCGCCTTTCAAAACAACAATAAAAACATTACACCGCAGCCCAATTTTAACTGCAAACTGTAGGTGACACAGGGCCTGACAGCGGCAAGAAAAGCGAGGTGACCGGTACAGCTGGCAACGAGTGACCTAAGCTGACCTCCTTCTTTGACTTTCCAGTGGTATGTGAGGCTCATTTCCTATGACTGTAAGCAAACTGGTAGGCAGACTTTGGGACTTATTAACACTGTTTGTGATGAAAAAATAAGGGGAAAACCACTGTGGAACCGTGGAGTCTATTTCAAGGTGCTAGATTGTGAACATTTATTAAAAGGCAGCACTAAAAAATGCATTGTGATGTAACTGGTGTGCAGCTGTAATTTTAATTGTGTTGCATGTCTCAGATTTAAATTTTTAACAAGTTTTTATTTTTATCATCAGCCATTCATAGTAATAGGGATATTTGATTAAATTTAAAAGATACTTAAATTCATGTATATTTAAATAGTCCTAATACAGTCACACAGTTTGAGGGATTGGATTTTTTTTAAATCTAAGCTACAACCTGTTACCTACCTGATATACAGAGCAAAGGAACAGGAAAATATATTAAAATTCCCAAAACTTCCCAATAATCCCAAACAAAATCACCACGATTCCAGGTTGGAAAAGCCCAGGAAAACAATACAAAAGCCATATTAAACGAAACTCAAATACTGATACTGAAGATGGTTCCAACTCATGTAGATACGGTCTATAATCCTGCAGTTTAATATCACATGAAGAGAGAGGCCCACTCAGAATCAGGTGCTACTGTAAAGTTTAAAAATGAAAAATATTAAAACCCTACTGGAAATAACATACTTTGTGCAGAATGAAATCCGCAGGATTTCGCTACACAACGCTCCTGATTGGAGGTGTTAAACGATTGTGTCTCTGCAGAAAGCGGTCTTACATCAGATTTTAGTGACAGGACCAGACTGAAGAAAACACACAAGCAGTGATGATGAGGGTGCACAATCTGACAGGACTGAAGGCTGAAATTACAAAGGCCAGGAAAGCACAGTGTGGAATGATGTAGGTGCATTACAATTGACTTTGGTGATTAGTTTGACTGGTAATTCGTTCCATTAGTGGAATAACCAGCCCACCAGATTATTGAGAAGGCAGCTATTTTATGAATATCAACAAACCACAAATAACATCTTAAAAAAATGATGATAACACAGCTAAAATTCTACTTAACAGAAATGAGATTAATGTAAAACAGGTCAGAAAACTCCAGGTGAAAACTTAACCAGGATTTAAAGGCTGCTACGATGGAGGGACAGGCAGAGGCCAAAGGGGAGCCGAAGCGGAATGGAGCATCTGAACCAAGCCAAGAGCTGAGCGAAAAAAGGTGGATTTTCACAGAGCCACCCTTATGCTTCTTTACAGAGACAAAGGTTCAGTCCCCATAGCCACGTTACTAATGCTTTGCTGTAAAAGCATCACAGTAGGTAGCAAACGTGTTCAGATGCACTGTCATTCTGTGCTCAGCTGTAAAGGTCTCTGATGTCTACTTACTAAGGAACGCTACCAAAAAGAAAAACATTTCACTTATATCTATATACTCCTTTTTTCCAATCATCAGTGATTCTACGACAACACAAGTGTCACCTTGGAAACCATTCATCCATCCCAGCGGACCTGGAGCATATGCAAAAAAAAAGCACAGGGTAAGAGGCAGGGGACACCCTGGATGAGAAGCCAAGCCAACGCAAGGTGCAAACGTGCAAAGACACACAGACACTACGGGTAATTCAGAGACACAAATGCTCCTGACCAATTTTGGGGAGAAAACGCAAACTCCACAGCCACATGCAGCCGCTGAAACGCTATGCTGTCCTCCCTTTGAAATCATGACAATCAGAAATGAATAAATCTATGTGACCCCTGGAACCAGGATAGATTGTTACAGAGATGGAATTATGGAACATGTATGGAACAAATTATGGGACAAATTATGGGACAAGCCATTTCACAGCAGTGTTTCCCAATCCGGTCCTCAGGGAACCACAGACGATCCACGTTTTTGCTCTACTGGGAGCTGGGAGTGAGCAAAACATGTGGACTAGCTGGGAGGGAGTTGGGAAGGAGCAAAAACGTGGACTGACTATGGATCCCCAAGGACCGGATTGGGGGAAACTGTTCTGGAGCAAAGCACGTTTTCACACCCCGACACAAATCGACATGCTGTGTTTAGCAGTTTGTGCGGACAGAAAGCATTGTGATGCAATATCCTACAAAATACTGCTGATTAAACAGATTCTGCTATATAACGTTTAAGAGAAGCATGTTCATGAATTAAGAACAAATTTTACATCCAAAAATCTTAAAGGCACTCAAATCGAAAAAGAAATTTTACCTCTGTAATGGCTTTTATGTATAACGGTATTTGTGTAATAAGCTAATCGATTATAAAAGTCTGACAATCATCACACAGAATTCTCATGAAAATGAGTCATTTTGCTTTGAGGTTATAATCCTCAGAGGTTTTCGAAATTGCATCAGTTTAAAATTCTGATTAGTTTTCCCACTTAAATTTTAAAAACTGAGAATTTTCCCAAATTTACATGTTGCCTGTTCTTTCAGTAGTGTCCGGTGTCATGTTCAGTTTTATAGCAGTAAAGTGACATTCGTACTTATCCAAAGTAGGGACTGCATCTGAATCCTTTTCAAACACATGCGTCTACATGAGCATCGCAAGCTGCTGTAATAATGTAAATGGCGTCATTAGATTCGGAGCTGTGGTCTGCGAGGCACGATAAAAAAATCCTTCACAAACCCCCCTCCTCCTCTGCATAGGTACCCTCACACTGACAAGTGAAATCCTGCATTTAAGATTCTTATAAACTTGTTTTACAAACTACACCTCTGCCTACCACTTTAAAAAAAAAAACCTGTATTCATCTGCATTTCAAATACTGAACAAAGGCAGGACATTGTAGATGCCTTGAGCGGAAAGGGCAAAACCAAAATGCGTTTGGCCAACTCCATCTTGTGCTGAGATGAGCAAGGGTCACCAGATGGTGGCATTTCAAAGCAGGTGGCCCTGTGTTTGGTGACCGTTTCTGACAGTCCTGTGTCATACAGGCCTCCTTCTGTCCAAGAGTCTCTTAGAGCCTAGTGGTTACTCTGAACATGCTTTTCTGCTAGTAAAATGTAAGAAATCAAGGTCTCTTTCACACAGAGCTCCAGCTTGTGCATTCTGATGGCCACACAGCGTCCTGCTTTGCTTCGGTGGCTCCCAGTCTCTGTACATAATGCTTTCATTTCAGAGTCTGACCTGTGTGGCTTTGGTCCCACCCTAACCCTACTCCAATGTTTTTTCAGAGAACTTGCAGGTAAATATGTTTCTCTCTTGGTCCAAAGGGCTTTTATTGCCAGATGTGAACAGCAGGGTGTGTGTGTGTGTGTGTGTCTTTTCTTAAGGCATGATGAGTCCACGACCTTTGGCTTGAACTCATGAGTCAAACATCTTCCTATGAAGCCATACAATCAAACCTGAATCAAGACTGGTATCTTCACCTCAGGAAGTTATGTTCATATTAACAAAGACTTTCCCAACCCCTTAATGGTGTGACACCTTGGTGTATAGAACAGAGGGGCAGATTTTACAGGATCTTGAGTCGTCTCTCCGATTATTTTTTTTATTTGCTGGCATCCTGATTCATCACAATGACCGGCTGAGGGACTGGAGCCATCTTATCATCTTCTGCTCTAGGCCTCTTGGCCTGGGGCTCGCCTGGCACTGTCTCCGACTCTCTGGCCTCAGCGCTGGGTGGCCTGTTCAAGGCGACCGGGGAGGAGGTGGAGGCCTGGGCAGCAAGGATCTGAAGTGGGTTGGTGACCGCTAACAGGCAGTAGGAGGAAAGGAACAGGACTAAGTCCAGAACAACTGAAAGCAGCAGCTTGACTACTGACAATTGACACAGCATGTGTAAGAACAAGAATTTTTGCAGAAGTTTTCAAAATTACATTTATTACCACCTGATTAACCAGCTCAGTCAGGCTTCTGCGTGTGTATTTGTGTATGTGTGTGGGGCAGGTTACCGTAGATGTTGCTGGTCACACTGGCAACAGGTAGCGCATGTTTGCCATTTTGTGTCACGGCTCGGACTGGCAGCTGGTGCTGACCCAAGGACACCGGTTGCACTGGGATAGCGCTCTGCTGGCCACCGCCAGCCTGTTTCCCCAGTGACTGAATGACACCACTACCTGCAGGGAGTGCTGCGTAGCCTCCTGCCAGCTTCTCATTACCTATCGAAGGGGGCAGGGGATGGGGCGACATGAGGGGCAAGGGTCGTGACACAGCAGCACAGTCAGGCTGGGCGTGTTGTGACACTGTGCTAATAACCTGTAAAACAGGACAAACTTAGGGGCAACTTTTCATGCAGATTTTCCACCAACAGCAAGCAGTGAGTGTGAGCATCCATACCTCTGCTCTCTTTAGAGCGCTCTACTGCCCCCTGCTGGTCAGATGCCACAGCGCCGCTTGCAAGGAGGTACCCATTGGACGAGCCGGCTGACGTGGTTACCACCCTGACCATGGTGACGGTGGGAGCCTGCTGGACCACGTGCATGGCATGGCCTATGGAGTGCTGGGAGGTGACGAGCGAGGCGGGGACGTAGGCCAGGGGCTTGGCCACTATGGCTGAGGGCTGTGGCGGGACGGCCATGATGACTGGCTGGGCGCTGACGGGAGAGCCTATGCATGGAGCATTTACCAGGCCAAAGTAGCCCAGAAACATGTCAGCAGAGCACTGAGGTACCCCAGACGGACTGAATACATGCATTATCTCCATCGACGTATGGAGCTGAAGGTGCGGTTTCCCAGCCAGCCAGGGGCTCACCTGGGGCGCTCTGTGAGTAGCGGTACTCGGGCACAGCGGCCAGCTTAAGGCCATGGCTGTGGTCGTGGGGGCTGGGGGAGCCCTCGCGGGACAGCGCCTCGGGAGTCTGCATGCCGCTCGAGTGGGGCGACAGCAGGCTAGAGTGGGTGGGGGAGGCGGGGGCGCTCCTGGAAGGCAAAAGACCGCTTGGTGAGGGTTACAAGGCTAGTCCAGCATGGGGGGGGCATTAATTACAGTCCTAAGGTTTCCAGACAGCAATTTTTACATGCAATTTACGCCTATCGTTTCATTATCACAGATGAAATTAAATCAATTTCGGTCATTCTAGGGATCCCAAAACCAGATGTGTACTTGCAGGCTACCCCACGAACATACTGTTAGATATGTTCGTAACTGCAAAGGACTATGGGTGATGTGAAGTAGAGTTTCTGAACATGAAGGGCACATACTTTGTGCCACCCAAACAACTTAAAACCGTGATGGGGCAAAAAAATTTTAAAAATTAAAAAAATAACTAAGAATGACAAGAAGTCTGAGGGTGCCACGAGGCATCACGTGGTCACCTGACCAGGGGGTGGGGCAAACGATGGTACCTGGACGACAGGGGGCCAAAGGGGGTGCGGAAGCAGGACACGCCCCTCTGGCGGCGTTTGCGGAAGGCTTGCTCCACCAGCTTGGCCTCGGACGTGGGGTCGATCCTCCAGAAGGAGCCTTTGCCCGGCTCCTCCTGCGACCGAGGCACTTTGATGAAGTAGCGGTTCAGAGACAGGTTGTGCCGAATGGAGTTCTGCCACAGGAGGAGGGCAGCGGTTACAGAATCGCCGCTCGAGGGTATTCTCAGACCTCACGCAAACAGTCAGGAACATGGAAGCAAATTCTTAAACTCTGTTTGCAACATGGGGGCAACTGGGATCACCCACGGGAGATGTTTAAACGATGAAAAGTTTTAAACTAACTGGCTGCACTAAGAGAGAGGTCAGAATTCAGGCACCATGATCAAATATCTACATTTTGAAGAGTTTGACAACTTCATGGCTACTTACATTTCTAGGGAAAGAAAAAAAAACCCATCATTATATTAAATATTCGGTTGACTTGTCTATTGCCAATAACACAATGCTCTACAATGTATCAGTCCGGTTTATTATGTTTTTCAAAATCATGGCCTCTTCTTAACCAGTATGCCACCTACTGGCCAGAAGTGAAACTATGCTTAACCATTGTGAATGTGGGCCTACCTGCCAGCCCTTGTCGGCAGTCCTGTAGTAGGGGTAATGCTTGGTGATGTGGGCGTAGATCCCACTTAGTGTTAGCTGTCTGTCCTGAGCCGAGCAGATGGCCTGGACTATGAGCTGTGCGTACGAGTAGGGGGGTTTGGACTCATCCTGCAGCAGACACAAAGGCACGCTAAGACCCCACCCAGCAACCTGAAATCCACTGTTCTGTGTATACCTGCATAAATTTGCACATCTGTACACACCTATACATTTTCCTATATGGCAAACCTTATATAACCTATAGGTTGCTGAATGTGCACTACGCTCCTGCACTTTACTCTAAATTATTATGGTACTTTCTGTAAATGATGATATTCTTGCACGTCTGATCAGATGCTAACTGCATTTCATTTGCACTGTTCTTGTAGTCTGCATGATGATAACAAACTGAATCTAATCTAATCTAATCATGAACCTGGTAACTATGCATAGGGCTGATTTAATGCATCCTGGCTTCCAAATCTGCACCCCCACTCCCCAAAACCCCGTATCACTGTTGCCAGTCATTGCAAGTTACCCTAATGTTTTTCTGCACCCAGTATTCTGCCATTTTCACTTTCATGTTGCTATTCTTATACCGACTCTAATGTTCATTATGATGTCAGCATGTATGTCAGACGTTATATTGAACAGCTGATTGCAGAAATAAGTTATAACACAAAGTGTGATGGTAGCGTTACTGCAGTTCATTTCTCTGCAGTGAGAGGAGTCCCCACACGCTCAGGAAGAGAGGATGCGGCGAGACACCTTGGGGCCATCGCCTTCGCACATGTCCTCCTCAGACACGGCCTTAGCAGCAAACTCTGCCGCCATCTGCAGGTCGGAGGTGATGTTCCGCACAGACCGGTACCCCGAGGACCCTGCCCCGCGAGGACTTGCAGGACAGGAGTTGGGAACACTGGGAGAAGAAGATGTGAGTATTTGTTAACAGCTGGGAAACAAAACTGATGACTGGCCACTAGATGGCGCCAGAACTGTGGGGTGTGTTTTATAGGTGACATTAACAGGAAGGACCCTACAGCTGCTGGACAAAGAAATTATTTTCCACTCGGATAATCAACTTACAGATTTTTCATCCCATCAGTATAATTTTTCCAAAGATCCCTTCATAAATCTGATTAACTAGGAATTCTCACAAATCGCAAAACAAAGTACAAACATTCTGAATCATTAAAAATGTAAGAACTTCGGTGAGGTATTATGGGTAAATGAGCTCCTCTTTGCTCAGAGTGATCCCACCTTAAAGCCAGTTCTTCAGGGCGTGGTGGCCAGCTCTAATATTTCACCCACGTCTGCGTTAGCCAGACCCCCTGTGCTCTGAGGTGCCTCGGCTGAATATACCAAACAACATGTGGTCTTCAGAGCAGAGATGGCGGCGATGCCAGGGTCGGGTTTCACCCCGAGACAGGAGCGAGTTCCCTGTGGGTGCTGCCGCTAGCGGCTCCAGCGAGCACGGTAAATAACCGCTGCTCCTACAAACAGCGACTGCCTGCCAGAATTGGCATCTGTTAGATTCACCGCTATTATGCACGAGGCTAGCTCAGCCGTAACGGAGATCCAAGACATTTGCCTTATCTGTCACGGTGTAAAAGAATATCACCTCAAGCACTCATATTCCCACGGGGCAGCTACATAACAGCATAGCATATCTGTATAAACATACTGTACACACGTCCCCCCATTTAGCTCTGCAGAGATAAGGCCTGTGCCCTTTTGCCCCCACGACCTCCCATGTAATTAATCTGCTGGGGGAAAAGCCCTTTTGTAACAATGGCACCAGCTCTTTGCACATTCAGACAACATCAGTAACATACAACAGGTTACTTGTTATTTTGTTAGGAAGTATGTCTGTGTGTGTCTGTGTGTGTGTGTAATTATTATGTTGTGGGAACCAGATTTAAATGTATACAAACAAAAATCTGTAGCTTTTTACCTTGGGGACATTTTTACGATCCCCTCAACCTCAATTTTATAAAAAAAAATCTGTGACTGCAATCAAAACATTAAAAATGCCAAAAGTCTTGTATTTTGTTTGGTTATTTATGGTTAAGGTTAGGGCTGTGCAGGGATTACGGTCATCATTGTTGGGATTAGGGTTATGCCCATAGAAATGAATGGAGAGTCCCCATAAATATGTGCGTGTGTGTGCGCGTGTGTGTGTGTACTAGTCACTATTGCCTGAAGGCACAAGCCAAACACACTCTGGCACGATTTAGCTGCCCGTTTCCACCACACTGGTGACCTAAGTGGATCCACGTGAGCGGCGAGCCCAGGCTGCCAAAAATACCAGCGATAATGCAACGCGGGCCCCTCGGCTGCGCTCTGCCTCGCTGAGTGGTCTAAAGGTCGGTCGGAGCGAGCGCGTGTTCAAACAAAGGGGCAGGCGTGCGCGGTGCACTGGAGAGACCTCGGCAAAGCCCGTAAAGGCTCATTAGCTCCCGGAGAACGAACGTGCCGTTTAAATACGCACTCATGCAGGGAGTGTTCATAATCCGCTCCTCTTCTCTGCCCCTGCAGTCGATGTTTGCGCCATGACATCATGCAGCACGCCGAGGAAATGCACCCCGCTGCTGGGGAAGGATGTTTATGTGGCCCAACACATCGGAGGCCTCTCTTACAGCACAGCCGGGAGAAATAAGGCATCTGATTTCTGCTTGACCCCTCCAACAGCAGGTCACTCAGAGGGACAGTTTACAGTTACTGTTTGTCTCCCGGGTGAAAGATGGGAAAGCAGCAGGAGTCTAAGTGGCTGGGGGGGCAGCCGAGGACAGTGGCTTGACTGAATAGGGCCAGCGAGTTTGCTGCTAGCACCCATTGAGGTCAGGGTTGGGGGGTGTGTCTTTGGGGTGTGTCCTGGGGGGCAGGGGGACACTACCAACAACACACCCCAGCAGCCACTGAAAACCACAACTTCCTTTCCACCAATCAGAATGGGACGACATGAAGGCACTCCATATACGGCAAGTGTATACAGACAAACACACGCACACACAGACACGCGCACGTGGTCACATGGGAAGCAAAGCAACAGAACAGCGATGAGGGGCAGATCTTGCTGAAAGGCAAGAGCGACTTCCCCACAGAGAAAGCTTTGGGGGGGGGGGGGGGTGAATGGGCACGACTTGAAGAATATGAAAATGACTGCAGACGCAAGGTGTGCAGTAACTCAGGAAGAGTCTGCTGCTTCTCGAATTTAAATCTCAAATTGTAATAACTATAAAAATTTGCAAAACTGTCTATTTATATTCAGAGCTTTTACAATATCTGTATTTTTTGCTTTTAATTTACTTTTATTCCCCTCTTTTTACTACCCTGAGTGCACCCCCGTTTTCGAAAGGGATGTCTGTTTATACGGAGCAGTGAGGCAGCCTTATAGCAGGGGCAGGGGGACGGCAGAGACAACAGGGGTCACGGCTGCAGCCCCTCCCCCCACACACACATGCCAGCCGATGGGGGCTGCACTCCACTGAATGGGCCATGGTTACCAGACTGTGTGTAACAGCACGTGCAGATCATCCTGCTGCACGATGGTGATACATATCACCACACTGACTAGCCAATAAAACCACGCCAAGCCAAAGGAAAAACCATCTTCCTAAGTGCCTTCAGGAGCAGAGCACAAATTTCCAGAGCCAGTCCAGAGGAGAAGACTAGAGGCACTTTTCCACCGGCATACAGGAACCGAGCCATACCCGAACCGTAATGCAGAGAGACGCTAGTTACAGCGCGGTTCCAGCTCGCTTCGGTTTTCCACTGCAGGAGGGTCGGCTCGGCAAAGGCGCTGCCGGGTTTGGAGAGCAACAGCGACGTAAAACCAGAGAGACGCTTATTTACTGTTCACATGGCGTACCTCTTGATTAACTATGTGCTAATTTCCACTAGTACATCTGAGAGAATCGCCGTGATATGTTAGCATCAAACACTAGCAGAATAATTAACATTATCTTCCGTAACTTTGCATTAAGAATCCATTCCCTTCAGCTGTGCCAAGTACTTTTTCAAGGAGGAGGTTGGAAATTTTCAAGATATGAAGTTATAAGGAATGGATCCATATATTGTGATGTGCGATACTAATCATAAATAATATATAGAGTATAACCTTCATTCTGTCAAATAATCAATGCATATCAAAGCAGATCTTGTCTCCGTGCATCAGATGCTGGTGACACAACCAGCTCGGTTTGGTCACGCTTTCAGCCCAGCTAGTAAGGGCCGGGCACGGCTTGCATAATTTACAATGGAAAACGGTCTCTTCTCGATATGGCTCGGGTATGACTCTTCCACTTCCACCAAGAACCAAGTTCCAGAGGTCTTTGTATCAGAATAACTCTCCATGGTGAACCAGAGAGGCCCTCTGCTGCTTCCTCTCAGTGAGATTTTCAGAAATAATTAACTGCTTGACTCTCAGACCTAGGTATATTAAGGCTGAAACAGATTAGTAACTTGTCCTCCCTGCATCACCTTGCAATTCAAGCCAAAGAGAATTCTAAGCCTTTAACATTAAGCGTTTCCAGCTCCTCTGGGACGGCTTCCGGACAGAGGTGACAATCTCCCAACCATACGCTATAAGACTGAAGTTCTCAAAACGCATCAACCCCAGATCAGTAGCAGGTTTAGCAGTTGCAAAGAACCATAAAACGGAAACAAAATACTTAAAAGGTAATAGAAGTTCTTGACCTCCTGGATCTAGCTACTAGAACCTCTTTGACAGCAATCAGGATAGGAGGAGCAGACTGTCCAATGCCTGCCATGCTGATCATTGCTGAATCGAAGAGCACTTCCAAAGCAAAACTCAATTCCAGCCATAAAAGTCAGCAATTACTTTCAGGGTCCCAACTTAACATGTTTAATTCGTTAACAGTTTCATCTCAGAGGAGTGAATTTGCTTGTGTGCAGAAGTTAAGTCAGTTTGGTCCTAGTAGAACACTCATGATTACAGTCTGTTTACCCCACAGTGGTGAAGGGCTTGTTCCAGCCAGAGCGCCCACCTGATTGTTCCCGTCGGAGACGGCAGCGGGCTCATCATGCTCCTGAAGTCGGCGTCGGGAATGTTGATTTTCAGCGGCGAGATCTGGGGGTAGAGCAGCCTGACGGGGGACAGCGCCCCCACCTCCTTGGAGGACTCCTTGTGGTACAGCGCCGTGAACTGAATCTTGATCGATGTGCTGGGGAAGCGAAACGTGCACCTGGGAGAGACGGGGAGGGATAAAGGGGAGCAGTTTAAACACACCGGGAGGCATTTCGACGGGGATATCTACACTCTACAGGCAGGAGCTCAGCTACAACTTAAAAGAGCAGGCATGAAGTGTGACTTCACTGAGGAATTTCCACCAAAAATGCTAAATATACTACTGCCTGTTAGGGCTGGGCAATTAATCACATTTTAATTTCAATTACAATTTTGGCTTCCAATGATTATCAGAACATAATAACTGATATAAAACTATAAAATGATGCTCCCATTTTGTCTTATAAATTCAGCACACCCCATTCCAGCCCCTCAATGAGTCAATGAAAAATTGTTAGCTCATGTACCCAAAATGATCGTCATTATGGTTTTTGCCATAATCAAGCAGTCCTACTGCGTGTCACAATACACAGAAATGAATGACAGAAAGGAACGCCCCACGCATTATTAATACAGATGCTGCATTTTAGCTTATTATTATAAATTTATTATAAATTCACCCAGTCACATAACGCAAAGACAACTCCTACCATATCTGCAACGGATGCCTACAGCTCTGAAATCACCAGTCTGATCTCATGCTTCTCTCATTTCTTACACCATGTCCCGATATCTGCCTTAAAAGGGAGACCCTCAGGACCCGTTTGCACATGAATATCCCAGAGCAGCTAATGAGTGAACTGGATTACGCATAAACTCCCTCTGCAAAGTGCTGGAATATGCCAGCTCCCTATGATCGTCTCATTATGAAAGCACTCCTTACTTACAGACTTACACACACGCACCTCATGGAGCTGATCCACCACCAACCGTCACCAAGACGGCTTTCAGCTGCAGGTCCCCCATACGTGGGACCCACTGTTATGTACAGTATCCCTTCTTGTGAGGCTTAGCGTTATATTTTACTGGGAAAAATATACCTGAACTGAAATGACAGTTATTTAAATTGTACATCTACTTTTATTGGTTTCTAACGTTTTCAGTTAACTATGCTGCAATTTGGATACATGCATCAGACACACCAGGAGTGTGTGCATTTGTAAAAGTTTACCAGAGAGCAGGGTAAAGCCTGATTCTTTGCTCAGTGGCACAGAAAAGCCATTCCAAGAGTAAAACATCAGCATTCCAACAAGATCTGCCAAGATGCATGGATTGCAGAATCCACATGCGATGCAGGCCCGTAACTACTCAAAAGGCCTGGTGACGTAACAGTGAATACAATCAATGGTTTGTTTTTAAGGGTGGATGAAAAAGGAGACTAGATGGAGGCAGGTCTGGGTGGGGCACCCACTCTTCCATTGTTGTCAAAGTGTCTTCTGCTGAGATGAGGGGTAATAAATGAGGAAGGTGCGTGGGGGGGGGGTACTCACACAAATGCTGGCTTTGACATGGCAGCAGAGTAGGTTTGGCTGGGGGCCCTGCCATGAAGACTCTTTTCTCAGCCCACTTTGCAAAGAATGGCCAGCAGGGGGCAGGGCAGCTAGGGGTCATCTTACTTGGAAGGCAATGAGCTGAATCCCACTCTGTTCCCATTACTGAGGGGATGACAGGAGGCCTGGGTTGGCCTTGGGGACCTCACATCAGCTGAAAGCATCATCTCAGCAAAATGCACTTCAAAGGGGAGAGTGTGATGTTTTTCAACATTAAATGGTACCTACCGCACCATAATAGCAGCCACTTATCCCGCCAGCAGGCAGCAAAAAACTGACACAGTAAAAGCTTTTACAGCCCTTCCCCCAGTGTACATAAAGATAACTGGGAATTTAACTGGGAAGTCTTTGGAAACTTATACAGTAACAGGGAAAACTTATGTCTCTTATTCTTTCATTTCATTGTATTACACTAACATACGCTATTGTTGCTCAATTTACATGGACAGACAACTGCTGCACTAAACCAATTATATTGCCAATAATATTTAGCTGTTCCCATGGTGTCTATGGCAACAAATTATGCAGTTGTAAATTAGAGCCGCACAATTATGGCAAAAATCATAATTACGATTATTTTGGTCAATACTTGGATCACGATTATTTAAAACAATCACGCATTGGCTTTGGAAATATCAAGCATTTATTGAACTTTTAAAAAAAAAAAACACTTGTGTTTAACAGTGCATTTCCTTGAACTCTAAATATAATTCAATTGAGAAGCAAACAAAAATGAGCTGGAGGGTGGGGACGGGGGGGTTGGATTTATAACAAAACAGAACGGGAGAATCACTGTGAAACAAAATGCAGCATAGTAGCCGTTTCATCTTGACTTCCTCGTTTTGATAAATGGCTGGGAGCCAAAATCGTAATGGAAATTAAAATTCGATTAATTGCCCAGCCCTGTTGGAAATGCAGATGAGGTCTGTGGTTTAATTGAGATTTCACAGAGGAATAAACAAGATGCCCCAGGGGGACAGAGATCAATGCTTGGCAGTTTGGGGGATGTATAAATCCATGCAACACATTCTTTTAAAGCATTTTAACAGGAACCTCAATACTGTACTGTACAATACTGTAAAAAGATAGGTTCTATTTCTTGTTAAATCAATTTGTACAATCAATCACACGACAGCTCTTTCCCATTTGAGATGCATTTTTTTGCAGCATTCAAGCTGAACGCTAATATTTCCACTCAGTTTTTCTGCCACTCAGTGGGTGTGAGCGCAGTGACTCTGCCTGCTGTGACGTCATGCGCATACCCTTTGCAGTGCGAGCAGCATAAGAACATCAGATAAAAAGGCGACGATCTGGAGGTATTTTACGCTGGCTTGGGCTGTTTCGCACACTCGCTACAGCCTGAGATACACTTTGCGAGAGAAGCCCCTGGTGTAAGTAATGCTGTTGTTAGTGGGAAATAAATTGTGAGACAACTGAAGAATTTGCCACTTGGTACACTCTCCTGTAAGATACTCAAATTGAACTGCAAATGTCTCAAAAATGCTTAAAACAAGATGATCGAACGAGGTGGAACAGCACGTTATGTATGTTTCTAATAGGCTAATTAAAGATATTTAGCACACATTTTTCTCCATTTGTATTTACTAGTTTAAAAAACATTAATACGTAAAGTGTGTATATACACGTATTAAAATTTTCAAACTAAAAAAAGCTCTTGTATCAGAATCTGTATATCAGAATCAGATCGGAACTGAAAAAATGTGGATTGGCCTATCCCTAGTAATGGTTTTCAGTCTTTACACTGAATGCTACTTTGCACACACTGATTAGATAAAGAATTTATTTTTATTTTTGTAGGCAGGCAAGTCTGGACTGCAGTATTGGCCATTTAGCGGTTTTAGGTCAAAAGGTTTCATTTTCTGGGGTTAGCCACACGTTTCAGCCCACGATGGGCAAAATCGAAACAAGATAGCACTCTCTCTCTCTATCACCTGAAGTCCTCCCTGACAATTGCACAAAAAGCTGAACACGTGATGGGAAGACACACCATTTGTTTTGACTCGACTGGCATGTTGACCCAGGAAGACGAGCTGTGCTCTAAGGGCGGAAGCAGAGACACAGGTGCACAAACACGAACATCACACTAAAGCTCAAGGTCTCACAGTAACAACAAACTGCACGCTAAATCTATCCCCATGGTCATGTGACCGTAACCCACAATCTGTAAATATTCATCAGCGTGGCTTGAATGAAGTGAAATCTATATAAACCTCAGCTATAGGATGACATAGAAGCTAAAACGGGATCCTTTCACACCATTCAACAAATATAAGTCAAGCTTCCAAACAGACAGCGCTTTAAGGTTTGCTAATCACAGACCGGCTCCCATTCTTACTGAGGTTGCATGGCCAAACTGGTTAAATCTAGATCTAAGGGAACGCACTCGCTGAAGTCCGCACCGGCCTACTACCCAGCCCTGAGACACCGCAGCCATGAATACTGGAAGATCTGGACGAAGTCCAGCCATCGCTGTAAGAGTCCACAAGCTCACATGGCTCCCCTGACCCACCTCTCCTGCCATCAGTCGCATGTGATCCAGGCTGCCCATGTGCCCCAAAATAAACACTCACTGGTCTCCTGAAAGCTCCTCCACTGACACCTACTCAATTCATCGCAAAAACTGTAAGTTGGGGGGGGGGGGGGGAAGAAAAAAAAAAATGGACGTCTTCCCCACTAACCAGTCCTTCCGTAAGCCACCCTGCGGCCCTTAACCGCATCCCGTACAGAGGATCCAGCTGGCCTTGCCCCGTCGGGGGAGAGGGCTTTCTGTTTCGGCTCGGCGGACAAAGTACCCCAAATAAAGGAAGCCAGGACCTTCCTTAAGGCTGATTCCAGCTCTCCCAAAACTCTCTTTCAAGAAGACCCAACAGAGAAATGGAAAATTAAAAACTCTAATCCTGTCAAATCTGGTACTCCACAATACCTGCTAATAAAGCACACTATACTTTAATAGCTATATACTCTTGCCTTTCACAAATCTACTTAAATGGTGTGTTCAGCCCAATGGTTGTATGACAAGACTGCCTCAGTCCATATTTAGGTCCTGAACATCTCCCAATCGATTACTGTATCAAAGAAGAAGGAAAACACAAATATATATTAGTAATTAAGGCCATGCATATCCGAAGTCATATGAAACAGTTTGTGGCACAAAAACATGTAAGGTTTTGTAACTGACACGTTATAACACTAAGGTTAATGTTTATAACAAAAAGATCTATTGCTTGCAAATAGATTAGGGCTGTAACAGTGCAAGTATTCACCGTGGACAGTTTGCTTACATCATTTTCAGTTTGGAACGCAGTATGAAACAAATAAATACATTTATTGTAAGGACGGAACCTGAATTCACAAGTAGATGTTCAACACAAAAAATAATATCCCAACAGTGTCTGTGAGTTGGTTACAGCCAGGGATGGGTACAGGCAGTCATAACGGGAAAGCGAGAGCTCGAAGATCCTCCCACGTCTCTAAGATCAGGAGTTTGGGAATATTTTGGTTTCCAAATAAATTACAGCAGCACTGGAGAGAGAGTAGTGAAGACAAATTGTCGGTTGGCTGATCCACCATACTCAGATATGGCATTTAAGGAGCTTTTGCCAGGAAATTCAGACCGGGCTAAAAAAAAATACCTAAGGCTATATTGGGTGTTCATCACTACGGATATAGGACCATAGTCGGTAGGAGAGAACACTGGATCTAATGGGGTTTAGTTCATTATAATTGTTACAATGCAGTCTTTTTTCAATTTTTCAATTTGTATTTAATTTACATATTATTTTGTTGTATGAATGAGCGTCTCTTAGGTTTTGTTATTCAGACACGTCGACAGACACATTGTTTTAGGTTTGATTTACAACAGTTTATAATTGAGTTTGCAGTTTTAATAATAAACTATTTAAAAACAAATTCCGTTTTCCCTGTTGTACCGGAGCCCTGAACTGAAAAGCGTGGTTTTTACTGCACTGTGCATTTTGTGTACCATTAAAGCCGCAAGAAAGATGAAATGTTTTGCCACGTTATTTGCTTTTCCACATTTTCACCTTCACAATACACTTCAGTTCCCCCTGTGTAAAACCAGTCAGGTACGCGGGACGTGAAGTGAAGTAAAACATCGGTAAACATGCAGACACACCAGCTTCCATAACCCTGTCCCTTAATGTACACAGAAAAATGAAAAAAGCAGATAGCTTAGAAGCTGAGGAACTGACCTTCAGACTGTGCTGAAAGTCACCCAGGGACACCCCCTTTAGCAAAGCACCTAATTTAACACGCGGTGCAGGAGATGAAGTGTGCATTTAACTCCTACTGCACAGGTAAACATGAAGTGTTCATTAAAAGATGTTATTTTTCCCATCTATTTTGCAAGCAAAAAAGACTGCAGTACATTGAGATAGACCTGAAAGTTAATCACTTATAACTGAATTATAAAAACTCACAATGCTAGAAAAGACAATGAAAGAATGTTAATATATTATAAAAGAAAAAGATAATAACCTTTGTTAGAATTACTATTTCGGAAGGGATATTATTTCTGAAATGCTTTTCATTGTTCATCTTCATGTTGAATCCATGCAAGGAATGAAGACAAAGTAAATATTTTAAGCAAACACTTAAAATAATCTTTACACCTACTACAGACTGAACAGTCAATGACATCCTAAGGTAACTTTACAGGATTAGCCAAAACACTGGGACTGACCGGTTAGAATGGCTTCGTTTTCACTGTCACACTGGATAAATGGGAAACCAGCTCATTCACATGGACACACTGATACTAATGCAGTGTGTATCTGGCCACTTCATATTAGTTGTTTTAGCTACCAGAAGACACGGAGCTCAGTAATAAAACAAAATTTCACACACATCTCGGGTCAATTTGTGTCACAAGGATCAGTTCCACACAAGTTTGAAGAAAAATAATTATTTTAAACAAAAAAAAAATCTGTATTTTTCCGGAGTTTAATTTGCCGTTATATTAAAATACTGTAAACGTGACAAATATATGATTTCCTACATTCGTTAAGTGTTTTAAAACGCCTATAAAAAAACAGCTGCACTGTTTATTACGAGATCAGATTGGGGATACTTAACTAGAGTAAGCGCTGATTAAATCAGAAGTTTGTTTGCTCTGTCGCACGGCAGTTTTATGCTTTTATGTTGGGCTGGTGCGGAGATCGCGTTCAGGTTAGCAGAAACGTTTGTGAGTGTTACCGCAACTCCCATCTACCGGCGTCTCCTTACATTACGGGCAGCGGGCCGGTTACAGCGGATCCGCCGCTTTCCAGGAAGCGGAATGCGGCACCGCAATCCTCTCGGCTCGGTGCGCAAGGACTGCGCAGAAAACGCAAAAATCACCTTAGGCTGGCGACACATTCATCTGTCTTTATGTGAATATTAGTAAATGGGGTGGCTGAGTAACACTGCAAACGCAGCATTTTCCTCTTGTGTAACTTTACCAAAGTGGCGCAGCCCCGCGGACCCCCGCTCCCGCACTCACTCCCTGGGCAGCCGCAGGGCAGGCGCCCCCCTCCGCTGGAAGACGCCGTCCACGAACACGCCGTTCTTGCCCAGGCAGCGCAGGTAGAAAAAGGGCTCCTCGAAGGTGATCTGGAAATGCCGCCTGGAGATGAAGCTGGAGTGGCCCATGCTGACGTCCACGGAGCCGTGCGACGAGTTGCGGCCCACGGTAACCACTTTGTGGCGCATGGCGAACTCCAGGTCCCTGCCCTCCAGGCGCGCCAAGGCCGGCGGCAGGATCGCAGCCGAGACCGGCATGGGGCTACGGGGGGCGGACTTAAGGGCCAGCAGAGCCCGAGCTCCGGTATCCTCCTCGAAATCGGCCATCTTATACTCCGAAAATACACCGGGAACTGCAGCGCTCTCGGAGGGAGCAGCTCGCCGCCGCATGGGCCGGGCTGCCGCAAACACGCGGGCCGGAGCGCCCGGAGCCGGGGCGTACTGCGGGGACGGTACGGCACCAGGTGCCCGGCTCAGAGGGTCACGGAGCCCTGCATTGTGTTTAGAGGGATCCCTCCAAATACGTAGCTTTTTTCATTATCATTTATACTTTTAATTATCTGTGACAGTTGCAGAAATTCAAAAAGGATTTTTTCTAATAAAACCGATTTTTTGTTTTTAAAAGGTATCCGATGGCAGTTGCTAGAGATCAATAACTTGAGATATATCAAAGCTGGGTTGTTTTGCCCTGCAACCCTCTGGCATGCAGGTCTCAGGCGATGCTCACTCGCCGAACACCCTGATGTAGGCGCTTTTACCGCAGGAATCCTGACAGCTAAAAATTGTGATGTCAGGACAGGCTTTTTCCAAGACTTATTTAAATACCTGAGTTACGAATTACCAAGAAAGGGTGCAGTAAGGAGTTAACAGCCAAGTAGTTCCCGGAACAGGGCGACACGTGCATTACATGTGGCACTGGCCTAATGGCAGGAAAAAAGGAAATTTAGCTGTGATTTTTTTACACGCCGACGCTTTTCATTTGTCCCGAGACATTCCTTTTGCCGTGAAAGTCAAAATCTGTAGAGCGACGGTGTTTTCGTGAGATTTGGCGACGACGTCATTGCGTTTGCAGCCAGTCCACAGATCAGTGTTTATAAACACGAAAAGTACAAGAGATACAAAAAACCTGGCTGGTGGATTTCCAGCAGGAGCCGGAAGGTGTGGCGTCCATTGCTGTCCGCTAGATGGCGGTATACGCCGAAGCACACCACAATGATCTCACCCTCTCCGTTAAATGGGTTCAGTTAGCAGCGCAGGAACGGGAAAGACGTGTACCCCCCAATATTTAATTTGGATTAATTCATCCCCCTAGTAAACAAACCATTGAATTAGAATTATTAAATAGCGTCCCCCGTATTAAATTCTCTTCTATGCTGTTGCGTTCACCTATCCATCTGCTAATTGCTTATAGCCTAATACCCATCAGCCTATCTCAGGCAGCATAGGTACACCCTGGGCAGGATCATCACAAATATGGATGGGCAGTATCTCCGATACCTATATTTAGACATTTTGAGTACAAAATTGTATGTTGTATTTTGTATTTGACTTACTTCATAAAAACCATTATGTAGTTTGTATAAAAATACTTTGATATTCAGTATTCTTGTGTTTTGAAAATACAAGAAATACTTTCCCCATAAGGGGTGGCATGATTGCTTCACCCCTCTGGGAGCTGCCTTTGAGTCTCTGCCATGGCTCTGTGTGTGGAGTTTGTATGTTCTCCCCACATCTTCCTGGTTTCCTCCAGGCACTCTGGGTACCCCCCTTCCCCACACACAGTCCAAACACATGCTGAAGTTAATTGGAGTTACCAAATCGCCCACAGGTGTGCATGTGTGAGTCAATGGTGTGTGAGTGTGCCCTATTGGCACCCCATCCTGGGTTGTTCCCTGCCTTGTACCCATAAATTCTGGGATAGGCTTTAGAGCCCCCTCGCAACCCTGAATAGGACAAGTGGTTAAAGAAACTGGATGGATTTTTCCCATAATGTGTGTGTGATGATGTCGTGTGCAAAATATTTGTGCATATGCAAGGAGGGAAGTTTAGTTTTTTTCCCAGGCATTTCAATGAATGGTCATTAGAGCCAATAGTTGATCACTTGTGTTGAACTAAAAGACATAGAAGGTCCATTCAGGCCTGTTTGTGTTTAAAGTTTTAAGACGTCTCTGAGTGAAGCGCTTAAGTTGTTTGTCGTTTCCTTTTAAATTTTGTTGTTTTGAGTTATTTGCATTTGTGGTGCAAAAAAGGAAGCAGCTTTGTAAATTAAATTACAAAAAAACAACAAATCTAAGTCACTCTGTGCCGAAGGGCTGCTGGTCTAGTCTGTTCAGCCAGTCCATTCTACGAGTCCCGCCCATTTTCTGTTGTTATTGGACAAAGTCATTTGCGGTACGCAACCAATAGGGAACCAGACTGGGGCAAAGTGGAAGCTGAACATAATCACCGCCATGTTTTCTTTGTAATTTGTATCGAGAGAGGAAGGGCGATATACCGCGCTGGGAATTCGTTGTGTGTGTTCAAATACCCGTAGGTTCCCATATGTACATTGTATGCAGGCATGATTATGTTGGGTTTTTTTTTGTATATGAGGTTAATTGTAAATGAGTCCTTCAGTTCGTTTAGCTGACATTGAGACAAGCGACTTGTATTTGCTGTCTGCAGGAGCATGTATTTAACGCTGCTGTTCGCAGGTTTAATCGCTAGTTTATTTAATGTCGATTCATGTCCCATTTACCGCGGATGTTATGCGATGCCAGTGCTGACATATCGGGTTATTAGTTTGACCAGCGTAAGCATAATTGTATTATTTATGTATTATAATTATATATTGATGTTTGTTAACTGGCGGGATGGAAGGTTAAAATGCTAGTAAGATAACAGTGAACTTAATCTTGTGCAACAGCTTATTATTTGACACTGCTCTCTGCATATGTTGTATTTATATGTATGCATTATCTTATTTTGTTATTTTCTACTTGCAGAACCACACATAAGCATAGAGCCTTGTAAAGGACTGTTCTCAGGTCTTTAATAAAGTTCGAGATAACATTTCTATGTATTCTTACTGGATGCACCACAGCGGCCACCCCTTTCTCACCAGCCAGCAGTAGGAGGGTACCTTCGATAGCTTCACAACATTTGGTCCTTCGAGCCGGATAGCAGAATACCAGAAGTTTACCATAATATGGAGAGGGCAGCCGAGATGACCCCGCTCTTGTATCAGCAGCAGTATGAGCAGAGCAGTTCCGTAACTAGGGTCCGCTCACGATCAGTTGGCCAGTCAGTTCATAGAGGACTAATGTATGATGGCACTCCTGCTTCTCCACCACACAAATGTGTAACAGAGGCATCCCCTGAGATATTAGAAGCAATTAAGCAACTCTAGCAGGGGAACCATAGATTTCAGTTAATTATGTTGCAGATGCAGAGACAGCTCAGTGTCAGTACTGCACAGCCCAACATTGTCAGTCAGCAGCCAGTATCCTCAGTGCTACACACCCATTACGTTCAGCCATCAAAACAAGAACCAGATAGCTGTCTACAAGTGGCACATGAGTCTATTAAAGGGCAAGGCAGATGGGCAGGAGAAGATGCAGAGTGGCTACTGCCACCTCCGCCCATAGCAGACAGTGTGCCCCAGCCATCACCTACCGCCGAAGTGCCACGGGGTTTGGTGGAGGAGCTGACTGACTGCCTCAGACAATTGGGGAGGGCCCCACAGCCAATGCCTTATGAGAGACCGTATTTAACCCCAGTCTACTGTGAACCAGAGGACGGCTCCGAATTAGGGTCACAACGCAGTTACGACGCATTGGAACCTAAACACGCGCCTATTAGCGCAGGGCACCAATGCAAGACAGTTTATCGGGGCCCTAAGCCCACAAGCCCATGTTTTACCAAGGGGGACCCAAGAGAGTTTGCAAGACTGAAAATAGCCCTTGATAACATCTTGCCTGAAGAAGCAACTGAGAGGTTCAAGTACCAAATTCTGGTAGATCATATCAAGTTTGATGAAGCACTTCTCATTGCTGACTCGTACACCAACTCCAAGTGCCCTTATTCAGACACCATGGCCTCTTTCACAGAGCATTATGGGCAGCCTCATCAGCTGGCCTTGAGACAAATTGCTGAACTGATGGATTCTCCCAATATTCACAACAGTGATGCTAGTGCATTTAAGAAATTTTCTCTGAAAGTAAGAGCACTGCTAGGCATGCTTGACCAGCTGGGAGACAGTGGGCACATTGAGCTCCAGTGTGGATCACACGTCACTAGGCTATTGTCCAAGCTCCCACAGGACATGTGGGCTGAATTCAAGAGATACCTATATCCACAACACATCCATATTCCCACCCTCCTTAACTTTGCAGATTGGCTGGAGTATGAGATAAGGATTCAAGAGAGTGGATATGACTTTGCCCAAGCTGATGGCAAGGGTGAGGGAGACATGAAGAATGAGAAATGCAGACCATTTAAATCTAATCGACCTGCAACTATTCTTCATGGGGCCTGTTTTCTACAGCTGAGCTCCCTTCGGCTAATGGTGGTAAGCAGCAAGACAGGGGCACAGTATATTGTCCTTAATGTGTTAATTCGCTGCATTACTTAAATCAGTGCCCCAACTTCCGCCTACTCACTGTAGATCAGAAGACCACATGGGTGAAGACCGGGAGATGTTGGCGTTGTGGTTGCTCCCAACAAGCTGCACAGTGTCGATCAAAGATGACCTGCAAGAAATGTAATGGAAAACATCTCGATGCCCTCCATGACCTCAACAGAAGGCCAGAACAAGGGAACACCTCAGGCCTTGTCAGCATAGCTAATGAGGTCCTCTATCTAGATAGATGGGCAGGTCAAAGCCAGGTGCTGTTGAAGATCAGCAAAGTGATACTGCGCAGTTTGGAGACTTATGCTATACTTGAAGATGGGTCTGAGCGTACAATCCTACTTCAAGCTGTTGCCTATTCCCTTAAGCTGCAAGGGAGGCCAGAGGACCTTGCTCTGAGAACTGTACATCAGGATGTTAAAGTTATTCATGGTACGTCAGTCACATAAACTATATCCCCTGCGAGCCAACCACGAAGGACCTTCAGAATCCAAGGAGCTTTCACTGCTGACCAGCTGGGCTTAGCGGAACACACATACCCTGTGAAGTCATTGCAAAGGAGGTACCAGCATTTAAAGGGTTTGCCAGTTCAAGCATTCAGTGGTGTCCACCCTCTGGTGTTGATTGGGTCAGACTACTCCCACTTAATTACACTGGTGGAACCTGTGCGTTTGGGACCACCTGGAGGACCAGCGGCAGTAAACACTAGGTTAGGTTGGACCCTCCAGGGGCCTACCAAGCTCCTTCAGCAGCAGCTCCGACCAACCTAGTGCTTACATGTGTCCACCTCCTCACCATCTGTGGAGTTATTCCAACATGTCGAAAGACTCTGGCAACTGGATGTGCTGCCCTATAGAACCGAGAAGCTCTTTACCCGATCCAAACAGGACCAAGAAGCTATGAGCCTGCTGGAGGCAAAAACAGTACGGGTAGCAGTGGAAGGAGTCCAGTGGTATGCCACCCCCTTACTACAAGTACAGAACATGCCCAAACTCAATGCACCAAAGGAAGCTGTGTTAGCAAATCTCCGCAGCACAGAAAGACGCTTGCTCAAGGAGTTGGAGAAAGCAGCTGCCTACTGTGCCGAAATTCATAAGTTGGAGCAAGCAGGGTATGTTGTCATGGTCTCAGAGGAGGAATTGAACCAAACCAGTGAATCCTGGTACATACCCCACCACATGGTGAGGCGTAATGGAAAAAATCGGATTGTCTTTAATTGTTCGTTTACTTACCTAGGTAATAACCTTAATGACCTACTCCTACCCAGGCCCACCTTGACCTCAAGTCTGCTAGGTGTGCTGCTGCGATTCAGGGAACATCCTATAGCCATCAGCAGTGACATA
This sequence comes from Mormyrus iriodes, assembly GCA_011763525.2. Lineage (NCBI taxonomy): Eukaryota > Metazoa > Chordata > Actinopteri > Osteoglossiformes > Mormyridae > Mormyrus > Mormyrus iriodes. The sequence goes on along the minus strand of JAAGVU020000044.1, from coordinate 6,985,821 downwards.
AAAGGCATGTTCCACCAAGTGAGGCTACTGCCTTAGGACAGGCTGCTTCTTCGTTTTTTATGGAGGGACCTAAAGAAGAACCACCCAGTATTTACGAGTGGCAGGTTCTCCCTTTTGGGTCTACATGTAGCCCGTGTTGTGCTACATTTGCTCTCCAGAAGCACGCGTTTGACCATAGTCAACCAGGGGAAGATCTCAGAATAGCCGTGGAGCGCTGCTTCTATGTGAACAACTGCCTGAGGAGCCTGACCTCCACTGATAGAGCCAGAAACTTGGTTGATGAGTTGCAAACTGTGCTGGAGGCAGGCAGATTCAAACTTCGTCAGATGGCTAGTAACACTCCTGAAGTTATTAGTCACTTGCCAAAGGAATCAAGGTCGGACAGCAGTCTGCTGTGGCTCAATGGGTCAGAAGCAGACCCGCAAGAGCAAGCGCTGGGACTTCGTTGGGCATGCCATTCCAGCACCCTAGGATACAAATGCCATTCAAGAAGTGAAACTTGTATAATGTATATATTCATCCCACACAGACTGATATATTTCAAGTGTTTCTTTCTTTTAATTTTGATGAGTATAACTGACAACTAATGAAAACCCCAATTCAGTATCTCAGAAAATTAGAATATTAC
>JAAGVU020000044.1:6894751-6925555 GCA_011763525.2 Mormyrus iriodes | reverse complement strand
CCAGATGAACTGGGAAGAGGACTTAGGGCAAGGCCGAGAGGGTCTCCTTCAAAAGCAGAGTTCAGTAACACCTTAAACGAGAGATGGGAGCATAATACCAGCAGCTTTCTTCTGCAGATCTTTACTAATCCATAATGCACTGAGACAGACTGAAAGGTCACAAGCAAGTCAACTTTCTACTACTCTGTATCCATAAATATATGTATCACTAACTTAACCTAAAAACTGGCTGCTGTATAAATTCTTTTCTAGCTGTGCTGGTTGAGCTTGATTTCTACTGAACCTCTCTCATCTCCCTCAGATTTTGCATGCCGGGGTCCTGTATGTTCTTCTTTTCTGCTCATTTTAGCCTTCACAAGACTTCATGCATCAGAACACTTCACTAAGCAAACTAAAGTCTGTTGTCTTCTATTCGTATATCATTCATTTATCAGGAATATTCTACTCCAGATGTTTTTTTTGGACTGTAGGCCCAACACCTGCAGGGGGTGCATGGTGGTCCAGTATATTGTGGAGTAACCCCTGGTTCGGTACTCGTATGTATGAGTTACTGACAGAGTCACCTCCCTTCGACTTCAGATCAGGGCATGGACTCTGACTGTCTGTGCCTATGCTGTGAAATCAGTTCAGACTATCCAGCCTTCTTGAAGACCTGGGGTGGGGTGCTGTAAGGCACTGGGGGACTTTAAGACTCACGTTGGTATCAACAGTGAAATACAGAAGGCTGTAATTGGGAGGAATGGCCTGCCCAATCCTAATCCAAATGGTGCTCTTTAATTGGACTTCTGTACTAGGCAGAATTTGTCCATAATAAAAACCAGGTTCGAGCACAAGGGTGCTGACAAGTTCACCTGGACCATAATGCCCTAGGCTGTAATTCAGTGACTGTGTTTATCATCATAGCATCAGATTTACAACCATGTGTTTTGGACACGCGGGTGAAGAGAGCAGCTGAGCGGTCAACTGATCACCAGTTTGTTGAGTTGGAGAAGATGGGAAGATAGAATCCCAGACAGACCTGGTAGACCCAAACGTACAGTAAGGGTGTGCTGGGAGCATGTGGCAATATTTTGCCTCTTTCAGGAGATCTTCAACTCACACCTCTGGTAGAACTTACTGTATCCTGCATTCCAGAGAGCCATTGGTCCCTGTATAAATGGAGTGAGGGTTTGGCTGATATTATCAAGCCAGAGGTTTTCAACCAGGAAATAGTGGATCCCCTTTCAGATTGGGGATGAGTTACTTCTTCAAGCAGAGGATTTTAAGTATCTTGGAGTCTTGTTCACAAGTGAGGGAAGAATGGGGCAGCTGATGTGGTTTAAGCATCTATCTAGGATGACTCATAAGCTGTTTCATTCTTGTACTGCAGAGAATATCCAAATGGAGATTGTCCATGTCAAATGCATTTACACCTGCTAGAAATTCTCCAGTTGGTTAAGATGAGTGGTTGTACTTAGGTAGAGCATGCAGGACGCAGGGCATGATGCAACAAGTACACTGCAGAAATCGCAGTGTTTTGTTTACAGCACTACTGACAGAATTTCTTTGTGTAAATGACCCTTCTTTTTCATCCTTGGATGTTTGTGTTCTTGTTTTTGCATTAGTCACATGATAAAAATGTCATCGTCCTGCCCTCTTCCTCACAGTGAATTCTCTGGACAATTTATTGCTCCATTCACACATGGCGGGCTTTGTACTAGGAAGCTACAGTTTAAAGTCTGTTTAATGTCTAGTACAAATGATCTAGACATTTGCCTTCACACATGCAGCCCCCGAGTCTAGAAAGGTTCAGCATGGCAGTGCATGTCTTAAAGTGACTCTAGGCATCTCCCTGGGGAGGTGCTTCGGACATGTCCAATGGGATGGGGATCCCGGGGCAGACCCAGAACATGCTCAATATCCCCCCAGAGGAGCTGAAGGAGGTGGCTGGTGAGAGGAAGGTCTGGGTATCCCTGCTCAGACTGCTGCCCTCCACAATCCAGACTAGGATGAACAACAGAAGATGGATGGGTGAACTAGGATGCTTGTTACAAATACTTGACCTATTACTTCTATCAGGTGAAGAACCATATTGTTTCCTTGCAAGTTAGTATCCTAATTCATTAATAATATTTTAGTATGGTTGCTGTATTGTTTTGTTACATTTTTACGTTCTGCAATTTTCTTCTTGCTCTCATTTAATACCATTTACAAGACAAATACCACTGACAAAGGATATTCAGCATAATACACAATAAGACAATGTCTAAATGCAGTGGAAACCGCTTATAGTGATCAGGACTGTCTGGGTGAAATTGATCACTATAAGCAAATGATCGTTATAACCGATTTTTCCTTTTTCTTTGTTTCAGGCAGGTTGCAATCTAATTGACATTTATATATTTATTGCATGAATATAAGATAATAGAACGGACAGCGTCACCACAGTACAGCTGTTTAAAACGTTTTTCAAATTACAGTAATGTACAAATTAAATTACTTAACTGTGTATAATTCAAATACGCTATAATACAGTACAGTACTGTACATGAAATATAGCTTATTGTAACTTCACTGCTGCATCTTGTTGGCTCGTTTTTGGTAGTTTATCATAAACTTTGATGAGCCTATAATTGAAATTGAGAAAAAATGACTTTATATTTCCCGTCATGTTTTCTCTGCACGCAGCATTAGCCTCAGGTAACGAGCCAGAAGCAGACAGGTTACCGCAACGCAAAGTAGGCAAGCAAAAACAAAATGAATTACTATAGTTTCATTTTTTCCATTTGTTGTCATGGGTAAAAAACCCCAAAATGAACACTGTAAGTTGTTACGTGCCGTAAGATGTGGATCGATCTGCGACCTCCCACTTCGGGCCCCGCTCACCTCAATCGCCAGTCGCTGCCCTCTCGCCAGTCTTCGCTGCCTCACGGGTTCCTCGCCATGTCCTCTCCACGCCCTTGCCACGTCCCTTTTCGCCCTTCGACCCCGGACCCAGCGAGGATAAAACCCGGCGAACTTCGCCTTTCAGGGTGCTTTTGCCCTTGCTCTTCGCCTGTTGTTTGGTGTGCTTTCTTTCTGACTGATCTTTGTGAATGACTGTTTCGCTTTCGGTTTCTGATTTCTGCTCCGTCCCCTTTTGGTACCTTTGCTATTGGTTTTGTGCTGACTTCTGGTTTTGACCCTTGGTTTCCCCTTTTGACTACTCTCTTTTTGCTTGCCCCTCTGGATACTCTACTTGGTTTATGTGTTTCATGTACCTGTTCGTATGGAGTGACAGCCGTTTTGTTTCCGTGAGTGTGACGTTTACTTTCGTTTTGGATAGAGAGAGAGACTCAGTGTTTGTTACTTAGTTTGTCTTTGTCACGGGTAGTATCAGCTTAGGACGTGGTTGTTCGTTGTTTTGCTTGTTGTTTTGGCCTGGGTCACTCCCGAAGTTTGTTACACCTTGTGTTTGTAAACGTCCTTGTGCATAAAAATAAAAACTATAAAAAAGATCCCTTCGTTTCCCGTGTTCCCTTTTCCCATTCCCCGGTTGTCTCGTTTTCTCCCCTTCCCCTTCCCTAACCTTTCTGGCGATCCTCAACCCTAGACTGGAGATCGTAACGAAGTGGACTACTTGATTACTATAAGTGAATTAGTTAAACAGTATTTGTGCAAGAATGATTCTGTCCCAAGCTTTTTGATCCACTTAATTATATTAATTAGGGACTGCAACAATAACTTAATAATCTCGTCTGATAAATAACAAATGAATGAATACAATATAAATTTGAATTAGCCTGTAATGTGGAACAATGTGGAAGTGAAGTCACCAGCAGGACACAATGACCCCAGAAAGACCTCCAACCCCACAAACTTTATTCACTTTTAATGTCTTTCCTCATTGGCAAATGAATAACGGAGAAGTAATCCCTCGCTCAAATAATTCTCATACACCCTTGCTTCTGCAACAAAATGGAGTGCGCTGAGCACTAAAAGCCCAACACAACCAACAGAACAGGAGATTAAACAATCTCTGTCTTAAGTGTTTATAACAAGGGATTTCAAAGCTGAAACCCAGAGCCAGATCTGAACAATGTGTTTTCCTCTCTCAATACGTGTTCTACGTGACAACCATGTCATATCCTACAAGAGACAGAAAACAAATGAATTGAATCATGAAAAGAGCAACATATCTTAACCCATGGCTACTAAATACTGCATTTACCAGAATCCAAAAAGAAGAGATCCCATTTCCCTGCAAAATGCCATGCCAACCAATTTTGCTGACCTTCAACAGTTATTTCTGGCATATTTTGATCTTGTACTGTTATGTCGACAGATGTGGACAGCAAGACAAGACCCAGCTCTTCTCAATTCACCCCCACTGAGGAACTTTATTAGGGGCACAGGCAAGAAAACACAGGGTAATGAGGGACAGGCATAGACTGTTAATACTACAGGCCAGGTAGGGAAGGAGGGTGCAGGAGGACCAGCAGCGGCATCTGTTGGGTAAGACAGGGCAGGCTAGAGTGGATCATGATACATGCCTCATCCGCCAATTCATCAGTGCAGAAATCCTTTGATGTAGAATGAATGAATCCATCTCAGAATGATAAAAATAAAATTAGAAGAATGTATACCTGGTAAATCAGTGTCTTTCAATTAATGGATTGTGACTGTGGCCACACCCCCACCTCTTGCTGTGCTATGTCCACAATCGTTTTGGGTCATTAACTGAACACCAAGAAAAAATGATGTGAGAACCAGTACAGATCATAATAAACATAAGGCATAATACAAACAAAGGCTACACAGCGAAGATCCCACTATAACTGTGGATGGATCAAAAGAACACAGTTATTTATACAAAAACTAGATATTTCCAAAAATGCAAAATATACTGGCAAAACTACTGGACAGATTGATTTGAGGGAATAAACAATTTTAAACTAGCTAATTTTGATATACGGTTTCCCTTTTGATAGTGCATTATTATATATACATTTTTACAATATGATATGGAAGGTGTAGCAGCAAATAATCCCTGTGTTTTAGGCTCAGCAAACTAAGTTAAAAGCTAACTACTAAAACCATGAGGGCCACCAACTACCAGCAAACACTGCTATAATGTTGTAAACAAACAGTGCCACATTGTCGTTAATCTATCATTTTTGGGAAAGCTAAGGATGCACTGATCCCACTTTTTCTGTCCCAATACCGATACAGAGTACCGATCCGATACCAGTGTTTAATTAATAAGCACTGTTTGGTTGTCTATATTAGTGAACAAAGTGTACACCCAGGTGTACTTATATTGGTTATTGAAACTGAATTATTTGTATCTAACAATAAATGTTTAGTTGTTTAATGTTAGATATAAATAATGCTTCAGTTTTATTTTCTCTCGCTTCTCCAGAATTTGTGCTAAAGTTCATACATTTTCATACATGTAAGCGGTTGATTACTTTAAGCGATTTACCTTAGTTGAAACCTGAATTTTCAGCTCGATCATTTATATCAGGCTTCTCAATTCTCAGCTTGAACAGTCTTTACAGAGGAACAAATCCTTGACTGTAATTGCTGATTTATACTTATGCATCGAATCTAAAACTAGGGCGTAGCCGCGCACCTCCCCAGAAATGTAACTGCACGTCGTGGCGACGCAGACTGCGAAACTGTAACTGCTCTTCTTGGCCATGATAGTTTTTTTCTTTTTATAGGAGCAAAAAAAGCGCATACCCGTGTGTACTTATATTGGTGATTGAAACACAGAGATTGACATTGAGGTGATTGAAGATTAAATATACTTAGTTATTTAATGTTAGATATACATAACGCTTTGGTTTCATTTTCTCTTGCTTCTCCAATATTTGTGCTCAAGCTTGTTCTTGCAGTCGTTCTCTGCCAGCATTAGCAAACTGCAAGACTCTGTGCTGTGGTGCTTCTTTAGATGTTTGATCTAATTACTTGTGCTACATGACGTACTGTCCCTTCTTCCTCTTGACACTTTAGCAGAACAGACCATACAGTCTGACCAAATGCCTGGCCTTTTTAATTAAAACTTCAAAAGATACCTAAAAATTAAAAGGAACACATAAAAAAATACTGGCAGGTCAGCCTCATTTTGCCATGACCATACGGCTCCCTTTAACAAGCACTGGCAAAAGATTACATTAAATTTTGGATGAACGTTCCCAAAGGGAGGGCATCATGGGGCTTCTCCTAGGGGCCTCCTGAAGTAGCAGAACCTGGGGCCTGTATCATGAAGCAAGGTTTGTTGGTTAGCTAGATAACTTGTCAGATTTAAGGTACCCCAGTATAAACAGACATTATCTTTAGTCACTTAAATTTAGCTCAGACTACCTTAAATCCTACCTTAAATCTTGCTCTCCAAAAAATCCAACTTTGTCATACAGACCCCTGGACTGGCAACAGAAGGGAAGAGCTCAGATTCCCCTGACAAAAAGCACTTTTGAGCTTGGGCTCGACGTTTGCTTCCTGCAGAAATGGCTTTACGGTGGGTGTGGACATGCCACCACACAGAGGAATACCATGGTACTTCTGAACACAGCTTGTCAATAGGGCACTTTAAACGCAACAAACAGTGGGGGTCTATGTAGTGGTGCACCAATGTGAAATTTTTGGCCCATAGAGATAACCGATATATTTTTGACAAATAGTACCGATACCAATGACTGGTGTAGCTCAGTCAATATGTTATTTTTGTTTTGAACTTTCTGGAAACCTGTCTGTAATATTCTTTAATGTAATGTATGTTAGCAACCTTATATTGTATATGGTTCTGGTTACCTGTTTAGCAGGGAAGTTATATATATATATATATATATATTGTAATATATAATTAGCAATACGCAAGAGACAGATGCAATGTTGTTGCAAATGCCTGGCAAAAGCTGGGCAGCTTTTGTGCTGGTAAGACATACTGTAATGCTCTCCTTTCCTTGGGTAGCATGTTTAAAAGTAATTTATTCTCTTTTAAACTGTATTGAAATGTAATAATAAACCATTGCTAAGGTGTTTTTGAGTTTTGCAAAGGATTTTGATCAGCAAACTTGCTCATTGCATTTGTGAAATCTTTTTTTTTCTTGTTTGCTTTTCTCTATTAAAACACTAATTATTAATTATGCGTATTAATTGTGCCCCGTGCTGCTTTATGTTGCGTTATGTTGGTGTTGTTTTCTTTGTAATAATTTTATGCACTTATAGAAGGACTGCACCAAATGATAAGTCTAACCACATGAAAGTGAGTCCCTTAAACGATACACATTTTTATTTTTTGGGGGAGATGCACATAATTTCATCTGAAGTAAGGGGTAAGACATTTAGTGAGAATATTAAATTTCCTTGGGGGGTGCATGGTGGTATAATGGTTAACACTGTTGCCTCATGCCTCTGGGGTCAGGGTTTGAGTCTCCACCCTGGCCTTATATGCGTGGAATCTCTCCAAATCATTGTGGCTTTCTCCCCCACTCTAAAAGCATGCTGAGGTTAATTCAATTCAATTTATTTTTATATAGCACCTATCACAACAGAGTCGCCCCAAAGCGCTTTATATGGGCTGAGTTGCTCAGGGTAAATTTCAGTCCTCTGGAGTGGAGTGCAGACATTATGGAATTCCTATCTATGGTCTTGCCACCAAACAACAGAACATCAGCATTTAACAATAAGAAGTTTTCAGCCATCCAGGTCTTGACTTCATTGTAGCACTTAGCTAGATTGACAATAGGTACAGAATCATTAGGCGTGACCGAAATGTATATTTGGGTGTTGTTGGCATAGGAATGATAATTAACAATGTTTTCTCATCGTTTTACCTAATGGCAGCATGTAAATAGAAAACAGTAAAGGACCAAGCACTGATCCCTGTGGCACTCCATATTTGACTAATGACATAGATGATGGAGTATAATTTTTTTTACACCTGAACATATTGGTAACGATTAGTCAAATGCGATTTAAACAGCACCATTCCACACAATCCGACTTAAGATTTGAGTCTTTGTAATAGAGTGAAATTAGGCTGCACTAAGGTCCAGAAGCATTAGCACAGTTGCGCTGCCAGCATCAGTTGCCATTGTTATGTCATATATGACTTTAGTTAAGGCAGTTTCAGTGCTGTGTCCTGGATGGAAGCCCGACTGGACACTATCCAGTATGCTGTGTGTCTTCAAGTATGACTAAAGTTGAGCAGCCACTATCCTTTCCAGAACTTTTCACAAAAATGGTACATTAGGGACTGGTCTGTAGTTACTGAGCTCCTGTGGATACAGACTTGGTTTTTTTAGTAGTGGTCTGATTACTGCTACTTTAAATTGGTCAGGCACATCACCTGCAGACAGGGACACATTCATTATGGCAGTTATAGGTCTTGCCAGAACTCCCAGGGATTCTTTAAGAAGCTTAGTGGGGATTGGATCCAGTGGACAAGTAGTCGGTTTGGTCTTATTTATAATAGTTCTTAACTCTTGTTCATCAATTAATTCAAAGACATTAAGGGTGTGTTCACATTCCACTTGCACTGGAGTTAATTTTGGGCCATTTGAACATGTTTGAAGCCTAATGTTTGTAATTTTATCAATAAAGTAGTTCATAAAATGTTCACTACTGAAGTTACTCGGTGGCAGAGGTTCAGCCTTATTTGTTAGATGAGCTATTGTTTTAAAAAGGTAGCGAGGGTTATTTCTATTGCAATCAATAAGGTTGGAGTAATAGGCTGAACGTGCTCTATAAAGGGCTTGCTTGTATTGTTGCAGGCTGTGGGACCATGCTAACTTGAACACTTTGAAACCTGTGAATTTCCATTTGTGCTCCAATCTGCGGCACTCCTGTTTGTAAGAGCGTGTGTTATCATTAAACCATGGGGAGTATCTGGTGGTTTTTACCACCTTAGTTTTCAAAGGCGCTGTTTTGTCTAAAATATGACCAACTACTGTATTAAAGTCGTGGGTGACTTTGTTGACATCTGAACTAGACAAGAAGTTCACATTACTTACTGCCTTAATAAATCGTCGGGAGTTTATATCATTTAGGTGACGTGTCGTAATAATCTTCTCTGCCATAGTGAAAGAGGGAGGCTCAATCATGAGGGTGATTAGAAAATGGTCAGAGAAGGACTTATTCAATGGACAGACAGATACATGGTGGACATAAACTCCGTGAGTGATAATCAAGTCTAGTGTATGATTGTGAACATGCGTTGGTTCCGTTACGTGTTGATAACATTCAACAGAGTCCAGGAGGAACAGGAAAGTTTTGCTGAAGGCATCAGTCTCTGTGTCCACATGTATATTGAAATCTCCAAGTATTACAACATTCAGAGTCAGAGAGAAGTTCCCCAACTTCAGTTAATTGGAGTTGCCAAATTGCCCATAGGTGCGCGTGTGTGAGTATCAGTCACTCTGAATATGACTAGTGGTTTAAAAAAATGGATGGATGGATTCAATTTTATTTTAGAGAGAATTTTATGCATTATTTTCTTTTCATTTTGCTTTTACTCTAGCTATTAATTCCTATACATCTGTCAAATATGTGAGTATTTGCTTGCTTGTATTTTGACAGGAAAAAAAAACTGGGCAGCTTCTGTGCTGGGATCTGGGAGAGAGCCTGCTAGTGTGTGCGCATGTATTAATTGTGCCCCATGCTGCTGTTATAGAATAAAAATGCAGATCCCTATTCCTAATGTGACTGGACTCCTTCAGGATGTGAGTGACCATTCAGCAGATTTTTTGTGTTACCACAAAAGGAATAATACAAACATTGAATAAAGGTGAAGACCATTACAAAGAAAAGCTACTACAGAAAACTGGTGCTGTAACCTGGATCCATTGGTCAGCTGCCACTGATCCCTGAGGTTCAGCTCTGTACTTGCCCGGAATACAAAGCTAGTGGACCTGTGTATTCTGGTAGCTGTTGAAATGGTTGCAAATATTTGTACAAACACAGACACTCAGAATAATCAACAAATTTAATAATAGGACTGTGATCTGTACAACCTTTGGTGTGCTTGCACACACCTATATATGTTTAAATGTATTGTGTGAAAAATGGCAGGTAGGGGTCAGGGTATTTTTAATATTCTCACACCAGTTTTTGGGAGGGGCAGGGGTTTGTTTAGTAAAAATGGAGCAGTTTGGAGTAGGACTACAGTGTTAACTAGGGGAGAATTTTTGGAATCAGATGATATTACTAATCTGCTCTACTCGAGTCTCAGTGTCCAACCCCTGTAGTCAGCGATGAGAATGCTACCCAACAGCTATGTGATCTACTTGGTGATTTCGGGACTCAAATAAGTGAATTAATAGCCAACCACTTGCTAGCCAGTCAGCCCCCATTTACACCAATGCAGCCTCCACCAGCTAAATCACTTAGAGTTGAAGTGCCAGACATAAGCATTGACCTTTCTAAAGTAACCCTGGTGGTCAGGCCTGGTACGTATGAGCCTCCCAGGTATCGTGCTGACGGGTATGACAAATTCTCCATTCAAGAGTGGATTAACATGAGCCATCTTCTTGCCAGAGCAAAACGTACTGATAAAATCAGAGTAAAGAACAGCTTATCATCTATCATCAGTTGTTAATACTTTAGCAAAACCGCTCGGTCCCACTGGCCAATTTCTATGCCACCCACCCAACAGCAATGGAAACTGGTAGATTACTGGGTTAAACTTACTGTAGCTACTGAAGCAGCTGATAAACACCTGAAATGCCAAGGGACTAAGATGGATAATATGGATGCCAAAATAGCTCAGATGTTCATCAGAAACTGTCCTGACCATAATCTTACCTGTGTTTTCAAAGGTAGGCCCATAAGTAAGCGGTCATTCACAGAGGTACAAGAGGAGCATCATAGAAAAAACCTGGTGAAGAAATCAAACGTGAACACGGTCAAAGCACATGTCCTCCAGGTAGCTATTAGCGTAACAGCAATGAATTGTCCAGAAATTAAACTTATACCCAATTGAACAAAACTATGTGCACCCAAACCAGGTCCGGTGAAACAGTTACTGTAGATCTAAGTGCTCCAGAGTGTGTGCTAAGCATGTTAGAAAGAGTGTTAGAGTGTACCAGCCAGCCTGTTCATGTTGCCAGATTTCAATTTTCCCCTCTGCTCGTTTCACCTCTTGTCATATTTGTGGTAACACGTTCTCATTCAAAATCAATATACTGCATGAGAGAAGGGAGGTGTCTAAGCTGCTTAGAATTGCAGGACATCAAGTAACAGACTGTCCCACAGCTACTGCTCACATCTGGGGGAGGTGGGGGGGGGGCGCGTGAGTGATAGTGGTAAAACTCTCAACTCCATTGAAGGCCTGTGTTCTATGTGTACAGATACACTTAAAACTGCCTCACCTGGTATTAGGGTACTGTTCCACAATATAACTCAGTTCTGTAAAGCTGACAGTCTGTTTTATACAGATGTACAATGTATGATATGGTTTATTGCAAGCTCTATTAGACACAGATTCTATGGCTTGTAACATTAGTGAGGAGACTGAGCAGGTGCTTAAACATATTGTATTAGCATCAGAGTCTAACAGTGCTGATACTGATATTGTGCTTGATTGTTGTGGTGGAGTTCAAGATAAGCCCAAATGAATTCACAACCTGAAGATGGAAGTGTATGGATGCATCCTGGGGCTCAGTACATGCCCCAAAGTAAACCAAGAGCACCATCTAGTTGACTTCTGCTCTGCCTTTAACACTGTGTGTTTAGTCCAGATTATGTTAAATACGACAAGTTATCCAGCTAAGTAAGAAATCCTGCTTCAGCTCCTGGTTATTTTCCTATATTTTCCGGGTTCTGATTGACATAGCTATAGACCAATAAAAAGCTGAGACCCTCCTTCCTATTTCTGGCTAAACGGGACCATGTTTGTAGTCCCCAATTAGCTTCACTGAGGGCAAAATTTCAGCATGAGTCAATTGCGGAATAGGACTCCTCTGACAAAACACTTATATCTCACAAACAGAAAATCATTGAAAGAAAATTTGTTCAGGAGAATCCAATGAGCCCTGGTTAGGTAAGTCCTAAATTTCCCCAGGTAATCACACCAGCCCTGCGGAACTAAATTGCTAAACAGGTTAGAATTTTAGCTCTCTATATATGTTTTTAAGGGTTTCAGAGCTCAAATCCAAACTGAAGCTAAATTCACATTTTAAAAGGTAGCGGTTATCGTTAGCTTCCTTTGAATTTTGTTTTGTGGTTTATTGGTTTAGTGGTTATCAAAGCTAACTTTGCAGTTAGCTGTGGCCACTACTGCTGATCCATGATGGTGTGGTCTGGTGCAGGTTCAGCCCAGAAGAGGGGAAAACCTCAGCTTATTGTCAGATTAATCTAGAGCAGTCTTCCACCAATACCTAGCTCGACTAATCAGTCAGGCTCAAAAGATCATCACCGTTTCCATAGTTTTCCGGGTGGAATACGCTTTTAAGCAATAAAAATCTGAATCTGAGGGACACCCTTCAACCTTTGACTACACCTAGAAAGTCCATAAGGGTTATGAAAAGAATCAATGATTAAAGGCAGCCGATACCAATACCCACCCAAGATGAATCCAATGAGTCCAATACCCACCCAAGATGAATCTGACTACTGCTGGCAATATGAACCTTGCTGCAGTTATATAAGGATGTAACAGTCTATAGCACCTATAGGCATAGTTTGGAGGTGAGCGCGGGGGGGGGCGGGTTAGTCGCCTTAGCCAAAATTACAATTATAGCAAGACCAACATCGCCCTATGTTCTATTCTGGCACTTTGCACTTTGGCATGAGCGGTTTGTTGTTACACTATAGGCCAGGATTGCCCTACCTTTTTTGAATCAAGGTTTATTTTTCAAGTACTTTTCCCAGTCTGCCAAGATCTAGCAGTCCAAATAGGGAGCCATCACTATTACTGATAGCCTACCTACATAGTTAACATGCACACAACGAACAGAAATGTAATCCAGATATAATAAAAGGCAGTTCTCCAAATTGGAAAAGTGAAAATAAATGTATTTCTCTACCTTAGTGGGACCACTGACACTGGGAAGAGGCAGTTCATTTCTCATAGTCATCGCAGAAGGAGCTGGTTGCAAGCCATAGACAGGATGCAAGGTGGTCATCCATCATTGTGGATCTGTACTTTGACTTGATGATTTTCATGTGAGAGAAAGCAGACTCACACAAACAGGTTGATCCAAAAAGTTCTGTCAAGTGCAAGGCACACCCTCTGAGGTAGGAATACCTCAGTACAGAACACACAATCTTCACCAGGACATTTATCATTTTTTTCATGTTTAAGATTCAGCAGTAGGTTCCACAACTCTTCATTCATGCCAGGTGTTGCCCTGGATTTGATCTCAATATCATTTTGCAGTATGAGAATCTCATTCTCATTAGCAGAGCTGTCCATGTGGAACAGTGATACTACTTTAGAAACAATGCAATCCGTATCAAAACTTACACCACATGGAAAACACAGGTAGCTGGCAACAGGCTCAATGACTGCAAAATCACTAAAGTGCTTCTGAAATTCTGACATGATGCTCCAAACTTGCTCCTCATAACGCATACTGTCAAGCTGCACAGTCGTTGCCCTGATGCTGAAGATATGCTTGCATGTGAGGAAAGTTCTGCAGGTCACAGTGTTGCAGTGTACTTGACAGCAGATTAGCTTCCTTTTTAATGTCTCACCGAGCTGATTATGTTGATTACATGTTTATCCTTACCCTGCAACTATAAATTAAGCTCATTGAGAAGTTCACTGTGATCTGCCAGGAAAGGTATTTCCAAAAATCACTGGTAGTCGTCCAGCTGTGCAAATTCTGCATGTTTTGAAAGTTTCAGAAAATCTTTTATTTCTGGCAACAACTAGATGAATCTCATAAAAAAAATTACCTCTGCTTAGCCATCTAACATCTGTGTACAGCAGCAGATCTATATGTTCTGCATCTGTCTCCTCCAAGTGTGCACAGAATAACCTTCTCTGTAGACTCCTCGCCCAAACAGAACACACAATCTTCACCAGAACATTCATCATTTCTTTCACGTTTAAAATTTTCCAACGCAGTTCTTGCTAGTGAATTATACAATGATGAATTAAGAACAGGAAAGATTCACTTTGTTTGCACAATGCAATGGACCATCCATCGCTGGAGCACCATCCATTGTTAGGAAATTAGCTTAAAGAGGGGCAATTGGCTTTAAAATATCATAGCCTCTAGTGTGTCCTTTCAACAGCAAAATAGTGAGTAGCTCTTCTTTTGCACTCATGTCTCCAAAAACCATCCTGGTGAAAACACTGTGCCATATCCACCATATCGGTCGACTCATCGAACTGGAGAGAAAAACGTTCACATGCTTCAGTGTCTTTTTTTCAGTTGCTCTGCCATTCCCTCTGCCTTTCCCTCTGCCATTCCCTCTGCCATTCTGTCTGCCATTCCCTCTGCCATTCTCTCTGCCATTCCCTCTGCCATTCCCTCTGCCATTCTCTCTGCCATTCCCTCTGCCATTCCCTCTGCCATTCCCTTGCATTGCCGTGTAACGGTATTCTGAGATAACTGCGCATCCTAAATAGCATCCACGATATTTGTGTTATTCTTAAAGCCGGAAGAGTACATCTGCAGCCTCGACAAACGCTTCTTTAACAACTTACTGACCTTGACAGACCTCTTGTGTTTAGCAAGAACATGACTTGCAAGATGCTATCGTTGCAGCCTTACTCTTGGTGTCGGGCCTGGTAAAAATTGCCTGCTGTCTGCTAACTGACTCTTCACTTCTAGCACTTTTCGGCTGTGTAGCGCCGGTTTAGCAGGGAAATCAGTCTCGTACCTTTTCTGCACCGTTTTGAAATGCCGCTGCAAATTGCCCTTCTTCGGCAAACCATGCTGGCATTACAGATAAGACAGATGGACTTCAAATGTGAGTTAACAAAAAAATAGTCCTTCTCCCATTCTGAATGAAAATGATGTTTTCAATTTTTTGCCTTCTGTTCACACCAGTAGTTGGAGCTGGTGAAAAAGGAGAGCATGCTCAGATAAATTACACTACTCACGGTCGATTGAGCTAGTCGATTTTGATGGACTAGTTGGGCACACTTTCTATAGGCAGTACTGGTTTAATTTGTTCTGGAGCGATTTTATATTGAAACTTCTTAGTTACATTAAACTTTTCATCTGCATTGTACTTCTCCTGTTCCGTTTTGTTGTTCTTCTCATTAGCATTAGCATCCACAAATGCTGCTCCTCTCCTCGCTGTCTCTGTTCTTCCCTCAGGTTTTCTGGTTCATTTCTGCTCTGATTGGGTTCTAATGGTTCCTTTGCTTCGCAAAAAACCTCAAAATGTTTCAGTGGGATGCCACTCTCAGTTGTCCAAAAAAAGAAAAGTTTCAAAGTGACAGAAATGGTTCATAAGTTTCAAAACATGCTCCAAGCGAGTACAGGCTGTAAGCCGGTGAGTACTCATGTAGCGGTGCTTATAGGGAATTGTATACAGGGAGTGACTGTGCAAAGCAAGCATGATGTGGAATGGGGTTGTAAACAAAATGGCAAACGGCAAATGTTTTGTTTCAAGTGGGCGTTAATGGAGGTGGTACCATGGGTGTGCATTCATGGGTGTGTGTGAGTTCCCGTGACAGGTGCGCCCAATGCTATTGATGAGCTGTGGGGCGGGCAGAATGGGAGATAAAGACGCAGCGGGAGCAGGGCACGGGAGGATCTGAACAGGTGTGAAGTTTATGCGACGACCGACCCGCTGTGGTGATCTCCAGGAGCAGTTCCCAGCGGACTAGTGCAACGGTGGAGGACCAGCAAGATTATTCAACGTGCTCTAGTTCCTTCCGATATGGGAAGTGACAAGTTTTTTCGGGTGAACGTGCGGACACAAACTGTGTGTGGGTGGGGACTGATACTCCTCCCCCCCCCATTTCGCAGGTCCGTGGGGATGGTCTCTGTGCACCTTTGGAGCGACTGGGAGAGAACCGACGCTCGACAAGAGCAGTGCACTGGGGCTTAGACCATATATGTATATACATATATATATATATATATATACATATATACATATATGTATATGTATGTATGTATATATGTGTGTGTATGTATATATATATACATTGCTGACGTGGTACCGTTTTTCTACCTTTACAGCAGCATTGGAAGGGGGCTGAGCTGTGTGTGGAGGTCCAATTCCCCGATCGGCACCGGCCATTCGATACGCCTTCCCCTGTGGTGTTCCTGCAGGACCGGCAGGCTATTCCACGGGCCTCCTTACTTAAACCTCCCCGTCGATAAGTGTTCATTGAAGGGGTATTATGTTGAGGGTGAATACCGCTGTCCTAACGTAGTCGGGATCCTGTATTCCTTGAAGTGTTTTGTATTTTATCTGAGGGTGGTCTTATGGTATATGCTGGATACACCTGAATGCATTCCCCGAATGGTTTTTATTATGCTTTTATTTGTGGTGAATCTTTGAAGTGGGTGTGTGGTGCTGACTGGTGCTAGTTAACAGGAGTACTGTGTATGCTAGTGTGTGCTTAACCCACGTCGACAGCCTTAGGGGATGCGGTAATCGCCTGGTATACTGGTTGGATAGGCTAGGCAGGGAGGGGGTGCCAGTTGGTGATTGGTTACCCAACCATTAATTTGGAGCCGGGTGGTGTAAGCTGGTTATTGCTGCTCCCTGGTTACTGATTTCCTTGTACAGTGTTGTGTGGGATACTTTGTTAAACTTGTATTTTTGAAGTGTCTTGCCTTTGCCTATTCCTTGTGTATCGCAAGGGTTGGAGGTTTATGCCTGTTGCGGCACCGCTACACTCACAACAAGCTAAGATATCAGCTTTTGGCTCTCCATGGTAGGTCTTGGAATTTATCACCAACTGCACTCTGTTTTTTCAGCATTTTCTTTTAATTATTTCGCTGTCAAAATCTTGCATGTAACCTCATCAATTTTAATGGCCAAAAAGTATATATTTTTTCCATGTACTTTCAAATAAAAAGATAGATAAGCGAAACTAATTTAGGTGAATGTCAAAAAAATCATACAACACAAATAATTTTATAAATATACATTTCTTTACATCAATTTGCCTTTACAGAGTGCAAGATGGGGGAAGTGAGAAGAAAATTTCCCCACAGAGATCAATAAAGTATCTAATTATTTGAGGTTCAACCAACAGACAGACCCTCCTCTCCAGTACCCCTGCATAGACCATCCCAGGGAGGCTGAGGAGTGTGATCCCCCTGAAATTGGAACACATTCTCTGATCCCTTTTCATAAAGACTGGGACCACCACCCCAAGTCTGCCAATCTGAAGGCATTGCCCCTGATGTCTACGCAACATTGAAGAAGCATGTTAGTCACATAAGGTGCATTGTCACTTCCACTGTTAAATAAAGTGACAGTTGGCAGTAAAGCATTCTGCTACAGGGCCCCTATATTGTGGAATGGTTTACCAAGCTATGTTCGGGATGCCAAACACAGTCCAGCGTGGAGAACAGATTCATTGTTGGACTTTGGCATGACCATAATCACAGCTTACATCTTGCTTTTAGCAAGCAAGCCCACTCTTGTCTGTGCAATAATGTTAGCATGCCCAGGGGGGTTGGGCAGCCAGTTGACCTTGGACCCCCAGAGGTTTTTTTTCTCCTTACTTTTTTGGAGTTTTTGGTTCCTCTCCTCCGTTGTCATCCGGCCTTCCTTCTTTCTTTGGTTATTTTCTTTGTCTTTCCTTTTTCCTATTTTATCCCTATTCTCTCAATATCATGTAAAGCGCTTTGAGGTGACTCTGTTATGAAAGGCGCTGTAAAAAAATTGATTGAATTGAAGATAGTCAAATAACATTCAGAGACTTCAGGAACTCAGGGTGAATTTCATCCACCCCTGAGCACTACCACAGGAGCTTTTTACCTGCCTCAGTGACCTCCTCCTCCGTCTCTTCTTTATCCAATGAAAGTGTGTCAGTGGGATTCAGGAGGTCCTCAGAGTACTCCTTCTACTGCCTGACTATAGCCTTAGCTGAGGTCAACAGCTCTCCATCCCTGCCATAAACAGCATGTGCAAAGCGCTGCTTCCTGTTTCATTAACAGAGATTTATTTTAAATTTCAGGTATTATAATTATTAAAAAATAGCATGGTTTTACATTTTTTTTTTTATAGTATATTGATTTAAGATTTGTAAAAAAGCTCATTCACCAGGCCCAAACATTTAGTCAATTCAGTTAGTTTTAGATGAAAGGGTTTCCTTACGTCTGCAAAATATTTTCAGTTCTTACTTCCTGCAACCTAAATCTAATGTTTCATATAAAGAAATCAGAAGGAGTGAGTCTTCACAAATAAACGTAAGAGAAATAAAGCTGCACTGGGTCTAATGAAAGTGTTTCCTGTGTAACTTAAGGACTCAGCCTTCGACACCTTTGGGGAAAACAAAATCACAACCGAGTCACTGAACCAAGGAAATGTGCACAAGCTGTTATTTCATAAGACATTTTGATTTACTTATTTTCGGCAAAAGAAGTACACACTCACATCATAACAGGGTAGAATTTTTATTCCCCTCTTTTCTATTTCAAAAATATCTCCCAAATAATTTATTTATTGGTTCTTTATAATGCAGTGGTAGCACATCCATCATCCACTGTGAAAAGTATAGAGAATCTCACACTTGATTTGAAGACCTGTACAGCTATTTATATTTACAATAAATTAAAACTTCAGCTGCTTTTTTACACTCACGTAACACTAAAGGTTTTCATATAAATTTGTATAAATGTATAAATACAGAAATTATGGGCCTTAACAAATTAAAAATTGCAAATTCAATAGAAGGCTTTATTGGTAGAGCAAAATGAGAAACTTCACACTAAGGTTTATGTGTATTAGTAATGGGAGAGATGAGGCTTCCCATGGCGGCTTGGTGTGTCATGCCCTATCAGTCTCTGAATGGTTTAACCCACTTCTCAAGTGTTTTTAATTGGTTCCTGTTGGCAGTGATTGACAACACACAATAGTCTTGCCCATGGCAGGTTTTCAGGTCTCACATGTTCCATCACTAATGGTAACACACGCTCAGTCTACCTTCAAATATTGACTGTCAAAAGAATGCATTTAAAAGCCAGAGCAAAGTATCATGATTATCGGTGCAATACATCTGTGCTGCTGAATCCCAAAGAAACGGTCTGCATTACCATCTCCAGACACAGTGTCTGAACTGAGGGGGATCTAAGAGGTCCTGGGACCCTCCATAAGAGATTAGCCCCCCCCACCCCCTAAGACCACAATGCAAACACTTGACAGACTCCTCTCCTTCAGTCCACTCCCAGCAACACCCCACCCTGGCCCCGCCACTTCTGAGGAGACCCGGAGTGTCTTTACTGGACTCAAGAGCTCAGCTGCAGGAAATAGAATCAGGACGTATCAGTATGAATTGGTATAGTGCAGCAGAGGGCTGAGGGCTGGTCCCCCCACCCCACCCCGAAGACTCTCAGCCTGGCAGTGTTCTGCACGATCCTCTGTGGTTTGGACTCATGAACCTGTGCTTATGCTTCCACGTCTTTTCTCAAATTCAGATAGTGCTCAGAATTTCCTCACCTATATGCATTGAAGCCTATCACTGGCATTAAGGAATCATGTCAAGGGGGTAATAAATGTGACCCAGCAGGCTCAGGAATCACTATGCTTTAAAGCACAGGCTTACCCAGGCTGAAGCCCTTAACTCTCCCCCCACCCCCATCCATCCCCCCAGTTGATATCTTTTACCAGTGACCCCCCCCAGCCTAAATGGCTTAGGGCCCTAAGACAATGTTAATGCACCTCTGGCTATAGCAAATAACTTAACCTTCCACTCATACAACTGGAAGCAGAACCTATCTGGGAATTCAGGGACACCTTAAGTTTGAAAAAGACAACCTGCATTCTTGCAAAATAAAAATCTTCCATCCATATTTGCCTGGCTTGATATGGTTCAAATCAGTGCTGTTCCAATAACAGACTACCACAAACCAAAGGAGGTTGTAACACTAAGTACACCAACTTGGCAAGAACAATATATTAAAAATACTCAAAGACTGATCCCTAACACACAAAATCTGGTTGACATCGTGCATCTAGCCTAAAAAAGGACCAAAAACAAAATGTCACCTCTCTTGAAAAAATTACCAAAATAATCTTTTTTAGATGAATGGCCACAAAACAATTTGCTTTCAAGCAATATCCGTATGGCTTAAGAGCACAATCTGTATTTACAAAAACAGTTTTTAAAAAATCAACATTCACACTTCTCAAAAAAAAATGCTATCTTCACATTGGATACCTTTAAGCTCAGAATAGAAGAAAAAAATATACCCAAACTATTTTACCACCCCACTGACATGGCAAGATCCAAGTTTTGACTGTCTCAGGGAAAAAATCAGGGCAGCGCTGGTCCTTCCACCTTCAACCCAAAAGCTGTTCAACCAGCAGATGTGAACATGCCCCGAGTAGATGTACGGGACACACACATAGACCTACTGCCTTTGTCAAGGAGATTCTTCTGGACCTTCACAATCATTGATGCAACCTCTACACTAATAAGGGTTGCATCTCAGGTCTTTTTTTAATTTTGAGTAATATTTCTAATGTGGCTAAATGTCTAAAGGAATATCTCAGTTATAATTTGGTTAAGTACCAAAAACCCAACCTCCCTTTTTTAAGTGAGATGGATAAAGGCATAGGAGGTCATCGCCCCCAGGGAATATTCTGCCCAGATGAGAACCCCGCACTGAGAGTGCGGCCCCACTGTACCTGTTACTCACATCCAGCCTTCATACAGATGATCTGGTCATCAAGGCAAGGCGGTACACAGAGACCACGTGAGATGTACGTAGTAGAAGTGCAGCAAACTGTAATGACTTAATATGTGTCACCTGTGAAAGACCTATTCCAACTTTTAGATGTTCTCACATTTATTTACAGTTTCATTTGGATACTTATGATTTGGCATCGCGAACATCACTGACACAATATAACCAAGAACTATCAATTGAAACTGAGATGGTTTTGGAGAGAAATCATTTCTTCTGCATCCGCTGCTGTGTTGACAGTTATCAAAGCCAAGTATAAGGGTGCTGCTGGTTCAGTCTGCAATATGGATTCCAAAAACAAATATGTGGCGGGGGGGGTCAGAGCATCAGACGAAAGAGGAGAAGCCTGTGACGGGTGTCCGTGAGCCAGAGGCGGGTTGTCCGGTCGGGGTATAGGCTCCACCCGTGCTGTGGGCGGTGACAACGGTCTGGTAGTAGGGCTCGCTGTCGGCGCTGGCACACTCTTCGTAGGCATAGGCCAGGCTCTGCTTCAGGCCCTTCTGCTGTCGCTTCCATGAATTGAAGTAGGTGGGATCACTCATGTAGTGGTTGACGAACGAGTGCTTGGGTGGCTCGTCCTCTGGCTCACTGTCCGTGGCCTTTCCAGGGTGATAGAGAGAGCAAGGGCAGAGGGATTAGACTAACAACAGGGGGTCTGATGGGATGTCCAGTGGCTTCTATATTTGGTGCCTACCTAGAGAAGCATTTTCCCTAACTTCAGACTGTTCAAAGCAAACCCCAACTAAAGGGATGAAGTAATGGCAGAAAGATCTCTGGTTTCTTCTCTCATATCATAGTAGATGACTGCAACATATTTGGAGACTCAGTGCTTGACGCACATTACTCAAGACTGTTTCATAACTCAAAGGATGTCAGGAGGCTCCACTGGACTTAACCAACAGAGGCCTGGTCCCTTCATCTCATCAGGAAACATGAAATCTCAGCTGCTAGCCTGAGTTCACTGTAAATGTCAGTGTCAAATTGTGCAATTTCAATTGCTTATAATGTGACTCACTTCATTTTGGGCATAAATATCAACGTATTAGTTTTTAAAGGAAAAAGGAAGGCTAGTGTTTCTCCAGAGAAATAAAAACACAGCTATGGACAGTATATTATTAATATGGGAATGGAACAGATCCCCTTTCATAACCTGGGCTTTACTTGTACTGACTGTATGTAAAAATAAAAAGAAAGGAGGGCGGATAATAATTTTGGTAGAGGACCCTAAGTAATACCAGGACCTACTGATCACCTCCATTCCAGACTCTGATCTGACAGCTTTGACCTGTTGTTTTCATTTTGAAAGTTAGCAAAATGCAAGTTAGAAGGAGGCGAGGCAAAAGTGATGTCATAAAAGGTGCACACCTCCGACTCTGATGCCAGGGTGGGCTTTTCGGTGAGAGTGGTGCTTTCTGACAGGATGCCACCATTGTAGTTGTTGCAGAGGTCCTCGTCAGAATAATTCAGCCCACCTGGGCTGGGCCGAGGGGGAGACCTGCAGACATGGGATGAGGTCTTTGAATGGGCCACTCTCAAAGACACTAATAAGATTACCACACGTTTCACTAACATCTGAGTAAATTGCCCAGAAGTACTTCGTCAAAATTCTCAAGGGAAGCAAATGACTAGACAATCAAGGAATAGAACAGAATGGAATAGTAAAGTACAGTACAATACAGTACAGTACTGCATTCATCCCCATGGGCAAACTGACTTTCCTGACTTGCTTTCCATGAGAGACAGAGACGTACATGTCTAACCCACGCTACCCCGCAGGTATGGAAGCTGTGGGAGTATCTATTTTGACCACAGTGAAATCAGAGCGCTGGACCAAGAATGGGGTCACAGTAGATATTTAATGCCCTTTAACCAATCATAGCCTGTCTTTTTGTACTTTTCAAATAGTATTACTACAGTCAAGTCACTGTCCCACCAGTAGAGGGCAGATTTGAGCATGACTACTCCTTTTTCACCCACCTGGTGCCATTCTTCTTCAGGAAGGAGCTCTTCATGTTCAGGTGCCGGCTGTTCAGTTCCAGAGCAGTGAAGCCTCCGTTGTCCAATGTGACCGACTGCTCTACTGTGTTGACAGCTTTCCCTGAGGGCAGACAGAGATCAATCTGTGGTTTAAAAATAATTCTGCAGTAATTCTGAGATTTAAGAATGACTCTGTGTTAATTCCGAGGCTTTAAAGCAATGAGCATCAGCAGTTACTCAGATGTTTAATGTTAAGCCGGCTGGGCCCTCTTGATGGAAAGGGACCAGCAGAGCTATGATGGTGGTGTTTATTGAGACATTTGGAGACAGCACAGATTAGACATGTCCTATGCAGGCAGCTCTCGTTTATCGAATCTGTCAGCCTCAGAGAGGAAGCTATACTGAGGTCACAAATCCCGGATGGAAGTGCCAGCACCGGAAATGCATAGGCACACACACATACACACAGAAAAGTTCACCTATGAATGCATATCCATCGCTCAGTAAGGACACGCAAACATGCACATATACACAAAACAAGTTTGACAACCACAAACACAAACACACACCCCAGGTAAGTCATTCCCATCATAAAGGTAGGACGCATAACACGTCTGACAGCCTTCCTGCAATTAGAAAGGGCACAGAATGCCCCGGAAAGGCACGCATGGCATTCTGAGGATGTCCACACAGCATTTTTCAGACCATAGTTTTATGCTGACCCACACATGCACACACAGAGGACTTCCTCACCCGTTCCACAGCTCCTGTATTTCTTATTCTGACCATGCATCACCAGGCCGAAGACCACCAGCAAGACGAGGATGAGGCCGCACAGAGCCACCACGATGAGGAACCACCACTCCTCATAGAAAGGTGTCTCCATCTGACCTGTGTGAATAAATAGATGGGGATCAAACCGGGCCAGGAAGACACTACACAGCATAAACAGATGAATCTTGACAGATGAATGGCGTGCTCTTGAACATTCAAGAGGATCACCTGGATGAGCAAAAACTTCCCTGGCCAGATTTTCTCAGAATGCTCGAAAGCCTTAATGTGAAGAACAGAGCATAACAGGTGCAAACCTGCTGGACAGGAGCAGGGGGAACTGGACTGTGACATACCGCTAGCCAATCAACACCTCTGCTGTCTCTCTGAGGTAGATCAGGTCAAGTGGGGGAGCAGCACGTTGACGTTCCCACCACATGACGAAACACCTCGGGATCCTGGCTGGTGACCCCTCAGGCAGACACATGGTCCAGTCTCACCCTCTGAAAATTGACACTCCCTGACAATGCAGATTATGTGCCTCATTCGGGACTCCCTGAGCAACCGCTCGTTTGACACAAAGTCAAACCAGTGGTACCCAAGGACTCTCCAAAGAGACACAGCACTGAAGGAGTCCAGTCTTTGTCTCAGCTCACTGGATAGCATCCATGCCTCACAGCTGTACAGCAAGACAGGGAGCACCTGGACTCTAAAGACTTGGACCTTTGTCCTCTTGCAAAGATATCGGGAGCGCCACGCACCCCTTTCCGGTGATCTCATGACCCCCCATGCTCTCCGAATCCATCTGCTGACTTCATAGAAAGAGTCATTAGATGCATAAATGACTGCCGAGGTAAGTGAATCTCTTGACTGGGTCGACATTCTCCCTGCAAACAGACACATTACTGATGGCTGTGCCTAAGAAGTCATTAAAGGCCTGATCTTGATTTCTATCCAGGACACTTGCAAGTCCAGACACTCAAACTTCTCCCTCCACTCTGCACAGCACTCACAGTACCAGTGCACAAGCCAACCATGATGTCCAGTAACTTTGGGGCGATCCCGTGAAGTCTCAGGATGTCCCACAGGGCGGCTCGATCAACTGAGTCAACCGCTTTACAAAAATCAACAAAGGCTACAAAGAACCTCTGCTGCGCTTGCCCTCAATGAAAACCCTTAGTTCCAGGATGCGGTCAATGGTAGACTTCTTAGGCGTAAAATCAGCTTGGCTCGGTCGCTGGTAGGCGAGCAAGTGGTCATGGATCCTGTTAAGGATGACCCTAGCAAGGACCTTACCTGGCACCGAGAGCAGAGTTATCCCCCTGTAATTGCCACAATCCAGGCGGTTACCCTTCCCTTTCCAGATAGGGACAAGAAGTCCCATTTTCCAGTCAGTTGGGATGACGCCTGTCTCCTAAATGGAAGCAAAGATTGTCCGCAATGCCAGTGGGACAGCCTTGCCACCAGCCTGGAGAAGTTCACACCAGATTCCACAAATCCCTGTGGCCTTCCGTACCCCCAGCTGATTCACCACTCGTGCAATCTTAGTGAGATTGGGTCATTCACAGGTGACTGGAGGATCAGCTTCAAATACCGTGGACCCAGAGATGTCTAACGTCCTTGCCAGAGCATCAGCTTTAAACATCTGCTCAAAGTAGCCAGCCCAGTGATTCACAACTGCAGTGTCATCCGTAAGGACCATTCCGTCATCTGTCCTGACTGCAAATCTCAGAGGACCAGATTGAGATTGATTTGATTCCTCTGTAAGCAGGACGTGGGTCACTAGAACACAGATGGTGTGTTACCTGCTCACATATTTGTCTAACAAACACCTCATTATCTGCTTTCAGAGCCCTCACAGCCGTCCTCCTCAGTTCCCGGTACAGCCTGGAGTTGCCACCAAGCCGTGCACTGTGACTCCTCTCAATAATATCCAGGGTGCCCTGTGAGATGAAAGACCTCCTTCTGGGAACACCGGCAACACCAACACAACCTTCAGGGTCATATTGCGGAAGGTCTCCCACATCACATTAGAGTCGGCAGTCGCACCCAGGTCTGCAAGTTCCTTACACAAACTGCATGCAAACTGATCAGAAACCGCTTAATCTTGGAGTCTTGCCAAGTCAGCCTCCTTCTCCTAGTAGGTGGTAGCCTACTGGATCTAAGCCAAATCTTAAGAGTAGCAACAACAAATCTGTATTCAGAATTCACAAAATGAGCACTTCTGTAGACCCTGCAGGTCTCCAGCGTCTGCCCACAAGGATGTGATCGATCTCTTTCGCTGCACCACCAGTATTGAAATACCAAGTCCAACGAAGCGGCTCAGGGTGTTGGAACCAGGATCCAGCGACACACTGTCCCTTACCTTTCGCAAATTGAAGGAACATGGAGCCACTTGCACCCCAGTCACCAGACCCATGGGGACCGACACAATCCTCATAGCCAGCCCTGTCAGTGCCAGTGGTCGCAATGAAGTCACCCATGACCAGAGGAGTGTCACCTCGTGGGCCCCCATCAACCACCGAGCGAAGTTGTGAGTAAAACGTCTTTCTCAACAAG
Organism: Mormyrus iriodes; assembly: GCA_011763525.2. NCBI lineage: Eukaryota > Metazoa > Chordata > Actinopteri > Osteoglossiformes > Mormyridae > Mormyrus > Mormyrus iriodes. The sequence goes on along the minus strand of JAAGVU020000044.1, from coordinate 6,899,447 downwards.
ACATCACTCATTTCGGTTGGAGCATACACTGAGACAACAGATAAGGCGTCTAGAGAGTGCCTTAACCTGTTGTCCCATAATATGCTCATTGAAAGGAGTGACATCAGACACCATTGGGAGGAGCCGATCCACCATAGCAACAGCTACTACCTGACTATGGCAGCCATCAGAGGTAGATCCATAAAGATTAAAACACTCAACCTAGCCTCGTGCTGCAGGGAGAATGCAATGATGAAGTGCAAAGTATTGTATTAGCCACAGTAAGAAATCACGTATGTAATAATGCGGAATGGTGGCGCACTTCAGACCAAATGGAAACACCATGGAAAACTGCCTCACATGGTTAAACCTAGGACCTGAGGAACTTTTTGTCCTCTGGCTCTTCAAGAATATAAGAATCAAAATCTTTTTCCCTCAAAACTGAAATTATAAAATAGACCAGGAAGTCAGATGCATATTTAGAGTAAAAACAGTGTTTCTGTGGGTGACATTTCCAATTGAAAATCAAAGCTCTTCAGAAAATCTCCCAGCAGCCTGATAAAATCTTTCCATGTGCCACATGGAGAGGACAAGTTTTTTAAATCTATCCAAGAAGATTGAGATTGAGATTAAACTGGTCGACAAGGATTTTGTCACAGAACAATTAAGGGGAGTCTTTTATGTACTTTTTAATGCTGATTACAGAAATGCACTCAGAATTTTGATATCACTCCTAGCACTGGTCAATAAATTCAGTTTATTTTTTCCTCATACAAGTATGTAACATTTGAAAAAATTTGACAAGTACAATGTTTTTTGTTCAATTTCTTTAACTGGTTTCTCTATATATAGTTTTAGGACTTACAGGGAAATCTGATCCTGTTTTAGGTCATACCTTTAGGGCAGAAAGTGAAAATTCTAAAGGGTTCACAACCTTTCTAGCACCACTGTATGTAGATGCAGCTTTCAACAATACATCTTAATATTTCAAAACGAGTTACACCTAAACATGTTAACTTACACAGCATATACTGTATCATTGTTATAATAATGTCATGTTATTAAGAATGAAAGAATGCAACATTTGAAGTATCAGCTATAGAATAAATACTTTAGCAGTCAGATGGCCTTTTAGCTGTGCACCATGGTGGATCTTCTCATAGATAAAGTTTCTATGAACTTAGTGCTGGCTATTAGAATATGAACATTCAAACTAGTTCCTCACCTGTCGTCAGAGCTTCACATAATGTCACTGTGTACCTGAGTCAGCAATGTTTAGCAGAGGATGCCAACCCCTTGGCCTACTGGAAAGGAAACCAAACCAGCTTTCCTGAGCTAGCACTACATGCCTGCAAATACCTTGCTATGGCAGCTTTCTCTGTACCTGGTGAGAGAATCTTCAGTGTAGCAGGAAAGGTTTTTAGGGCAGAACATTTCAATCTAACCTTGGAATCTCTTTTGATGATAACTATAATAACTATATAATAATAAATATAACAATATTGTGTATTGGAGAAAGGTTTAATAGCATTTTCCATGACACCACTTTTAGCTGCAGTGCTACGTCTGAACTGAAAGGCAAAACTTATTGTTAAATAAGACCAACTACAGGAAATAAAGTAATTCTTTTCTATCATCTATCTATCTATCTATCTATCTATCTGTACTTTCATTTGCTTTAAATTTTAAATAATAATGAAACTGTTAATCAGCAAAGAAAAAGGACTATACATTGGGGGCGGCATAGTGGTGCAGTGGTTAGGACTGTTGCCTCACACCTCTGGGACCAATGTTTGAGTCTCCGCCTGGGTTCCATGTGTGTGGAGTTTGCATGTTCTCCCTGTGTCGTTGTGGGGATTCCCCCATGGTTGAAAAACATGCTGAGACTGATTGGAGTTACAATTGGTGAAAGTTGCCTGTATGTATGTGTTTGTGAGTAGTGCCCTGCAATGGGTTGGTGCCCCATCCTGGGTTGTTCCCTGCCTTGTGCCTTCTGGGATAGGCTCTGGACCCCCTGTGACCCCAATTGGGATAAGTGGTTACAAAAAATGGATGGATGGACTACACATTCAAGTAACCCTATCACCACCTATCCACCTGGCAACCCACAGACACTCACAAGAAAAGCTACTGCAGACTCCCCAAAAACACTAATACGCATGAACAGTTAAATATGCAAAAACAAGAAATATGTGTCTATGAAGAATAGAATGCATTCATCCCAATTTGGAAATTGTCTTTTCACCTACCAAAACTTGATCTCCATGAGGCACACATGCAGGTGAGAGCAAATTTAGGGGTCTTGGTGCAGGGTCAGCTACCATGTAACTGAAAGGTGTGGCCAATACAATTCAAATTCCAACTAATCAATGGAATAGGGCACAATTCATAAATTCTGAATTCTGTCTGAGCTCATGGTTCTTGAATTCAGAAAAAAAATACATATATATATATAAATGGGGAGCAGCATGTTGGTGCTGTTGTAAGCACTGTTGCCTCACACCTCTGGGACCAGGGTTCAAGTTTCCACCAGAGTTCCATGTGTGTAGAGTTTGCATGCTCTTCCCATGTCATCATGAGAAGTTGCTATATCGTCTCTGGAGAATTAAGCTATACTACTTTGCTACCACTATGTGGCACTGATTTAATTTTGGAGTGATTTGTCTCAAAATTTGATCAGTTCCAGTTCTTCACTCATACAATATGTCCATCAAATACTTTTTCAGTTATCACGGTAATGAGAACAAGTGTCTGAGGCTGCCCTTCTCTTTGTCAGTACTATGTGATGTTGCTTCAGTTTTGGTGCAATTTGTCTAAAAATTGGATCATTTCCCAATGAAAAGTTCAAAACCCGCTAATGAGTCCAAAAAATATGCCATCGGGACGGGTGTTATTACCTGAAGTGACAGCAGATGTCGCGCTAGGCTCACCGTAGCCATAACGATTAATTGCGAGCACCCGAAACTGGTAGCTCACTCCTGGCCGGAGGCGGTCCAGGCTGACAGTGTGGGACGTGCTGCTTGAAGGCAAGTTCTTGGCAAAAGTGTCCCACAGGCCTTCGTCTGCAACAAGTTCAACCAAGACACCAGGTGAATATCTGCACCGCCCTCACCTGTTATAATAATTAACAGGAAGTCCGATTAAATAAAACGAAGCAGTAGGTTAACATTACCTTCAGAAATGGTTTTACTCGGAGGCTACAGTCAGCTGAAAAAAATGAATTTACCTGATGGACGTGCCTCGATGACATATCCGGTGATGGGTCCCACCCCTCTGTCTCCCACTGACCAGTGAATGGTTAGAGAAGAGCCTACTTTTGTGATAGATATCTGTATCGGAGAACCAGGTGATCCTGCGGATTGGCAAGAGGAGTGGTCATAAGACAGCTTTGGCCCTATGGTAGAAATGAGCCTGGCTCGGACTACCTGAAATTAATTTAGGAGTGCTGTGTTTTGCAGTCCCAAAGGAGCTCTGTGAGAAAGCATAGCTTTTTTTCGGTTCACATGCTGTTGTAAAAATAGCACTAAGACTTCAGCAGCATGACTTTGAGTGAGAACAACCCAATAAAACAGAGGCATGATCACCCTGGGCGCATGATGTCACCGCCTGCAAGTGCAGCTTCAGACCTGCTCCTGTAGATGAGGGTCCTGCCCTCTGCATGCCACCCATGGGGCTATTAATAAATGAGGGACTGTGTAGACCTTAACTGATTATTTGAGCAATGAAACATTATGCAGATTTTCTTGATGTGACACTATGAAAATGAGTAAAAATATTGAAATAGAAGGGTGAAAATGGTGACAGGAAACAATTTTATGTTACGAGGACTCCCAAACCTTTCACCGGCCCTGTCGTGATGTTGCCTTCAAGCTCGGGGCCCAGGCTGATGGTCCGGGCCTGTACTCGGAAGTGGTAGGTCACACCCTTGGTCAGGTCTCGAACCTTGAGCCAGCGCTGTGTGTTACCTGGGACGTCCACAGTCACCACCTTGCTGATGCCTGCGGACAGAACAGTGCCATAGAGACCGCTGTGATTCACTGTCCTGGGATGAAGCTCATTTCATAAAATTACAAGTGAGAGCTGCTGTCAAATTTAACTTTGAATAAGGGCCAAACGCTGCCTGAAAAACAGGTCACCCCATCGTGCATGATCCTTATAAACTGACTGACTGGCACCAGAGTGTTTCCTGTAAAGACCTGTTTTCGCAATGTTGCAGTTTATCGAAATCACTTCAATCGAGCACCTTCAGCTTGATATGCGTGCTCCGAATCTGAAACTCCCCATGAGAATGAAGCAGATAGTTACCGTGGATTGGGGCAGAGGGCCCATACACCACCTGGTATCCCTCTACGATGCCGTTAGGTGACAGGGGCAGCCCCCAGGACACGTTAAGTGTTGTGGTGGTGACCTCAGAGAAGGCAATGAAACTTGGAGCACTAGGAGCTGAAAGAGAAGAGGTGGGGCAATAAAACCATTTGGGCAGTTGGATGTTCACCAAAAACAGCTCATATTATATGCAACTATAATAACCTTTCAAACTTGCTGTTATTCATAAAGGTAGGAGTACAGTAAAAATGTATGATCTGAAACTCATTACTAATGATTTCATAATTAGGACTTTAAATTCACCATGGAGACTAGTTTTTCATTATAATTTTCCATTAGCATCCACCTCACCTGCTGTTTTGATACCACTCTCGTTTTTAATGTTTTTATT
>JAAGVU020000044.1:6822958-6848682 GCA_011763525.2 Mormyrus iriodes | reverse complement strand
GAATGTCGAAGCGCGATATAGCAAGGGATCACTGTAATGTGTAATCACCCCATATTGAAAAATAGAACGAGAAATTAATTAAATGACAAATACAAATTTTCAAACAGGAGCATTAAAACATACACAAAAAATACAACTAACCAAACTAATTGGTGGGGAAAGATTCTGCTAATTGTAATATAAGTAAAATGTACAATAAATGAATAAGCATACTTTCAGACCTGCATCACAACAGGGACACCATTCAAGTAAAAATACATTTATTAACTTTTACATTTTCAGTGATCCATCCAGTACTCCTAGAAATTGTATACATTGATGAGGGTGGGATTTCAGATTAGATGGCCAGACCAAATGACAGGGCTGTCCATTTCATGCAGTTATTTCTGACAGCACCAAATCTAGTTCATACTTACTACTGTACCTTAGTCTGTACTTCTGCTGTTTTTGTTTTAGTGGAAGGACATGCAGAGTAAGATTCACTGCATAGTGAGCTGACTGTTTACTGTGCACATGACAGACTGTTGAATCTTTAGTCAGGCAGGGCTGCCTAGAAATCTGCCAGGGCATCTACCTTTTCTAGTTTACCATGACAAGCAGTAAGGAAAGTGCACTCGACCTTGGGAATGGCTTACTGCACGCAGAAAACTACTGGCAAAGGACCATGTATTAAAAAATGTCTGCAATGTCGTCCAACAAACCGACCATCTGGGTGAAAACATAAGAGTAATTAAACCAACCGTTCCACCCTCTCAATCTTAAAGTGGGCTGTCTGAGGAGGGCGGTACAGAGCTCACGTCCGAAAAGCCATCATGGGTATTCAGCCCAATTTATCACTTTTTGTGTCTCTAAATTACACATATTTATATAACCTGTCTTTTGAAATTCTTCCATTATTACATCTTAAACAATATTTCTTACTTTAAAGGTTCAGAGCTTATGAAGAGAGTTCCAAAATGATTGTTTCTAAATAAAAATAAAATCATCACCTAATAAATCTTGATTCTAAATTAAAAGTCAAAATAATGCAATGTTTAATGCATATATTTAGAATCCAGCGTACTCAGTCTTATAGTGGGAAGAATTTTTATTTAATCCTATAGGTACAGGAGACATCAAGGAGTGGTTCAGATTGAGGCCCAGCATGGACACGATTAAGGCTGAGCTTCACAGAAAGCAACCTAGAACACCACTATTAATGAATAAATAAGTACTAGAATCCCCAGACATGAATAAGAATATGTTATATTCCAGGAAGTCAGCGTGATAGACATTTGCAGAATGTACATGCCTCTAATGTGCAGTCTTGCCCTTGAAGGAATTACACAGAGAAGGCAGCCAATCAGCAAGCATGCACACACCTAACTTGACGTTCACAACGCGTCCACGTACGCATCATGTCTGTCACACAGTTTCTGTGCACCTACGTGTTTAATTAACGCTATGCATACATGAGATGCAGTACCACCAAAAATCTTGGGAGCCAAATATATAAGTATTAAAGTCTGATTTTTTCAAGAATGAGTGACTGAAAGATTCCAAAAACTTAATATTTTCAGAGGCAAGAGAAAAATGTTCCGAGCACTATTGTGTGCCTCTGTGTACAACGTCTTCAAATCTTAATGGTGGTGTAAGTTTCTTCTGCTTCTGAATTCAATCTGCGCTAAGAAAGCTGTGTCATAGGTACAAAGTACAATGAAATTCTAACTTGCTTACTTTCATAAGCAACAGTTTTTTAATACAGTTACAGTATTTATAAATCTTGGTGATGAAACTGGCTGAGAGTGTGGGGTTTACGTTTTGCTAGAACATTTATATTATTATTGGAAACAAAAGTTATCGAACTGTGCAATTTTAATGACCGCTCCTTTTCAGGATTATCTAGTATATGTTTAGAATTAGTTTAAAGTTTACCGCCGCTACCTTTGCATGAGCACTGCATGCGCTCTCCAAGCCGATCCTGATCATGCCATCCTTGCTGTTTAAATCACTCATGAATAGACGTGTTTGTGAGTAATTGGTTTATTTTGAACTAATTTTTTATTCATTATAAATACTGTAATACTTATTGCAGAAATGGATTTTTCCAGTATCGTGCATCTAATTACAAAGTATTAACTACTACAAGATTCCTAACAATATATAATGCAACATTCAACATGGGGTAGTACAGTGACATGTGGCAGAGCAAAGTACCAATATGATGTGGAGTAATGGTTAGAAAACAGAGAATTCTGCAGCAGTATTACAAAATTAACAACTCGATCGCTGTGGAGGCAGCAAGTGTACAACATTTCATGTCGCAACCTCATACTGGAGACGAAGGAGTTGACCAGGATGGTTTTATCGCACTGCCCCCTTGTGGGCATGACCTTTATTTCTCCACACTGACGTAAACTATGTGCGCAAGTATAGTCAGTACACCGGTTGCATTGAGTACACGTCGCATATGCATCGCCTCACATGAAGTATATCGTGGTATATGTGGGGCTGCTGTGTGGCTCAGTTGGCTAATCCACATGTGTCTGTAATCGGAAGGTTGCTGATTTGAGTCCCAGCCTGAGCGGAATAGTTACATGTGCTTGAGCCCTTGAGCAAGGCATCCTGCTTCACACTGAATATGAGGTAGTAAAGTGATATGTCATAGAGTGAAGTAGCAGTATGAGGCTGAGCAATAGGTAGAATATAGAGAATGCTGCAGCAATGTTATAGAATTAGCAACTTGCTGTAAAGGCAGCAAGTGTATGACATTTCATGTCACAACCTCATACCAACAAGTAAGACTAGAAACGAAGGAACTGACCAAGCTGGTGTTCTTACATTGCTTCCTGGTGGGCATGACCTTTAATCCTCCAGAACGATACATGCAAGTATGAGCAGCACTGCTTGCATGGTGCATGTTGCACGCGTACAGCATAAACCAGCCTTAACTCTCAAATATGCGGCCAGCCGGCACCATGCACTCACCTGACCCTCGACAATCCACTTGGAGATGGAGGTTTTCCCATCATCCCCTGCATGGAACTTCAGCGTGGCGGAGCGTGGGCTTATTTTGGAAATAATGAGGTTTGATGGAGGGCCAGGAAGTTCTGAAGGCCAACAGAACAAGAGTTAGTGAGCTTGTTGATTTATCAGCTTTTGTTGCATTTATAAGCAATCTGAATCTATACACCTTGAATCTATACACCATGTTAGAACAAGCTAAAGTGCTTTGCTTTGAGTTACATCAGTGAGAGTCAGTGTGCCTCTAAACAAATTGAAATGGATATTTCAGACATATGATTCATTATTGTCAATAATAATAATAATAATAATAATAATAATAATAATATAAAAAATAATAATGGAATGCCTTTCATTGCATTCTATTAGTATCATTCCTACTAATAATAATCAACATATGAGTAGACATGGAGACAATGACAGTGATCTTTAGAGATCAATATTCATATTTATTCTGGGCAAAGCTGTGAGCTGGTGCCAGATGGCCATATACCATCTGACACCCACTTCAGCTCCAGGGGGAGATTTTCAGGTAATAAACAGGATCCCTGCTTTATTTGTCAAGGGAGTTCAACTCAAGTCTGTGGATTTATGGGCCATTTACATGGCGGACTGGCGGGGGGCATGCTTTGTACGGTTGCCATGAGCACATTGGCCTCCAACAATTAGGAGGCCAAAAGGCTAAATTGTGTAGTGACAGTGCTGGGCGGGGACGGGGGGTGGGGACTGACCTGGAGGGACCCCTGAGGAGATGGAAGAGGACGTGATGATCCCCAGGCCCGCCCCAGTTATGGCAGCAACCTCCAGGGTGTAGGTGGTAAGGGAGGTGAGGCCAGTCACCTTGTAGTCCAGCGTAGTGTTGGGCAGTGTGCGAGACACGCGGGTAGAGTTCTCCCCCTGTACCTCCCAGGATACTAGGTAGCCTGCAGAATGGGGGGGGGGGGTGAAAAAATCTAACAACTCATGTTTCAAGAGGATAGCATCAGGGAGATTGGAGTGGATAAAACAAACTTACTTTTTTGACCCCACCTTGGTAATATCAGAAAGGATTGCACCTGTAGAGAACTCCATAGACCTGGGAGCATGTCTCTCACCTATGTCTAAGTGAGACTAAGAGCCAGCGGAGATCCAGTTTCATTTGCAGCATGTTGGTTAGTATATTCTCCTGTTCTCAGCACTGCTCCCAATCACGGACCGTCCTCTCATATCATAAGGCTTGTACATCAAAGCCGGTGCCGGGAGGGGCCCCAGGAAAGGGGTGAGCCTACCTAGTAAACCAGCCCCATAGGGCTACTATCAGGACCCCTCCCAGTTATAAAGTCTCCTTCCCCTACGCCCGTTGGCTCATGGTGGAAAGCACACGTGAAACACGACCACCAAGCCCCCACTCTCCCTGACCCGCGTTTTGCGAACATTCTTCTATGTGACGGACAGTCGCGTTCCTGCCTGTATGCTACAAACGGTGATGGTGGTTAATGGGTTTTATGCAGAGGCCTGATGGAGCAGCATCTGGAAGCGTATCCATTAAAGTGGCCGAAAATGTGGTAAATTAAAACGAAGCGCATTTCACAATGCTGACTATGTGTGAACAGATGCGCTCAGTGCTCAACCAGACAAAACAGGGAAAAACTTCCCATCACATGAGGAATATTAACTCAATAAATCATGAATCATTCTGTACATGGAAGGATTGTTTTTTATTGAATTACGACAAACTAATTCCACATGTTAATAAAATGGATACATAAATGCATTATGAAAAATTATAATTCAGCTTCAGGGGTGGATAGGCTCCAGACCCCGCATGATCCTGAATAGGGCATGCGGTTTCAGAAAATGTATGGATAATTCAGCTTCCAATAGGAAGGTCTGATGGGCTTTGACAACAATCAGAATTAGATCACAACTATCCCCAACTTAGAAACGTTTTACGGTATACAGAATATTAAAAGATGTTGACATGGTTGATCATATTTTGACAGACTGTAAGACTCTTTGGTTGAGGACTGGGGTAACAACGTGGGGTGTCTTCACAATGCACCCATAATGCACCAAGAGGCAGACAGCTGGCACCTTACCTACGATTATGCCGTTCTTCTCCGCTGGTTCCTGCCAGCTTACCCTCAGGGACGTATCCAGAATCTCAGTGTAGCTCAGGTAGCCCACCGGACCCGGCTCTGGAAAAATAACACTATAAGTCATGGTATCATTACACAGCTATAACGATAGGGCATCAGACATGCTGGGGGTCCTTCCAGCAGAACCAAAAACCTGTAGCGGCTTGCAGACTGCGCCGGTGCAGAAAGCAGTCAGGAAAGAGATGGACAGTTGATGGGGTTTGAAACAGCAACACTGTGGTCTTGCAGTCAGGAAGCTCCATTAGTAATCAATAGAAAGACCTTATTCATGCAGGAGGGGGTTAAATGTAAACATGGTCCTCATTTTTGTGTTGCCCCCTCCCCCCCATCTCAGGTACTCCTAGCCGGCTTTTGAAGACTGACTCCTTTACAAAGTCCTGATTTACATTCTCTGAGCTTCTGTTTAGCTTTACTTCCTTGTGTTTTGTTGTCGATTCTCCCCATCGACACACCAGAACCATTACAGCAGCAATCCGACAAATTCAACCACAAGATAAGGAGACGCCAATGACCTTTAGCTGCCTCAGAGGCACTTTAATCCGTCCCCCTCCACACAGCGATACAATCCACTTCATCTTCTGGAATATTATTTGGCTTTCCATTTATATACATGTCCAATGCTAAAGCTATTCCCTTTCGATACCATGCCCATCCCCTTCACCTGCGTGCTGGATGTACAGATAAGTTCACAGAGGCTAAATGAAATATGAAAATCGCCTGTCATAACCCTTTACATATTGCCTCAGTCCGATGAAAACCACACGTTCATTTTTTGATGACTGAGACCTTTTACTATATATGGAATATGCCTATTCTCAGTCTACTGATAACATTTGACATCAAATTTACCAATGAAAAGATATTTATGAAGTGATCTATTTAACTAGTATCTCCATTGGATGTCAGATTTGTCCATCAAAACCTCCTTCTTCCCCTTGCATGGAAAAGCGTCATCTAGGGCTACACTTTGGGTAAAACATGAATCATGTATTATTATTATTATTATTATTATTGTTGTTGTTGTTGTTGTTAGTATTATTATTATTATTATTATTATCATTATTATTGGCAAGTTTCACCGCCAACAATGACAACCCTCCAAAGACAAAAATATATTGGTTACATCAGTGCAGCAATGACAATATGATCATTACTGAAATGGAATTATTGTCAAATAAACTTTGCAGAACAGAAAGGGCACACTCCTGTGCTGCCATTTTCCTGTCAACTCATTCTCAAATATAAGAAGTGTTAAAGTTACACCTTGCCTACTCTTTGCCTACTCGATTGTAACACCCGTTTTTCTGCCCCCCTCTTCCTATCACATGGAGCAGCACACTCCTGTCAGTCATTGACGCAGCTTAGGGAGAAAAAGAAAGCGATTGCTTTAATGCTACAGGTCTATCCAGTAATGCGAACATGGCAGAATCAGTCATGAAACGATGAGATCGCATAGGGATTGAGGAATGGAGATTGTGATTAAGTCCTACAGTGAGATTGCATAGAGGTATGAATGGAGATCACGATTCCAAAATGATTAATCGTGCAGCCCTAGCATCAGTTCACCTCTGCTGATAACTGTCACTTGAAACCAGAATTTTTAACACCTTAATGCTCGTAGCCAGATAAAATAGTAAGAGAAATCTCTGATTATATCCAAATATTTAAACTGTTGAAGTCCGTATTCACTGACAACAATCAAAGTAAGTCCATTTAAAACATTAAACCATTCACTAACCACTGTGTAAAGGTGAGTTTTTATTAGTGGTATTAAGAGTGCCTCATTATATTATTTATTATATATTTATTTTATTTATGTTTATTTTGTTTTTTTTTCCATGCTGCTGAAATATTCGATTTTTGAAAGAAAATGTATTCCAAATAAACATTTTGCACCTGAGGCATGGATCCCAGACAAAGGGGGGTAGAACACGAGGCTCTGATGCAGTAGAGTACATATGTAATCCCTCCCCCCAGTTACTTACTGTCCTCGTGCGTCTGCACCAGCTGAGGCGTGCTCCTGGGCCCATCCCCAGGCGTGGTGTAGCAAAGCACTGCAGTCAGGTAGCGCGTGAACTTCCGCAGACTGCCGATGGAGCCCGAGTGCCTGGCGCCGTGGAAGTCGGGGGTGACTGTCACCGTGCTAACTATCCCAGGCGACTGCTCTGGCCAGGCCAAGATCTGGGAAGGGGTTAATCAAGGCTATGTGGTCAATGTGCCACCCCCGGAAGAGCTTTTAGAGTTGTGGTCCGGCATGCCATTTTGCGGATGATTTTGCAAAACGGGGTAAGCTGACTGCGGATTCCATACTATGGAGAGTGTGGGAAAAATAACTCCTCCTCACCAAGGGTATGGATTTCAGCTCATGGTGGGTAAGCTTCAGCTCAAGACTGCCATTCTAAAGCCAGAGTCAATCTTACTTTTACATTCCATACAGAGTCTGTCATAGGCATCTTTAATGACTATAAACCGTCATACTAATAATGAACCCTTCAAACTCGCATGGAGTCATAGTTTGAAAAACAAGATCACCTTTAAATTGAGAGCAAACAGCTTCAGTCTAACAGCAGTTCCATGCTGTCATGACTGCCTTTTAAATGGAAATTAAAATGGCCATCTCATTTTCGATGGGCCAGCTTTTTCACTTACCTTGTAGCCCTGATTGATACCATTGATGAACTGCTGAGGGGGCGGATTCCATGTAAATTTCACCGTGGTGGAGTTCACAGCCTTGGCCTCCACGTTCTGAGGCGGTGCTGTAGGCACTGAGGACAGAGGGGTAAAAAGGTGAGGTCGTTAGTGTCCGTACAATCTTCTGCTGAGAAAGCCGCCCCGATTTGCACATTAGCAGACATTCCTGGGCCACAGTGTTGCTGATTAGCTATTCGATGGGAATCAGAGTGCAGGGCGACTGGAACACAACAGCCTGCATCTTTCCATAGCTACTAAGAGCAGCAGTATTACTACGGACAGCATCTCCTGGAAAAATCCTATTCAAAATTAGATAGAAAGGGAAAACTGCATTTGATGATAATCAATTGCTGTGATCAGGCTGTGATGGATTATTGTGATTGGGGGGAGGGAATTAAAGATAAATAAATAACACATATTTTCTTTTAGAATGGCCTCATCGAACCACAGGCTGCTTTGTTCCCCAGAGAACGTCAATAATGTCTGCCAGGCATATAAGCCCATCGAGGCCTTCGGCAGGCTGACTCTTATTAAGGGATGCTGATAAGCCCAGGAGATAGGGTGTCATTCTCCATGGATCTCAGTTTGATTATACAAGAGATAAGGCAGCCCTGTCCTGTTCCATTACACAGCAGCAGGATGCAGTGGGGGCAGGAGGAGGTCACGGACAGGAGAGGAAGCGAGCTAAACAACAACAGTCAAGCGCGGTATTAAAAAGCAACTGCAGGACACAGAAACAGGCAAAAAGTAAGGTTTGAAGTGGAAGTCTGACAACGATAATGAACGGGATTAAACACTAGATATTAATATTCGGCAAGCTGATAACCTTTGCGGTCCAATCCCTCGGTGGGCAGTAAGTTAATGAGGTCTACCGGCCACCCACCTGCAGAGCACTGGGCGGGTGTATGCTGTGGGTTATTAATCTACCTGATTCCCCCCCCCCCCCAGCCACACAAACCCCAGGGTGACGTGCCAGCACTGTTAATCACCCATGTGCTATTACTGCTCAGAGATTATAAGAATCACAATCTGTATAGAACGCACCAATCCCCCTTGTTTTTTAGGTCCCCCTGGGAACAAATTTCTCTTTTTCTCTTCAGGGGGTGATGCTCACACTGCGGGCAAGCAGTACTACTCAGCCCTCAAGCACAAATGGTTCCGAATGCCAATCAGGTCCACTGCAGCCTGCCTCATGAACGGCAAGTGGAGGCGTAACATTACAGGGCTCTCCAGATCCACATCCACACGGGATGAAACGAGTAGCTGGTAACAAACTCAGACTCAGAGAACTGTGAAGCTCCAAAACCCAACACATTGCTCCTGGTCTCCCTCTCTCTCAGAGCAAACTCACTCCATACCCTAAACAAGAACAAGATTAAAATTGACTTTATGGATCCCTGTGGAAAATTCGGAAAATTCAGCAAGAACGTAGTGCACATACAAATATATACACTCCTGGGCAATGAAGAAAAGGACCAAACCCAAAATTGCTAAATATTAAGCATTTAAAGCATTTAAAATTCAAACCAACACATGTCTGGGTGTTCAAAATTTTCCTTCTGGCTATTTGCTCTTGAGACCAATAAAAGCTTAAAGTTTTGCAATTTTGGGTTCGGCCCTGTGTTTTTCCAGTTTTTGCACATGATTGTACATATGCAAAGTGCGCAAAACATAGAAAGGGCAAAGACAATACACACAGTTCGAAACAAGTGAATGTGGTGCAAACAAATTTAAAAAGTACAGAAACAGAATATCCTGAAAACAGAATGCTGTAGTGAATATTGCAATAATACAATCAGTTGCACATGTACAGAGGGGCTTGTCCCCCCAATCTCACCCCTCCTCTGAAACATTCACATCCTCCATCCATGTTTTACAGACCTTTTATAACTGAAAATTAATTTTGAACAGGCAGTAAATAGGCAGCAACTGGCAGAACAGAAGGCGATGGCAAAGTTCATGGTAAGACTGTGGGGACCTTGTGGAACAAACTGAACAGGGACAGGCTCTTGTTTCAGCTGTCTTTGCAGACCCCGGGACCTTCCACCCTCCTCTAACCCCCTCCATTCCCCCAAGCTCCGCCTACTGTTTTGTATTCTGTTAAACCAGGCTCTCTCTATGGCCTTTTGTAATTTAATATGCTTGCAGGGAAATTATTCAGTTATGGCCAGAATGGTGCTAGTGATCACTGTGATAAAGAGAGTCAACAGGAAGTCCTTACAATGATGGCAATGCAGGCATCTGTGTTTTATTGTGTTAAAAAGAGACAACAAGAGATTACAGGACAAGATGAATAAAAAAACAGTAAGGTTACCCCTATTACTTTATCATTTACTGTAGATGTCAGTTAATGTTCACAGCAGTACAAGAGCTTTGTGTCAGAAATGGTTTAGAACTGCAGTACACTAATAATGGCATAAAGGAAACTTTTCATTCTAACCTCCAGCACCAGAGCAATTCAAACCTTGAAATAAATTTTCAAATAAAATCTATGTCAAGATATCATTCAATATTCCCCTCAGAAGGCCCCGTGATTAGTTTCTGAGAATGGAGACACAGACATGTAATTCACATTCTTAATGTTTCTGGAAGTTTCAAATTTTCAGTCACTTGCTACTTCTAGGCAACTTCTAGCTGACTGAAGCAAGAACTGAAGGTAGCCCACTGCTGGCCCTATTATTTTCTTACACGAGGAAGTCTCCTGGGTCATGAGACCTCAAAGAGAGTGGGTGATGGTCCTGAGGTACTTCTGAGCTCTGCTGTTAGAGGAAAGTGTGACCACAGGGGTGTTTTCTTAAGGAGTCACGTCACAGCTGATAACGGCGCCCCATTGGATTTTCCAGGGGACACTTGCAGCACAGCATTCCTTTAATTCCTTGTCTCATAAAGCCAGCAGTGAATGTGTGCGTGAATGGTGTGTGAGTGTGCCCAGCGATGGGTTGGCGCCCCATCCTGGGTTGTTCCCTGCCTTGCGCCCACAGCCTCCAGGATAGGCTCCGGACCCCCCGCGACCCGAAATGGAATAAGCAGTTCTGGAAAATGGATGGATGGAAAAAGCCAGCAGTCTGATCCCTCAAATTACTATCTAACGGGGCTGTTTTTAGGGTCCTTTACGCTGGGGAAGGACCTGAGAGGCGGAAGAATCATTCTCACCGAGAACATCCAGCTCAGGACCTCACCCTTTCACCATAACATACTGAACTGAAGCTTCATAAAGTTCTTGCATGAAGATTCGCACAGATGTTTCTACTCTGACACTGAATTCCAGGATTTCCGGCAATCAAAGGACAGCAACAGTTCCTTAGGGGTCATAGTGTGTTTGTATGTAGAGGGAACTTATTATCTAATATTTATATAGATATTTATATTTCTCCAAGTAATCCCAAGGCTGCTGGCTCTGAGGGGAATAGGTTTCCCTGTGCTTCATCAGGTCCGCATCGTGTCTCACCTCAAGGGAAACAGTCAGGCTGGCTCTGAGGAGACTAGACTCACAAATTCAATTGGGCATATCAAGCAGACACACCATAACTCCCACTGAGTGAGAAATGGCTCACAGAGTCTCTGATCATAAATCCCATGCCATCCTCTCTCTCTTTTCGCCCAAGAATCAGCTCACATGAACTCCTCTCAGAAACATTGCTTTATGTGACTTCAAGTGGTACATACATTTTTATGTGGTCTCAGTTGAACTCAGTTGTTATGAAGATACTCAAAGGTAAGTATTGCCTTGTTGGAAGGCTCTGCCACCTTGTTGTACAAAGAACACTGCGTCTCTCTGAAGATTATCAAGCTTTTTCTTAAATTTGGTCTTGAGAAAGATCCTAAGAAATGTTTGTCAAATTCGTGATGTGTTCCTAAACTGAAAATTTGTTTGCAAATTTATTCTTATAATTATGAATCTCATTGTCCTCGTTAAATAAAAGCGTGTGCTATTTGCTCCTAAGTAGCACAGGTACAGTAAATGCCCCACCAATCCCCAAAAAAGGGCATGAGACTGCATGGCTGTGTGCAAGAGCACAGTTTGGGTCTGGATCTTGGTATGTAATTTACAAGCACTTGTAAATAAGATATTTCTTTTTAAATGGCTATATGTACTATAGGGATGCAGAAGGGGATTATACTTTAGAGTTTTCATAAATGAAAATGTAGTAATAAATATGATGCAGTCAGAGAAATTATAATGCAGCACTCCACATAAAAAACTTGTTCCTGTGCTCCTGCAAACACAGAAATCAAAAGAAAGGGGGAGAGAGAAGTCAAGGATGTCCAAATAGAAAATCTAAAGATTGCAAATGCACTGCAAATTTAAGGAAAACCTCAGTACTCAGCAACCTCTTCGTACTTGCAAGGGTTAGGGGTGGAAGATCCCTGTGAATGTAAAAATTCATGAATAACACTTGGGCACCCCCTAACCTCAACCCATAACTGTCCGCCAGCCTGAACAATAACATAAAACGCCTATTTATTACCCCGTGTCTGAAATTCTGTTTTTCATATTGCAGACCTTGGTCACCAGAGAGACATAGTCAGTCAGTATTCAGGGTCACTGGAGTGCTTATGTTTAAAGGTTTTAGGGAAGACTATTACCTTGGGTGATACCTATTTATTCCTATCATTATACCATCCAGATATTATGCCACAGAATACTGTATTGTTATGAGCATCAGATCATTATTGCGTTATGTCATATTAATGATTTTGGATACGTCTATCTTTTGCTTTCTTTTGCCTGACAAGGGTGAATAACAGGGTGTTGCAGCCTTAAGGCCAAAAATCTAGGCTACTTCCCCCCCCAGCTTTATTTGTAATTGGTGCTAATTATCATTTTATGCTGGTGATTTGATGGTTCAGTTTGGAAGGCTAGGCAAAGATAGTTCTGGTTGTTGGAGACTTGTAGTGACCTGTCCACTCTTGAAGTTGTTTCCCCTTTATTTAGTGTGTCAATGGACTTTGACACAAATCGCCTAGTTACAGCTCCTATTATAAAGGTTCTGGAGAATTAGAGAAGGTTTGATCTCTCGATTGCTGAACGTTAAGCAGTGCTTGTTAACTGCACAGCTCTGAATGCCAGCTTGGTAACTTGTCAGATAGTGCTTACTAGTTTTAGACCAGATAATGCACAACACAGCAAGTTAGCTAAAACATAAGGTGATGGTAGTGGAGCAGGAGCAAGACGCTTTGTGTGGTAGGAGGACTGTACCTGTACAGGGGTAGGACAATGAAACTGAAACGCTGGCCAAAAAAGAGGCGCTCTTCACTGATTGCACATTCCATCAATAAGAGTAGAGTGCAAAGGTTGAATTAGCAGAGTAATAGCACAGCTGTACATAAAATATTGCAATCCATACAACATAATGGGAGACATATCAGAATTCAAAAGAGGACAAATTGTTGGTGCGTGTCTCTCTGGCACATCTGTGACCAGGACAGCTAGTCTGTGTGGTATATTGAGAGCCACGGTATCCAGGGTAATGTCGGCATACCACCATGAAGGACGAACCACATCCAACAGGAGTAATTGTGCATGCAAGAGGAAGCTGTCTGAAAGGGATGTCTGTATCCTAACCCGAATTGTATCCAAAAAGCATAAAACCACAGCTGCCCAACCCACTGCAGAATTAAAAGCACACCTCGACCCTCCTGTTTCCACCAAAACTGTTAGTTGGGAGCTCCACAGGGTCAATATTCATGGTCGGGCTGCAACAGCCAAACCTTTGGTCACTCAGGCCAATGCCAAATGTCGGTTTCAATGGTGCCAGCAGTGAAAATCTTTGGCTGTGGACAATGTGAAACATGTACTGTTCTCCAATGAGTCCAGTTTCACTCTCTTTCCCACATCCGAGAGAATTACAGGGTGGAGAAGACCCAAAGAGGCTTACCACCCAGACTGCTGCATATCCAGTGTGCAGCATGGGGAAGGATCAGTCATAGTTTGGGCTGCAATATCTTGGCATTCCCTAGGCCCATGAGTTATTCTAGATGGGCCTGTCACTGCCAAGGACTAGCAAACACTTCTGGAGGACTGTTTTCACCCACTGGTTCAAACATTGTACCCTGAAACCAGGTGTTTCAGTTACATTGCCCAACCCCTCAATATCCCCCTCCCCTAAAGTGAATCCTCTGTGCCATCAAAGTTGAGAAAAAACAAGTTAAGATGAAAATAATAAATGTCTTGGTGATTCCTATGCATGTGCTCTAAAAAGGAATACCTATTTTAAAATACTTTCAAGTCAGAATTAATTCAGTTTGTGGCAGGCACACACTGACCTCCCTGCAGTGTGTACTCCATCACGGGCCGGCTGAACACGCCCAGGCCTGCACCAGTGTAGGCCGCCACCTCGATCTCGTACTGCGTCCAGATGATGAGCTCATTGATCAGGCAGTAGTTGATCTCAGGGCTGGTGATGTTCTTCTGCTGGTACTCCCCGGGGAGGCCTGCCAGCCGATACCTTGATTTGGGGGGGGAGGGGGTAACAATTGATTAATCCAGACCTGTCAAGAGTTGTTTGACATTAGAACTTCGACTGGAATCTGACATGGGCAGGAGATTCCGCACCAATTAAACCATGTCTACTCCAAACAATGAACCTGTCAAGAGCAACGCTTTCTTCTTTTATCATGTTATTTCAACATCAGTGGAGTTCTGCAAGTGGATTTTAACGCAGAATGGAATGGGTTGGGGTGGGGTGGGTTGGGGTAGGGCCAAATCTTCACAAGGAAGACATGGATTTGGCATGAAGCCGTGTCAGTCCACCTATAGAATGCATTTATTTGGCATTTATTTAGCAGATGCTTTTATATAAATAGATATAAAATTGAGAAAGCAGGGTCAACCAGTCCCTGGAACAACTGGAATGAAGAGCCTTTCTCAAGGGCCCAATGGTTAAATTACTTTGCAAACCTCAAGATTTGAACTGGTGACCTTCTAATCTTGTGTACAGCATTCTCACTTGCTAAGGCGCACACTGCCCTCTGTAGATAAATCTAATATTACATTGTATACAGTTGAGAAGTTATTTTGGCCTGGGTCGTTCCTGAAGGCATCCCCTCCTCTTATGTTGAATCCTACCTAAGGACGTAACCCCTGAGCATGCCATTTAGCTTGGGCCTACCTAAGGACGTAACCCCTGAGCACGCTGTTTAGCTGGGGCTTACCTGAGAACGTAACCCCAGAGCACACCCTTTAGCTGGGGCTTAACTGAGGATGTAACCCCTGAACATGCTGTTGAGCTGGGGCCTACCTGAGGACGTAACCCCTGAGCACGCCGTTGAGCTGGGGCTCTGGAGGGGGCTGCCACTGCACCATGATTGACTGGTTTGTCCGGCCGCTGGCCACGATGTTCTTCGGGGGAGCACTAGGAGCCTCCTCCCGCAGCATCAGCCTAAGAACGGCACAACTTTAATCACATGATCATTCACAGCAGACAGAACACTTTAGGGGACCTGAGGGGGTTGAGCACCTCACAGAAGGGGAGGCTTTATGGTGGATTTTCTCTGTTGAACTCGGGCACCAGTATCAGCTAACCCAGAGCGCCAGCCCCTAGCCTTTGTGCTTCTATCATAAAACAATGGGATCTCGCAACCCACACACTTTTACAGGCAGGAGGTGCTCTCACAGGTGTCACTGGTGACCCCTGGCCTCGAGCGAGGCAAGCGGTTTCTATCCTGTCTTTGGAGTCTCAGGGGCCATTTGGAGTTCAGAAATGCAGAGGGAAACCCGAGTGACGGATGGGAGGCTTGGGTTCCCAACAGCAGCTGAGGCCCCTCTCTGTGGAACCGGGCAAAGAGTGAGGCTGGCAAGAAGCCTCCTGTGGCGATGACAGGACCATAAGGCATTGCTTAATGGTTGGATGTGTGGGAGGAAGCAGGGGACTATCTCAGTAACTTGCGGCATCCCAGTACTTTTCAGCATCCCAGTGGTCCTCATTCAGATTGTAAGATGCCATCATGCACCCTACAGACAGCTGAAAATAATCTCCCAATCTATAGTGCCTGCCCTTTCATGTCATTCCTTGTTTCACTGCCATCCCATTTAGGTTCTCGCCCTGCTTTGTGCCCTGTGCTTCCTGGCTTATGGATGAGCTATAAACGGACAGACATATGTAATATACAGTGAAAAGATTTGGCTTTTTCCATGTCCCATGAAAAGACATTATTTCCCTTTTGGCGTCTAATAATTCGTCTATACAGGCGCAGCTACCTTCAGCATGGTATAAAGGAAAGAGGATGTAGCCTGGATCCTCTGCAACCTAACTGCGCAGCAGAGAAACTGTGGCTTATGTTTATAAGAAACATTCTGGCTCTTAATGCCTGGGGCTAAGTGGGGGACTGTCTGATAAACATGCAGCCTTACTTCATACCTGGAGGAGTCCGGTCACTGAGGGCTAACAAATACTCAGTGAGAGAGCATTGATTATGTTTTAATACAGGGAGGGAGATGACCCAGTGGAAAGAGCCAAATACACGACCCAAGCGACATCTGCAAGATGAAGGCTGCCGGGGTGGGAATTGCTTGGGGAAACTAATTTCAACAAATTAAGGTTCTAAATGTTTCATAGTTATGCATGAAAAAATTAAGAATTAATTAGGTGCATGCAAGAGTTAATCAGTAAGGAGTTCAAATTTTAATAAGTTCATCAATATTCGATATTCTAGATTTAAATGGGGTTATGAGAATATATTGAATATAAAAATTGTCAAAAAATTTGGCCTCCTGCAACAGTCTCTGAAGTTTTTTTGGTTCTAAATTGGCACTCCTGACCTTTTTCCCTTACTTAAAGATTGTTATGTGTATGGTCATGGTGCATCTCAGCTGAGAGAAGGCTGCATCCTGATTGGTCGGCATGGGTGGGGGGGGAGTGCTGGGTGCTGGACATTTCCATGGGTTTGGGAAGCCTTAAACATTGCCCCCCTCCATTGCCATTACTGTGAATTTACTGCACCCGGAGGGGGGTGTTTATTATTCCTGCACAGGGCACACAGCTCCAGCCACATGCAATCTGGTGATCCAGTTCATCAGTTACTTTGTATCCAACCGGGAAGCTACCAAGTCCTCTTAAACTTGCTTTGTCTTGGATTGGGCAAAAACAATACATAAATTTGATAATAGCTGCTGAACACAGATGACTAACTGGTGTTACTAAATTGTCTGCAGGTGTAAATGGTGAATGTGCCCTGTGATGGGTTGGGGGCCCATCCTGGGTTATTTCCTGCCATGAGTATGTAGTTTCTGGGACCTGCTCAGGACCCGTGTGATCCTGTATAGGACAAATGGGTATGGAAGATGGATCGAGAGAATATTTGATATACTATTGTATTATATAAAATAATTAGCATGTGCTTTAGATTCGGTCATTTATTTCTAGATGTATAATAAATATGAAAAGTTTTGTTAGGCTTTCTGAAAATGCAATAGATTGACAATAATGTATTTCCCGAGCAGCCCCATCACCCCTCCACCCAATCTCATCCATGCTCATCCCACACCCACAACCTCTATTATCTCTAGCACCCACCTCTCTCCCCACCTCTCCAGAACAATTCTTATTAAAAGCCCAACTTTGAGTGACTTTATGTAATCAAGTTCACCAGATCTGCATCTGTGGCTGTCCTTTCATATGCCACCATTAAGTGATACTGCTTCAGTTTTGGTGTGATTTGTCTCAAAATGAAAGAGGTCCCAGATCACCTGCACAATGTTCTTGGGAAATTTCAAAGAGATGTATCAAATACTTTTAGAGTTATCATATTCACAAGTTCAAGTGTCTGCTGAAGTTGCCCTTTCATTCCTTTGCTGCCACACAAAACTGCCTGTTCATTGTTGGTGTGATTTGTTATAAAATAAAATGAGATGTAGCTCTTCATCCATCTAATGTTTTTCTGAAGTGCTAATAAGCCGTTTGGGACTGCTTAACTCTTTGCTATCACTATCTGGTACTGATTCAATTTCGGTGCGATTTCTATAAAAAATTGACCACTTTCAGATCATCACCCATACGAGATGTTGGCTAGTTTTAAAAATATCCATCAGATATTTTTAGAGTTACTTTGTTCACAAGATCAAGTGTCTTCTGCAGCTGGCCTGTCCTTTTGCTGTTATGTAGCTCTGCTGCTTCAATTTTGGGGAAATTTGTCTAAATGAAATCAGGTGTATCTGATGTTCTTCCAAATAGTGCCTGGGGAATACAATGACAGACAGGATCACATGTCCTTGGAAGGAGGTGACAGCCTTATGTTTTAAAGGACATCTCCAATGTAACGAAAACATCAGACACTTAGACCTGGACCTCATGTGGATATCATTTAGAAAGCTTGTAATGTTCACGCAGCCAGACTGAACAACAGTTCATGAAAACAGGATGCAGGACAACCATGAATCTCTGCTAACATCTGGAGGTAAATGAGGACTCATGCACACCAGGCAGTAGCATGCTGGAGCTGCTCTCCTTTTGGAAAATAGAAGTGGAACATTTCACACATCTTACAGATAAACCAGGTCAAGTTTGGCAGGACCGTATACCTGTTTGTTTCGCTGCTGTACTGGCCCCTCCCCACCTGGTTGACAGCGCACACCCTGAACTGGTAAGTCCGTGCCGGAGTCAATCCCATTACCAGCACTTCTGTCAGGGCGGGGTCCACCTCAGGGAGATAAATTTTCCATGGAGAGTCTAACGTTTAGGTAAAAGAGACAAAATTAGTAGCTAAATCAGTTACTATAACAAGAATAAAAATATTATATACATTCATTTATTTAGCAAACACTTTTATCAAAATTGATGTAGAATTGATAGAGCCAGGTTAGCCCGTCCCAGGAGCAACTGGGGTTCATGGCCTTGCTGAAGGGACCACAGGATTTAAGCCAGTCAAGTTCTGATTATGGGGACAAAGTCTTAACCAGCAGACCCAAACACCACCCCCATACAAGGTTATAAATTTTGGTATGTTACTATTTAAATAGTTGGATTTCAATCTCTGTGGTTCTTAAGTCACACGTTTTATTGCTAATGCTATAATTATACATTATTATATATTTTCACAATCTTAAAAGAGAGGCACAGTAATCAGCTGATAATTGAATAAATATAAACACTTGTCTAAAGAATAAATGTATTTAACTGCAACGGGCTTAAAATTTAAAACAAGTTCAAGTGGTAATCCATTTGCCATCTCGACCATTTAATCAGTCTGCAATTCATTGCGAATCCATTCCCCCAAATGCATGACAGCGGGGAGCATAGTTAATTGTTAATAGCCAGTTCATAAATGTCTGACTCAGAGCAGTGGTGCACAGATCAGTGCACGTCCCTGAGCGCTGAATATTAGACCGGAGGCTTCACAGGTCCGAGTGCATGATAAAACCGACCCTGGAACATCTCAGGTGATTCATTTCACCAAATGAAAATACCAGTCTAAAGAAAATATTATTACATACCTACCTTACACACTTGCCCAGCCTCCTTAAAAAAGTAACATGATTAAATTTCCCTACCATAAATTCTGCCGCATTTTCCACAATACATTTCGTCAACTGACTACCAGACTGCTATGGATAAAATTTGACAAATGTAGAGGCCAGCAACCAAAAATCAATATAAACTTTATTACGTGATCAAAAAAATCATTACACACCTGACAGTTTTAGAATTACTGACTATAATGTTCCTGGGACATTCCCTTTGTCATTACTTTGAGGTGATTTTGAATCTGATCAAATGTACATTGTTTGGGGTAGATATTCATCCATATAATGTTTCTGTGAACTGGTAATAAGACCATCAGCAAAGATCAAATAGAGTAAGTAACAAATAGACTGATCCTTTTCACAAGGATAAGCCTCTAATCATCTCATCCTTCTCTTTGATGTTACTAAGTGCAATTGCTTCAGTTTAAGTGTGATTTCTCTGTTATTGAACAGGTCCAGATCTTCCCCCATACAATATTTCTGCAAAGTTTGGAATTGATGAGGCAAAAGTTGTAAACTGCCCTTTCTTTGCTATGGCTGTGTGGCACGGGTTCAATTTTTGGGCGATGTCTCAAAATTTGATTACTTCCATTTTGTCACCCCTGCAACATGCACGCAAAGTTTGAAAAAATGTGTACAATACTAGAGTTACTGTTTTCACAAGACCAAGTGTCTTCTACAGCTGCATTTCCTTCCTTTGCTGCCACGTTGCGCTGCTGTTTCATTTTTGGTACACTTTGTCTGAAAATTAAATTATCTGTACACATTGATCGACAAAATGTTTTTCTGAAGCAGTAATAATGTCCACCAAATACCTTTTGACTTATCACATTCACAAGGTCAAATGTTCTTTGCTTTCAAACTTCCCTTTGACGCCACTACGCAGTGGCGCTTCAGTTTTGGGGCGAGCTGTCAATATTGAATGCTTTCCGGATGGGCAACCTCTGCAAAGTTTGAAATAAATTCAACGAACACTTTTTAAGTTATCGTCTTAACAGTATCAAGTGTCAAAACTTTTTTGATATCACAACGTGGCACTACTTCAGTTTTGGGGCGATATGTCTCAAAATGTAATCACTTATAGTTCCTCAACCATACAATGCGTCTGTAAAGTCTGGAAAAGATCCATCAAAAGGTTTTCATACCAAAGTGCTTGTGGTAGACCGGTGCTAAAAACCATATGTATTCCCCATAGGCCAGGGAATACAATAAGCAATCCAATGATGGCAAGAGATTTCACAGGAAATAAGGCATGCCAATCTTATCTCTTGTCTGTTGACTGATTTCAGTGTATCGATTAAGGGAGTTGATGTGATGGCTCCTTAATGTTCATTTATAACAGAACAGTAATGATGAGTTGTGGGCAGGGCTACAGGCACTACAGGCGATTGCGATATACAGCGTCATGCGTCATCCCCCACCCCACTTCTAGTCAAAAGGCAGAGACGTCTACAGCTATTGTACAATTATCAGTGAAAAAATCTGAGGAGAGCAGTGCGTTCAGAGATTATTGGTAACTCTGCAATAAAGATTTAATTCAAGAGATGCTGTTAAAGTCTGATTTCCAGACCCAGCCAAGGAAAGCGTTCATTCAACATTTTAATCGCCAGCTGTCAAACTTGTAAAAGCGGGCTTCTCGAAACATACCCCAGACACATTCATATTCACGTATATGAAGACAGAATATGGGGAAGAAAACTGAGATTCAAAATCAAATCTTTTCAAAATATACTTTAAAGGCTTTAAAAAGTGGCTTTTGTCTCTTTCAAAGTGTTTTAATGGGGTGAGATAAAGTGAGATTCAGGCTTGAAGAAAACCCAAAGGCAGAGCAGAAATGTATTGATATACGTCACATCGGCCTGCAGTAGCTCATCAATATTATGCACTTTGCAGAGGCGTGTACATTTCTCATTGGCTGGGTAATTGTTTGAATATGCATTATGAAAGCTACAGTTTTTCTTAAAATGTAGAGTTTTTAAAGTTTAGAGTTTTTCTTAAAACTAAAATTAACACCCAGTATCCTTCACGACCAGATCTTCTGGCCTGTCATTCTCTGTAGTCTCTTTATTTTGGCTCAAAGTGCAAAACTAAGTAACTTGCACTTTATTCAACACGAATCAATTCAAATGCAATACCAAAGTTAAAGTGAGAGATTAACAGGACAAGGATGAGATGCCTGACCCACTGCTTTTGGTTTGTAGCTATAGGTTAATAAAATAGATACAGAATATTCATCATGTCATATTCATCTCGCTATGGAAAGCTGGGTATGAAAGATCTAGAGGCTAAGTGGGCGGGGGGGGGGGGTTACTCACTGTTTTCGGACAGCTCAACTTGGTAGTGTAGTAGGGGGCTGTTCCCGTCGAATGGACGGACCCAGCTGAGGTCCACGGCCCGGCTGTCTGAGGCATTCAGCCCAGCCTGCAGGTTCCTTGGTGAGTGGGGCAGCTCTCTGGGGGAAAGAAGAGCAGGAGGAAAACATTGGCAGGGTGGGGTTGTCAAATCCATCTTATGGTCAGCCCGGCATCCAGGGTACTGCAGCTAGGCTCTCTGCACAGGCCATCCCCCTGCACTGCGTTTTGCCAGTGAAGGATCACATGTTCCTGGGAGAATCCCACCTGTACACGCAGCCTCGCTCTCATGGTCGCCTTGGAGCAAACACTGACAGGAGTTCATGTTTACTGTCTACCGATTAGTTTATTAGCCATCTTTGGAAATATTAACACCCCAACTATCGCCTCATTGCAGCGATTACTTCATAAAGCAATTTATTATTTCTCATCTCGCAGAATGAACGGTTTCAGGGAGCTGCACCCACCCCACACACACACCTGTTTTTCTACAATCAGACTTGCAGTGACATTTTAATGAGAGGCCATCTTATTAAGATGGGCCATTCCGAGGCCTTCTTATGGGTTGGATGGGGGTGGCGGGGGGTGGACAAGTTCAGGAAGAAACACCGAACTCGACAAGCACTGCAGGCTGCATCCTTACGAATGACATGCCCCCCCACCCCCATACATACGTTTAAATGTTATCAACTTTGTGGCAGCAAAATCAATTACATTCTTAAGATTCGAAATCTTGAGCACATATAGCCTGCTAATTACCTCATCTACAAAACAATAAAAGTTCCGATTCCTAATTGCGACAGATTTTTTATATTTCATTACTGTTTTAATGATAACGAGCCCTAATCTGCTGTATAAATGTAATAAATAATACTAATAAGGTTTCTACCTAGTAAGAACTCAGTAATCTAATTTCATTAAAATCTCTCCAGTGGTAATTATAAATAAGGGAATTAATAATAGAACTATAATTAGCATTATTTTCTGAGGATGTGGGTATAACATGCATCCCAAAGACAATGGAGAGAAGAGTAATAATATGCCATAAACAACGGAGCATTTCATTTGGCAAAGACTGAGCAAATTATCTTCACAAGCAGTGCGACTGAGTAACTGTACTGTCACAGAGAAAGATACACTGCAGCTGCACTTGCACCCTCAACCTCTCTTTGAAATGTACCGAGGCAGCCACATCCACTCATGCTTATGGTCAGAGTCCGCACAGCACCTTGGAACATCTCTGCGGAGACAGTTTGCTTTCCTAAAATGGTGCCTCCGAGTGGCCACTCTGTTTCATCTCACGGACAGAAACTAGAAGACGGTGAGTAGAGGTGCTTTTCCAGCGCACCAGGTATCGTACTTTGGATACCTCAAAAAAAATGTCAAAAATATGGTACTTCAAGGTGTTGGTTTCCCACTGGCATAAAAACTGGTACTGGCGCTGAATGACATCACAATGCAAGGCACGGAATTTTGTACTGAATTTGAAAAATGGCTATTGTATATTATAGGGCTGGACGATGTACGTATTAATACCAACATTGCACGCTATGCACATGCAATTTGCAATTCTTACACCACAAGGACCGCTATATTCAGTTAGGTTGAGATCAGGCTTTTTTATACCTTCGTACTGTATGGACATTATAAACATTTTTACTCCTGCATTAGAAAAAAAAAACTTAGCAGGCTCTGCAATTTTACTGATTATTTCTTTTTAAGATTATCCAGTATAAGTTTTTTAAAATCATCAATTTAAAGAATACCACTGCTGCTATTGCATGAGTGCTGAATGTGTTCTCGGAGACAATCATCATAATTTTCATCCTTGCTGTTTAAATCGGGACGCTGTTTCCTCACACCTCTGGGTCCAGGGTTCATGTCTCCGCCATGGCTCCATGTGTGTGGAGTTTCCATGCCCTCTCCGTGTTGTCATGGGGTTTCCTCCAGGTACTCCAATGTCCCCCCCCACAGTCCAAAAACATGCTGAGGCTAATTGAAGTTGCCAAATTGCCCATAGGTATGCATGCATGAGTGAATGGTGTGTGAGTGTGCCCTGCCCCACCCAGGTTTGTTCCCTGTCTTGCGCCCATAGGCTCCAGACCCCCTGCAACCCTGAATAAGATAAACGGTTACAGGAAATGGATGGATGGGTGCTGTTTAAATCACTCCTAAACAAATTTGTGAGATATTTATTTATTTTAAACTCATTTTTTGCTTTATAAATATCCCAATATGTATTACAACAAAATCACATTGCAATATTTGAAATTTTTCCAAAATCGTGCAGTCCTAGTATATTATACAAAATATTTTTTTATTTCTTGTCATGCCATGCTGATCTTGTTGTATCTTGTATTCCTTATTATTACTTTTTTTTTCTCAGAGTTTTCCATGAAGGTGGTTGTATTGTGTTTCAGAGGCAGGCTATATGCATAACCAATCAACAAAGAAAGTGTTTCAGGTCCCACCCCAAAGTACCGAAGTACCAAAGAGCACCCCAGTTGGCACTTTCAGTATTGGAACTTTTGGTACTGGATCGCGACTGGAAGTCAATGGAAAAGGGAAAGTATTGAAAGTACCATATCAAAAGTACAATACCTGGTGCAGGGGAAGATCACCCTAAGTATACAGGATTGAAGACCTGTTTTTCATATTACTTTCTATTATGTACTAGTGTGGTCAGACATGGCAAGGGTATATTTCATTGTAAGGGTATATTTTATCGCAAGATTGTAAGTTAATAAATGGACAGAAGGATCAATTTTTAGGCCCCCTTCACTTAAGCCTCAGAAACCCTGCTGCTATTTGAGTGACTCTATGTTGGGATAAGATTGACCTGAACCTGAATTAAAAGCACTTTTGGGTCAGATACACTGAAAGAGGCATCTGAGTGTCAAATGACTCTGAATAAAGTGGAGGACATGAGGAGACATTAAAAGCCCTTACATGACTTCGAGCCGTGCGGACTGGGAGTCATTGCCGGCCTGGGACAGGACGGTGCAGGTGTAGTCCCCGATGTCCCCAGACCAGGTCTGGCTGATGTGGAGAGAGCCATCAACCAGGCTGATGCGTCCACGGGGGTGGATGACCTCACCTTCATCTTTCAGCCACACGTACCTGTAAAAGTACAAGATAGGACCATTCAAGATGTCCAACTTCTCTGGTGTGAGCCAGTGGGCTAAAACTTTTTACAACTCACTTTATAGATCTAGGAGTCTTAATGCAGCAGATCAGGTTATTTATCTCAAGTAAGGGTATAACAGCGAGCCCTCCTGAAACCCAAACCGGAACACTCAACTAGCCAGTGCACTTCCTTAACCACCTCAAACAGTCATACCACCCTGTGACCCTTCTCCAGCAACACCGTGCAGCGAACAGACCCAGGTGACACAAACACTCGGATAATCCACCTTACTGCCACTCTGGGGTCATGGGTAGCACGGCAATCAAGAGTGGCCGTCGTCCCCTTGATGACTCGCCGGTCCATGGGTGGCTGGGAGATGATGGTTCGGCCTGGAAAAGTCAGGGGTGCCGGTTAACTGGACAGTAACTAGTTTCCGATTACATCTGTCATGTTTGTATGTAAGATCTCTAATATCTTTCACTTGGGCTTGGGGTCAAAGAGCAGATGGATCAACTAGAAATGAACAAGCTAATAAATGCGTTTTTACCTGAGTCCTAGTTGTGACTAACTCTGCAATAATACCTATTCATTTATTACACATTCCACTTACATTCCAATTTCCCCACCAATTATGCAGTTGCCTGTATTTCATTGTGTAAGTCTTAGTGTCCATGTCTTAAAGTGTTATTCATATTATTCATATTTTTATGCCTAAATATTTATATTCTATTTATTTCTCATTTGCACTAAGACTAATACTTCATCGTGACTAGAGATGAAATGGTATGAAAATATTATATCACGATTATTGTGGCCAAATTTATCATGGTTATCAGTATTATCGCGGTGTTGTTAATATGGGCATAAATATTCAAAAAGTACTGATACACAAACTGAAATCATTTCACCAAGTTTTATATTGAAAACCACAAATAAAATGAAGCCAATAAAAT
>JAAGVU020000044.1:6803388-6816986 GCA_011763525.2 Mormyrus iriodes | reverse complement strand
AAGCTGGTGCAGGTAGGCTGCGAGGTTTATACTGTATAAAAAGCGTAAACTGCACACGGAGTGAGTGCTCTGTCACCAGCTTTCAGCAAGCATCCACAAAATGACTTTCTTTAATTCACGCAAAGCATTTCGTCCACAAAATGACTTTCTTTAATTCACACGGTGTATTTCGACCACAAAACGACTTTCTTCTGTTCACAAAATGATATTAATTCCGTGCACAAAAGGAAACATTCCTTTTGATTCCTGTGCACACAAGAAAGTGAAGTGTTTACGCTTTCGTGGACAAAATGCAGCAAGGCATTACTTGATTTCATCATTAAATAATGCATTTTGTGACACAGAATGCATTTTGTGCACAAAAATGAGCACTTGACACTTGGCGCCCTATAAAGATGAGGAACAAGACCAAACAGGTGCTGACCATGACAATTATTATATGAAACCTCTTTAATGTGAACATATTTTCAATATATTCAAATAATACATAGTTTTGACATTTTTGCATCTCAAAGTCCAAGAAAATCAGATGTTGCAACCATCCAAAGAAATGAGCAGCGAAAGAAAATTAATAGCATTGGTATATAAGCAATTAAAAAATTTAATTAACTAGTTAGGTATAATTCTATGCTTGAAAAGGTCTAAATTCATAAAAAGCTTTCAAAACACCGTGGTTTTAAAACCATTACGATAATTGAAAAACAAATGTCAGGTGGCACAACTAAGAAAAGGGGGTCTTTATTTAAAAGTCGTTTCAGAAAACAGTGTATGTTACATCATAAACAAGACCCCAAGTGACCTTCATGATACAGTGGAAAAAGTAGATATAACTCAAATATCGACAAAAATGATCATTTTCAACTCATGGTTAGGCTTTCACAGTTTCTCTGTCAGGTGGTACAACACATGGAAAACCATGAAAATATTGTAATGTGATAAAACTACTTATGTGTTATTAAAATTGTATTTATAAACTTGATATCAAGGACAAAAGTCTGTGCAAGTGTCCAAGTACATGTCTGTTTAATTTGAAAGGACCTTGAAAAAACAGGTGGTTCGACTGCAATTGGGTAACCCTTCCTTTTACAGTCTCCTAGTTACTAAGTAATTATCCAGTAAATATATGGTAAATAATAGATTATTATTGGTTAATTACCACAGGTAATAAGCAGATAAAGAACTGGTGTACCTGGAGAAAACCCCATAGTGACATGGGGAGAACATGCAAACTCCACTGGAATGAATCGCTCAATATCATATAAAGCACTCTGGGGCGATTCTGTTGTGAAAGGTGCTATATAAAAATAAATCGAAATTGAATTAAGTGTCCAAGAACCACCATCTTTTGTGAAGATGTGTGCCTACTTGAAAAGGTCATAGTAGGGTGCCCTACTAGTAAGCCATGGCTTACCAATGAGCTGAGGGTTCTCAGATCTGCAAAGGATTATGTCTACAGAACTGGTAACTAAGAGCAATACTGAAATGCAAAACGGCAGTTCAGCAAAGCATTGGAGGACTCCAAAGCTGCCTACAAAAAACAACTAAAGGCAGACTTCTTTATCAATAATAAAGGGTATGCAATGATGTCACGTCCCCACCCAAACATATCACCCTCAAACGGATTGAGTAGCATAGCAGGCTGCAAAATGACTTAGTTTAGGAGGGGACACTATGAAAGTAGTTATTATCTGCTTAAATTAAAAGCGATCGGATATGACAGGGATCACTACAACTTACCAAAGCACCAGTGGACCACGGAATCGGGTTTGACATATTTTGACTTATTTAGAACAAGCTTATGAAGTTATCTGGATAACGCTCTAAACTTGCTTTGTGGAGTAGCCCCTGTAGCAGCCAATAATCTAATAACTACCGTTAATGAAATAATTACCAATAACGTAATTATTTCTTTGTTCTTAATGTAAGAAAAGTCAATGATATAATAATTGGCCAATAATGTAATATGTTTATGATTCAGAAGTTTTATTACATCATTGGTAAGTTATTACATTTTCAGCTTTACAGCTTTACAGAATTATTACATTAACAGTAGTTATTACGTTAATGTCTGCTACAGCCCTTTTAAGGAAAACTGGGTTTGTCTAGGCTAGTTAGCCTTATTTATCCACCACGTTCATAGAATACAAGGCTCATCATCATGGATGTTTTTAAATAAATGCTGACAAACACTTTATCATTACACAAAATATAAATGAATAATGCTAAATATTTAATTTATGAGTAGTCAATACAGTATATAACTTAGGTATGATTTAACCAATAAAATCCCACTTAACTGACACCAAATATCCCACATAACTGCAAATCAACATTTGGGAGTCTGGATTCCAGATGTTTCAGTGCATTGCAGTGATCCTTTTGCTTCTCTTTTCCTTAGTTTACAGCAGTCGGTAAAAAGCTCAGATTTCGTCCTAAATCGATTTGTACAATAAATCACACAACAGCTCTTTCTTATTATTATTAGTGTAATATTTTCGTGGCATCCAAGCTGAATGTTAACGCTGCCACTCAGTCTTTTTGCCACTCAGTCGGTGTACCTGCAGTGACTCCCGCCTCCTGTGATGCCATGTGCATACCCTCTATAGCCAGGCCGTCTGGACCACTTGGCAGAAACTTACCAAGTTCAAACACAGAACAGCCCCAACCCCCCACCGGCCAAGTAGCTCAGCAAGTTTTTTTTGTAGGTCTGCTAATGATAGTCAGTGACCATTATTTTTGACCTCCCATCTGGCTGATAGCACTCTGTCACCCAGAGACCTCTCTTCTCTCCTGATCCTACAGCTGGGAACCCCCATTCACCCCACCCCCCGAGTCTCCTCATCCCTCCTATCTTGTATTCTCTGGTGAGAATGAGGATATATGCAAACTCTTCAGGAAGCAACACATCAGGAAAGCAGCAGGCCCAAACTCTGTCTCAGCTGACATGCTAAAGGCAGATTCACACTTCACTTTTCCACATGCTGTTATGATCTTAAGTCAAAAATGTGTGTAGCTGCACCTGTGTTTTCACTTAAGTGTATTCTCCCATCAACTTAAGTCTGGGGTTTATGCACACTTAGGCTAGATACTCACTTTGGGTGGAGAAACAGCAAAATAGAGGCAAGTCGCAATGACCCTTATGTGCATTCTATTGCTGACTTAAGCACTTTCAATTGCATTTTTCACTATGCGGTCTGGAGGGCTATATTAAGTACTACTTAGATTTCCAGAAAGCCTTTGATGTTGTCCCCCACAAACGGCTCCTGCTTAAGCTCAAAGCAGCAGGGATTTTAGGAACTGCAGCAGCTTGGATTGAAAACTGGTTAACAGACAGGAAGCAGCAGGTAGTTATTAGAAGCACAGTGTCACAGTGGGCCTGCGTTCATAGCGGGGTACCGCGGGGTTCAATTTTAGGACCACTATTGTTCCTAATTTACATTAATGATATTGACACCAATACATACAGTAAACTGGTTAAATTTGCAGACGTCACCAAGGTGGGTGGTGTAGCAGATACTGAACTAACGGGACTGAGGCTACAGCAGGATCTTGATATAATTAGTGACTGGGCTGATACCTGCCAGATGAAATTTAATGTAGACAAATGTAAGGTAATCCATGCAGGGAGCAGAAATATAAACTACAGATATTTTATGGGTTCCACTGAAATAAAGGTAGCTGATTATGAGAGAGATCTTGGTGCATATGTTGATGGCTCCATGTCCCACTCTCACCAGGGTGGGGAAGCAATTAAAGCGGCCAATAGGATGTTCAGTTACATCTCTAGGTGTGTGGTGTTTAAGTCAGGGGAGGTAATGCTAAGACTATAAAATTCCTTGGTAAGACCCCACCTAGAATATTGTGTGTAGGTTTGGTCACCTTTCCTTAAAATGGACATTGCAGCCTTAGAAAGGGTTCAGTGTAGGGCTACAAGAATGATTCCTGGTCTTAGAGGAATGTCTTATGAGGAGAGGTTAGCTGAGCTGAATCTGTTCAGCCTTGAGCAAAGGAGACTAAGGGAGGACATGATCCAGGTATATAAGATTCTAACAGGTCTGGATGCTGTTTAACCAAATAGTTACTTCAAATACAAGAACCCTTGGCCAAAGGTGAAAAATAGTGAGAGAACATTTTAAACTGGATTTGAGAAAGCACTTATTTACACAGTATGTAGCTTGAGTCTTCCTATTAGTGTAGTGCAAGTTAAAACTTTGTGTTCCTCTAAATGAGAGCTAGATAAGATTTTAATAGTCAAATTCTCCCCAGACATGCTTTATGGGCCAATTGGCCTCTTCTCGTTTGTAAATTTCTTATGTTCTTAAATAACACAAAACTACATAAATGTTTTTGAAATCTTTCAGCTTAACAATTAAAGATAAGACGTATATTTCTGCTCAGTTTTTTCTTAGTTTTATCATTTTTTTATCATCTCAGTAACTCTTGCCCTGTATTTGATAAAATACTTTTGTTTATTATAGGAATTAAAAAAAAAAAAAGATTGACTACCATGGAGGGAAAATTGACAGTTTAGATAATGAAGCTGTGTAATTTGAGTCTGCCTTCAAACTAATTTTAAGAATTAGATCAGTTTGTAACAGTTTGAGTTTGAGTGTAAGTTTGAGTTTGTAACAATGGACTCCATTGCGTACTTCTCATTGTGTTCATTTTGCATTAATTTGGGGATTCAATATATAAATATTTATGCTTATACATTTTAATATTAGATGCGATTAATTGTGATTAATCACAGAAAACTGTGTGATTAGTCAATTTGTTAATTGATTCACAGCATATATATTTTTTTTAATTTTGCATAAGGAACATGTCAGTGCAGTTGAGTTTGTACAAGTCTTCTACATGACACGATCAAACAAACTGCTGTTTCCATTTTGATCCAATATGGTACATGATGTGTCTGGTATTTTCAGACTGCATCATCTACCCCTAACCTGCAGATTTTATTGTTGTGGACAAGGGAGGTGCGTGTGCAGGGGGAGCCTACTTTATTAATTTAAAACTTACTGATCAGGGTGGGGGCGGGAATGCTGTTAATGAAACTGCTGACCAGGGGGAGGGGGGTATCACGCCAGTGGATTCATCAGCAAAAATTAAGATATATTATTACCACTTTAAAAGCAGAAGTTTTGCCTTTACTGATAGTTCACTGCCAGCATAAAATTTAAGTGGTACAGACAACGGGGTCAACAACTGAAGTGAAATTCGGACTCAGTGTTTGACGTTAACAAACATTACACAGTTATTTTAAAGGGGCAGTTCACTCAAAAAAACAAAGATTTTTCAGATAGGCTGTAGTGTTATTTATCCATCCCTGGGAGTTCTGGCAAGACCTATAACTGCCATAATGAATGCATCCCTGTCTGCAGGTGATGTGCCTGACCAATTTAAAGTAGCAGTAATCAGACCACTACTGAAAAAAACAAGTTTGGATCCACAGGAGCTCAGTAATTACAGACCTGTCTCTAATGTACCTTTTTTGTCAAAAGTTCTGGAGAGGATAGTGGCTGCTCAACTTCAGTCATACTTGAAGACACACAACATACTGGATAGTTTCCAGTCAAGCTTCTGTCCAGGACACAGAACTGAAACTGCCTTAACTAATGTCGTAAATGACATAACACTGATGCTGGCAGCGCAACTGTGCTAATTCTTCTGGACCTTAGTGCAGCCGCTGATAGGGTTGACCATTTCACCCTATTACAAAGACTCAAATCTGAGGTCGGATTGTGTGGAATGGTGTTGAAGTGGTTTAAACTGTATTTGACTAATTGTTATCAATATGTTCAGGTGTCATAAAATTACACTCCGTTGCCTATGTCATCAGTCAAACATGGAGTGCCACAGGGATCAGAGCTTGGTCTTTTACTGTTTTCTCTCTACATGCTGCCATTAGGTAAAACAATGAGAAAACACAATGTTAATTATCATTCCTATGCTGACGACACCCAAATATACATTTAGGTCACGCCTAATGACTCCGCACCCATTGTCACTTTAGCTAAGTGCTTCAATGAAGTCAAGACTTGGATGGCTGAAAACTTATTATTATTAAATGCTCAGAAAACTGACGTTCTGTTGTTTGGTGGCAAGTCCATAGATAGGAATGCCATAATGTCTGCATTCCACTCCAGAGGGCTGAACTTTTCCCTCAGCAACTCAGCCCATAATCTAGGTGTCATCTTAGATACAAGCCTCTCATTCAAATCACATGTGGATTCAGTATCAAAGGTATGCTACCTACAGCTACGCTACATCAGCAAACTACGAAGATTTCTCACTGGTCAAGACAGAGAGAAATTGATACATGCCTTTGTATACAGCAGGTTAGACTGTTGTAATGCTCTGTTATCCGGGAGCACACACTGCACATTAAACATCTTGCGCCGTATTCAAAATGCTGCAGCTCGAATCATCACCAGGAGCAGGAAGTTTTAACACATAACCCCTGTTCTTAGTGCCCTGCATTGGCTTCCTGTTAGGTTCAGGACTGACTTCAAAGTTCTCCTACTGACATATAAGGCACTTAATGGTCTAGCACCTGCCTACCTGACAGAGTTACTAGAAGTTTACTAGTCGCATCATCCACTCAGATCACAGAATGCAGGTTTCCTTGTCGTTCCACACATAAATAAAGTGATAGTTGGCG
This sequence comes from Mormyrus iriodes, assembly GCA_011763525.2. NCBI lineage: Eukaryota > Metazoa > Chordata > Actinopteri > Osteoglossiformes > Mormyridae > Mormyrus > Mormyrus iriodes. The sequence goes on along the minus strand of JAAGVU020000044.1, from coordinate 6,810,322 downwards.
GTAAAGCATTCTGCTACAGGATCCCTATATTGTGGAATAGTTTACCAAGCTATGTTTGGGATGCCGAATCGTTCTCAGTCTTTAACTCTCGACTGAAGACCTGTTATATCAGTTTAGCTTACCCACAACTTAACTTATAACACACTGTAACTATGGCTGCTGGTGCTGCTGCACATGCCATTAGTATTTACTATGCTTGTCCATTAATGTGTCAATGCATGTTCTGATCATTCATACTCTCTGCCTTCCCACATGTCCGGGTGGTGCCCGGGGAGGGCACCACCTGAGCTGGAGTCCTGGTTCAGTCCCATGGATGGGTGACATCATGGATGTGACTTACGAACTGTAACATTGTGGGTGCAGCCTCCAGTCTGCCATCCTACACAGGCCAGCCTGGAGAACAGACTCATTGTTGGATTTTGGCATGACCATAATCACAGCTTGCACCTTGCTTTAAGCAAGGAAGCCCACTCTGTTCTGTGCAATAATGTTAGCATGCCCAGGGGGGGTTGGGCAGCCAGTTTACCTTGGACCCTCAGAGGTTTGTATTTCTCCTTACTTGGCAGTTCTTGGTTCCTCTCCTCCATTGTTATCTGGCCTTCCATCTTTCTTTTGTCAATTTGTCTTTCCAATTTCCTATATAATTCCTATCTCCCAATATCATGTAAAGTGATTTGAGGTTGTGAAAGGTGCTATATAAAAGCAAATTGAATTGAATTGAAATTGAATCTATATTGTTGTGGTGAGAGTTGTCTTGTTTTGGAGACATCAGCTGTCTAAATATAAATGTCTCGAATAAAATGGGACTGAATGAAATTCTTTCTGTGTGTTAAAGCTCCAAAAAAAAAATTGCAACTTTCAAAATCTGTCTCTTACCAAAAATTATGACCCGATTACTCAAGATAATCCACAGATCTTGTAGAGAGCAGTTTCATGTAAGAACTATTTTTTTTCTACCAAACTCCACATGCTAGTTGTATCACTGTGCAGAAGATAATGCCAGGGAAAGCTTCAAAACTGGCTTTTTGTTGATTTCATTATGTGGTGCTACTTCAATTTTGGGGCGGTTGGTCTCAAAATTTATTCAGTTCCAGTTTGTCACCCATAGAAAGTTTCCACAAATTTTGAAAATTATCTATCAAATACTTTATAGTTATTGTCCTAATAGGATCAAGTGCCAGAAACTGGCATTTTCTTTGCTATCACAATGTGGCGCTGCTTCAATATGATTTTCAAAATTTAATCAGTCCCACGTCTTCATACAGACAATGCGTCTGCAAAGTTTGAAACAGATCAATCAAATACTTTTTGTGTTATCACATTAATGAGAAAGTGTCTGTGGTAGCGATGGACCAGTCCCAAAACCATATGTGGGTAGGATTCAGGGCCCTAATGCCAGAAGTGTGAGGAAAAACTGCTATCCATTGAGTCACTGGGCTGTATCTCGCTAGAACATGAAAAGTTAAGAACGTTTATCTCTATTTTATCCCTCGAACAAAAAAACATTTCCTCAAAATTTTTATTTTAGAAGCTAATGCTAAATCACAGAATGCTCTTGGCATCTTTAAGTGCATCTCCAGCCCTATTGCAAGACAGAGTCATGGATTTGGGGTTTTGTCATCTATGTGACCAGTCAATCACATCCGGGAAACCTGCCAGCTGACCACAGTAAGGTCATGCTTTTGGATATGTTCCATTACTACTTGCAATGGCAAAAAATGAGGAAGAACCTGTCTAATAAAGGGCATCCATCAAAGGCCTTTGGTTTTAGTTTAGAAGAAAATAAAACTTGCTCTAAATAAGAGCAGAATTTATCTTGTTTTGAACACAAAGTACAACACTTGTGTGAAGTGTGATTCATACCCCCACTGGGCAGTCCCATCAGGCTTTGTCTATCATAGCCTGTCAACACCGCTAGGGAACAGGATGGGGCATACTAAAATTCCTGCCAGGCCGGGAAGGCCCTCGAGTTAGATGTTCATGGGTCATTTCCTTCCTGACAGCGATATCTAAAAATGAACCAAATGTACAGTATGCAGACGCACCTTCTTGAGAGAAAATATAAAGTAACCCAATAATACACAGGAAGTTTACATGTGGAGATTTGCAGCTTCTCAATGTCTGAACCTGAAACTTGTTTAGCTTTAAGATGGGACATAGATAACCCAAAATGTTATCATTAGAAACTTTCTGATGATGTACAATTGAAAACCCAAAACACCCACCTCTAGCCTGACACTGGATGTCAACCGTTTTATCCACCTCTCCCATGATCTTCCTCTGGGGTTCAACCGTGAAGTAGGGGGCCTCTGCGGAGACACCACAACAAGAGAAAAACATGATACAGTGGCCTGTGTACATGGGACTGAAGGATACCCCAGTGCAGTTAAAAGTTCCTTACATTTGGTGATGATGAGAGAGAACAGGCTTACTGTGAGGACCACAGGGGATCCACTTGAAAAGGACCTTCATGTAGAACAGAAGCCACCTCAGAATGGCTTTTGTTCTCTCAGCGAAAGAATTGAGATGACTTCATTTTTAGCAAATTTGTATGGGGCATTATTGTAGCAAAATTATTTGCATGTGTCTGGAGAGATGTGTAACTGTATCTGAAACCATATGTGCGTAATCAGAACTGTATCTGAATCCATATGTGCGTAATCAGAACTGTATCTGAATCTGTATGTGCGTAATCAGATTTGTAAATGTGTAAAAGTATCTATAAATGCATACGGAGATTTTCAAATGTGTACAGGAATCCGTAAATGTGTATTAAGAATCTGTGTGTACATAATCAGATTTGTAAATGTATAAAAAAATCTCTAAATATGAAATGAGATTTGTAAGTTTACTGATATTTGTACATGTGTAGACAAATCTGTAAATGCATGCATATATCTGTGAATGTGTAAGCAAAACTGTTAATCCATGCATAGATCTGTATATGTGTAGACAAATCTGTAAATGAGTACATAGCTATCTATGGCTGGAAAGTCTAAGCATTTTGCCCCAAGAGTTGGAAATACAGAGAAGTCATCATTTACAACTCAGGCAGACCTCTCAACTCACTTTCATTTTACACCAAATTTTTGCTATACTTCTGCCATGGCAAATCTAGAAATGCGTGTGATTTGTCTGTATTGATAAGGTTTTGAGGGCTTAGGGCTGTCCCACAGCCAAGGTGTTTATAGGTTTTTACTTCACGCGGATACAGCACGGCGACAGTGCGTGGCGATTGTGATGTAAATTTCATCACCGGGATGCCATGTAGGGGTGCGTAATGAAGGCCACATGGGTCCAAATGCGTCAGCTTTTTTCGGTTTAACAAGCTCAAAATTGACATTGACATGCATGTTCCCCCCATATGTCTCCATATGGCATTTTTTCAAGGACTTCAGTCAGTAATATTCGTTAAATTTGCTTATGTTAGCGTACTGCGATGAAAAGCTTTATTAGAGCATATGCAAGCAGCTATGCACATGCAATATGTCCATGTAACATGCAATATTACAGTCATGAGCTGGTGACAGGCTCCTGACAAAACCCTTACAATATGATATGTTACGCTTATATCTCTACCACGGCATTTGACATATGATTTATATCAGAATGTATGTCAGTGCAGAATGGGCCACTGTGTAATAAGCATATTGTTCACAGTACAGGTATCTTTCTCTCTGCAACACCAAAAAATTGTGCAAGATTGTGTAACTTATTAAAGATGTTTTGGAATTTGCACAGATCATATATTTAATTTACTTTCATGAATATTTCCTATTTATTTATGTCGTAGCCGCTCCACGTTTTAATGAAATCGATGAAACATGCCAGTAAAAATTACATGAATGCAGAATTAAAGTGTGTAGGTAAGAATGTGCATTCGATAACCTAGATATGAGATATGTTAATGGAAACTTATAATAACAGTGTCAGAAATCCCAGTTAGAAATTCAGTCCCACTCCAGCCCTGACTACTTTGCAATTTTTCCCTAGTCAGACATATAAGTCAGCATATCAGACAAAACAATAAACCTTTTCTGTGAGTTTCAGTGGTTATGATTAAAAGCCGAAATATTATCATATGGCAACCAATATAATGCATTACACAATGAACTGGTTGCCTTTGAATAGAGAAGTATTAGCATAGGTATATCTTTGTACAGAATGACCTTTTTAACACTTTAATACTTATGTTGTCGCTGTACAAAAATGCATGTCTACCTCAGTTTTTTAAACGCATATTTTTATGCCACCTAAACAAGGGAATTTTTACCATGTCTAGAGGGTAAAAAACTGTGTGGAGATATATAGAGGGGAAAAAATTCCGTGTCGAGACGTATTCTGTCTTAAGGTTTATACCCCCAACGGTGTTCCATATCTAAACCCTCAAAAGCTTGGCAGTGGGACAGCACTAAGCCATAAGCCCTCAAAACGTTGTCGATACAGACAAATCTCCACATGCATTTGTGGACCTGCCACAGCAGAAGAGTAGCAAAAATCACGACAGCCAGTTGAGAGGTCTGCATGAGTTGTAACTGATGACTTGTCAGTATTTCCAACTCTTACAGCAAAATACTTAGACTTTTCAGCCATAAATAGCTATGTACCCATTTACAGATTTGCCTACACATTTTCAGACCAATGCACATTTACAGATTGTCCACACAGGTACAAATATCAACATATTTGTAAATCTCATTAAACATTTCGAGACTTTTCCTACACGTCTACAAATTTGATTATGCACATACGAATTGAGACACAGTCACACAACTTTCCACAAATAAATGCAAATAATTTTGCAACAATAATAGCCCCATAAATTCCCCTTCAAAAACAAACCCAAAAGACAACAAGCTAAAGAAAAGTAATCTCTCCTAATGAGGAAAGAAGTGTTAAAATTGCAGACAGTGACCTTTAATTAAATAAAACAGATGCCTGTTGTGAATGCATACTGTGTTTATCGGTACTTAACACAGCGTCTGCTGCCTGATGGCCATTTTAGCAGTTTGTCTGCATGTCACAAGCATTTCCGTCACAGTTCTTTACTGTTACACAATGACAGACAGAGAGAGAGCGAGAGTGTGTGTTCGGTTCAGTCCTGATAATCCAAACAGTGTCTTTCTCAGAGATAATTGCCACAGATAACTGTCACGGCCCTGTTGCCATCTTGGTAACAGCCTATAACAATAATCATTGCCAAAACAACATTTCTATTACAGTTCTGTTATTGTATTCCTACTATGAAGTTTGTTTGCAGAAGACAGGCCTTTTCCTGATAACACGAGATGGCTTGAAGGTCTGAGTGCTTTTAATATATGGGGGAAAACATAGGTGAATACATATTTGTTGACTCTTTAATTGAAGTTAGGCCACAACACATACAGTGGTAAATCCTCTATTTTTAGACGTTTCACACCGTTCAATGAAAGCCTGTTTTGAACTGCCATGCCTGGCTGGCACCTCCATTCACATGGATGGTCCTTTTATCTGCTGAACTACACCAGATTGGTAGTTACAAATGGCAGACTCCATGCTGTAACCATTAAACATGATATTTTCAGCAGCTCCAGGGGTGGCACCGCCCCATAATGCCATAGGTCTCTGGGATAGTCAGTCCACACATCCCACAGTAGTTCATTCTGGACACGGCAATTAGAAACAGGCTGTTGGATTGGTTTTCACTTTGTTTGCAGCCTTTTTTTTACATCCATTTTCAACCTCTGTTTCACTTTAAAAATGCCAAAGATAGAGAGATGAATTCTATAAGGTAGCTCTATTCTAAGCAGCAGCAATTTAGGCTCCACAGTGACAAAATCATCAGCATCAGTCCCGGTGGAAGTCCAGTGTTAGCAGCAGGGTTCTCAGTGATGCCTGTGCAGAGATGTGAGGAGGGGGTGGTGCTTTACCCATGACGGAGAGGAAGGCCCGGGCCTCAGCTGTCTTCACTCTGCTGTCCAGGAGGACGGCCTCACACATGTATAGCCCTGCATCCGCTGAGGTAGGGCTGATGACAGTCAACCTCCGGCCAAAGCTTCCCACTGCACTGGGCAGGGTCACGCCATTGTGTTTCCAAGTGATGCTCAGCTTTTCTACAGGCCTTTGGGGTGGGGGGGCAGAGACACATGGACACTCAGAATCTGATAGATTCACATTCTTCTTTCACTTTTGGTAGATATCCACCACACTCCCCAGCCTCTGTAGCCCCTTTAGAGGTTAAGGCACTGACATAGCATAGTACAGAGAACATGTGGACATATAGGTGTCCTGGTTCCTGCCTGCTTGCATTTCAGGAACCCCCATCCATAGGAAAACTATGTGATTCACCCAAAAGTAAAATATCGCAGTAAAACAATTTCCCTACCTGCCCCAAAAAAACAGAATAGTGTAGCCTCCCACAGCCAGCTCACCGTTTATGCTACCACACCAGATTATGTACAAATGATGTAATAATGGATCACCACACGCCCTTGTCAATCACCTTGGGACAACAAAAATTCCTATTTTGTCTTTTGCTTTACACTGCTTTGTCTTTTTTTACACTGCCCTTTTGTTCTTTACTGCACCGTTGTTAGTCCTATTGTCCCCCCATATACCTGTCCCCTCCCTTACAACTGTGGCACGAGAATTTCAGTAAAACTTTAAGTTTGATGTTTGTAGACAAAGTCAGCCACTCAGAGACTGACACCTGCCTGGTGCTGTGGGGGACCCACCTGGCATTAGCCACGCACTCCAGGGACACTTCACCACTCCCAGCAAGTACCGTGGTATTCCTGGGGGGAATCACGATCACTGGTGGTACTGGGTTTGCAGAGGAGTCCGAGTCTGCTTCAGGAGAGGAATGGGGGGGGGGGGGAAACACACCAACACATGTCACCCAACATTGGAACTCCACCAGCACAGTGTATGGATTGAGAAGCAAACGTCACGCGTC